>CAUHTR010000011.1:20000-346518 GCA_959609185.1 Schmidtea polychroa | reverse complement strand
AAAATAATACGTATGTCGATGAAGCTGGTTGTCAATGGATAAAACTAACAATGTCACCCAGTTTACTGGTTTAATACAAACGAGTATTAATTATAAGAATAGGAATTCTATCAAGAAATCTTTAATAAAATAAAATAAGGTTTGATATGGGTATGAGAGATACTGTTAAAAATCCTAAGCTTTATCTATACTATATTTTACTATTTATATTTGTACTTTCATTCAAAAAAACCCTAATATTATAATAAGACCTAACAAATAGAATAAAAATCTTAAAAGTATGCTAAAGCAAATGAAATATGCATACTCTTTGTTCGGAAGTCAATGGTTGAGAAAATTGTGGATTTTGCTCGCTATCTCGATATACTTTCTTCGAAATAACTTAATACAGCAAGCCCATCACCCCAGTCTGTGCTCAAAATTAAGTGCAGTTTCCCCTTTGTATCAATTATCAATGAGAAGCTTTTATCAAACCATCGATTTTCAGCTGGACCATGAAGGGTGTATAGATCTATTTGAATTATATTTAATATTCTGTTTGAATTTTAATATATATAGTTAAATTAACGATAAATATATTGTTAATCAATCTCACAATAATAATATCGAAGAAGAAGTTGAAACCTAGAATATTCCTAACGATAATGAAATCTTGATGCCATAATAGATGATTATCTAACTCAGTGGTTCACAATTAATATAAAAGCGCGTAACACCATTCACATGATTTTTTTACGTGGAACACTGAAAAAAAACAATGAGTGAGCAATCACAAATTACTATAATCTGTCGTAAACGTAAAAACAATGCTTCTTATAAACAAGAAAATACCACGCGCAACAATAACAAGCAATAAACACCTTTTATATTTGTATGTTTATTTATCTGTGTAACGGCTTTATTATTGAATCATCTTATAAAAAATTAATTGAGGTTTTTGATGATATGTACTTAAATGCAAATTAAAGATAAAATGTCATTTTTCTCGCGGAACACGTGTTTGAGAACCACTGATCTAACTAATCAAGATGATGGGAAAAAATGAGAGTAAAGATCATGTTAGAAAAAGAGACAAGAGAAATATGAAAAGTGCAACCAATAACTAATTGTAAAACAAATGCAAATAATTTCAAAACTTGTTATTTATGCTAAATCAAGGGATTAATTGAGAGCTTCACTTATTATAGTTTAATGAGAAAGTCAGAAAATTGCAAGAGATAAACAAAAGGCAAACAAACTTGAATGAATTCTTAATAAAAATAATTGTTGTATCCTTTATATTTAATTTTTATCTCTTCATGACTGAAACAATTTATTTGTTAGAATTTTAAAACTTTACGATATTTACCATATATAAAGACCCTCAATTTATTGAATATGGCGTATCAAACGTTTTTTATTTTTCAATATTTCTCTCTTATAAGTACACCTACCTAAGAAGTAAACCCGAAGAATAATTGTTTGCAAATAGGTGTACTTTATTATAGAGGTTTTTACTGTATTATAAAGTGATGATTTCTTGGTAGCAGCATTAATATTAAATGTTACAAACTCAATGATAATTAAAGCTTTTGATGCAAAATAATATTTAATACAATGAAAGAATTTTCACTATAAAAATATTCTTTTCAATTTCCTGAATTTAGTTGCCTCAATATTAATTCTTTTTAATTTTTTCTTTTATTTCCTTTTTCTTACTTCTCATTGGTATAAAAATAAACTAAATTAAAATTAAAACTTTTTTCATGAATTTTAAAAATTTTTTTTTAATTAATTTCGTCTATAATTCGCTTCTATAATTAGCTCATAAAATAATATCATATTTTTTTATTTTAATAGTATAGCCTCTTTAAATCTGAAATTTTGTCTTTTGGATGTTTCCATTGGCTAAGATTTCAATTCAAATATCTTTCTTTCCTTCTTTGGTTTACATTGTTAGATATGTCTCTATACCGAGGATTTTCCATTAGGATACAGATGTTCTTTAACTTTTGATCCAAGTTCCTGAGCGTACTTCTAATGTATATTTCTTTGTATGTATTGCACGTGATGCAGTAGACAACGTTTTTTCAAAGCATATTTTCTTCGAAGTCTAGCAGTTTGTCATTGTCCAAATATTTTCTTTTTCTGTGTTGTTTGCCAGAGCTTCCCTCAATGTCCAAGATTTATGTGCTATTCAAGTTACTATTATTATTAACATTGTTTTTCTGAAAATTCTTTCATATATTAAATATATACTTCGCAGTAAATGGCTTAAATTATAAATTTAATTGTTTAATATTAAATAAATAATAATATAAGCCTTTTGCTGCGAAGTATGCATTTAATATTGAATTAAATTAAATAGATTTCGATTATAAAAATAATCTTTATCAATTTTTTCTTGGAATTTAGTTTGTTTCAATTTCAATGTGTTTTTGATTTTTCTTCTCGTTGGTAAATAAAATAATCAAAATAAAACTTTTTTCAAGAATTTAAATTCAAATTAAATTTATTTTAAAACTCAAAATAGAATAAAAATTATCATAAGACATTCGTTATAAAATCTTTCTTAATAACTTTCTATGTTTTACAATTCAAAAATTTAAACATAATTATATTTTGATTTTTATTCCTAAACATTCTTATAAATTTGCTCACTTAAAATCTGATCTAATTATTGATATTTTTAAGATTTACAAGTTATTATAAAGAATTCTCATAGTCAACACTAATCAGACCTGCAGTTTCACTGATTTCTTCCTAAGTGTTGATTGTTCAATGTTTGTCTATGATGAGAATTGCTCTATATCCTGATTAAAATCCTCGGTATACAGACATCTCCATTTAAATCTGAGATTTTTATGGATGTTGTCATTAGCTTAGATTTCAATTCAAATATCTTTTCTTTCCTTTCTTGGTTTACATTGTTGGAGATGCCTGTATACCAGGATTTCCCACTATGGGCTAGATGTTCTTTAACTATTTGTACAAGTACATGATCGCACTTCCTATGTACTGATAAATGGAATATTCAGATAAAAATTTCTTTTTTAGTTGCTTTTATGTTGCTTTTATGTTGCATTTATGTTGCATTTAAGTTGCCTTATGGTGATATCCGTTTTGTGGTAGGACTTTATTGAAGTTTATTGATGTTTATCGTTCTTCTTCTTTTCAGTGCATCCATTGGCTATCCCTTGTTTCTCGTTTTTTATGACATTTTCTTTCTGTAAGTATGGAAATGCTGATCTTTGTTGCATAAATATTCTAGTCGGCTGGTTTTTGTAGAATCCATATGTTGGAATATCTACTTAATTTTTAAATCCAGTAGATCGAAGGATCCATCTTCTTCCAGATATTTGATTTCAACTTAATATTTCGGTGAACAGCATTAAATATATGAAATATTTCTTCCGCTTCTTTTTTTGCTCTTGGTTGTGATAAAGATATCGTCTAAATATTTTGCGTAGAACCGATGGATTGTATGGTCCTCAGTGTTTGTCTTTATATGTGATCTGTAAAGATGAGATGTGAGAATCCCGTTGCAAACTTTTAATCTGTTTATATATATATATCTTTTGTTCAAATCTAAAATCGGTGTTTTCGAGGATAAAATAAGAAGTTTGATGATATATTTTTATATATTATTATAATATATTATTATTATTAGTAATATTAATTAGTATTTATAAATCTGACTAATAGTTTTAATAGTGTTTTATTTAAAAATTTTGAAACGTGTAAAGAAATCTACATTATAACCGCATTACACTTAATAGTCACTAATAATTTAATCATAAAAAACTTGTAATGAGATTTAAAATGAGTTGAGTATCATAAGTATTAAGTATTAAACAATTACTGTATCTTTTTGATTACTGTAAGAGAAATTGTCTAATGCTACTACAAAAGCAGCTGAATCTTTTTTCGTAGAGTTTCTTCTTTCCTAACTGAATTAATTGCTGCCGAATTGTACTCCACTTTTCTCTATTCATGGTAGTCAGTACCCCTAATCCTGGCAATTGATGACTCACACTGACTGGTTGATTGAGAATAAATCGTAAATTCGAATAAATTTTGTTCTGGCTTCACACTATGTCCCTAAAATAAAATAACACATTTCCCATTGAAAATATTTAAAAATCGCATAATCGAAAGAAGAATTTGATTGATAGGAGTTAGAAATGGTTTTTCGGATTCTTTTTGTTATTTTTCTTACTTCACTTCACTGATCGAATTATGTGATGGCTAAATTCCATTGAATATCAGTTAAGTCCAAGGATTTCACAAAACAATTAATGTTTACCAAAAGGTAGGATTCCTTAACGGTCGAATCACTAAAGTCTTCTTTAAATAATTACCAACTATTACTTCTACAAACTCCTTAAGTAAAAAAAACCAAAATATAGCTTCGACAAAACAGGTGAAAATAAAACTGAAACTTTTCAGACATGCAAGTTATTTGGTACTGAATATACTGATGAATTAAATTAAAATTAGCTGAATTATATTAAAATGAGCATTAATTTTTTTTTAATGAGAATTAAAGAAATTTAGCATTAATTAAATTGAATGATCAATAAATATTTTTAAAATGATCGTTGTTTATATTTATTAATATGGACTAAAAATAAATGAATAGTTGTCAACAAAGAACCGTTGGTATGAAGACGTACAAATGTTTATACCAATCACCAACAACACTCTCGAAGCGGCCAACCATGTTATCAAAGATGAAGATACGTTAGTGATCTCAGATTTACTATGGTTGTTTTTGAAATTGTTAAAAAAGTGGTCAAAAGAGCGCGATCCAAGAGATACAAATTCAAAATGTTACAAGGAAGAAACAATTATCAACTTCCCCATTGGATACAATTGGACAAAGTCAAACAATGAAGTAACTTCATACCAGATACTGATATCGAGACTACAAAATATTATGTAACATCAGGCTAAACTGTTAAAATCTAAGATAAAGAATCTATGAAACGATATGAAAATACTCGATTTAATACCTTCGAGACCTTCCTAACTATATAATTCGGAATTGGTGTGTGTCCTTACCAAACAATGGAGAAAATATAGAAGATAGGTATTTGTACCTGTCCTGAATTTCTAAAGCACTACATTTGCAAACATGTGGTTGGTAATGGTGATCAGATTAAAGTATTACAATCCACCACCAGAGGCAAAAATGTCGATATTAGAACCATGTACAAGGAAGGAAGACCTTCGATAGCTAAAACAGCTTTACCAAGACAATGACAATGACAATTTTATAAATAATGTTCTGTGATTTTTCAATTTCAAAATAATAATAAAATAATGGTCTTTTTTGTTTAATGTTTTTCTTAAATTGATTAATAATGTATTTTTCATTTAAATAATGTAGTTCTTTAAATAAATAATCCTCAAAATAATTTCTATAATGTTATTAAATTAATGGTAAATTTTTATTATATTAATGCTCATTCAATATATTGTTAAAAAGTTAATGATGTTATTGGCTTACAGCATTGGTTCTCAATTAATATAAAAGCGCGGAAGACCATTCACATTTTACGCGGAACACTGACAAAAAAATACTTGCCACAATGAGTAACCAATCACAAATTACTATAAATCGTCGTAAACGTAAACAATACATTCTTATAAGCAAGAAAATACCACGCGCAACAATAACAAGCAATAAAAACACTTTTATATTTGTATATTTATATATCTGTGTAACGGGCTTTCTTATTGAATCAACTTTATAAAAAAATTAATTGAAGTTTTTGAATAATATGTATATATATACTTATATACTTATTTACTTAAAATTTAAAATAAATTTTAATATTAATCAACAACATGACATTTTTATTTGAATTTTGTCTGGAAATCGACTTTTCTCTATTGAATGATGCGTAATTTATCCAATTTCGTCAAATATTTCTATAATATTTTGCACTATTTTAAATATTAAAAACTTATTTTGAGTAAATTTAACAATATTTAAATTTGAATTTTTGTACCACGGCACTTGCACTAAATTTTAATTATTTTTTATAGGTCACAAGCTACCGTAATATGACGGGTAATTATATAAGGTATAATATAGCAATAATAAGGAAACTATCCAAGAATCAAAAGGTTAATACTAACATGGCTTTGAAAAATATCAAAAATATACATCTGACCATTATGAATAACCAAAAGATGATTTGCATTTTCACTTTTCACCAATTCATCTTTTCCAGGCTTTGAATTCTGGTTGTGTTGAACAGATATTTCAGTTGACTCATATCCAATGGGAATGCCTTGAATTGTATTCAACACAATAATAAGAAATAATAAAAGAATTACAAAAAAACTAATTTAAATATATTTGGCACAAAAATACGAAATTTATTTAAAAAATAGTCGTATTCCCGTGCTTGACTACGGTTATAATTTTTCTATTTAATTAATGTTTTAATAAATAACTAAGTTTCATTTTCACGTTATTTATAATGAGCATAATATTAATAGTTACAATATAAAATATAAAGAGTTTGCCGTTTTTGAGGTTAATATTGTGTAGCATACGTTTGAAGCTCCTTATTTGAAATAAAGTCTGGAGTAATTTAAGTTATGGTACACAAAACCTCACTGGTTAGCGAATCGGATTCTCCCCAAACTGACCTCAATGATTCATATGCTACCATTTTCAGATGCTAACTTCATTAATAATGAATTATTCATAATTACTGCCATGACATTTGTAGGGATCAGAATCTCCTTATCATTCAATAATGAAATTCTTTAATGCTCAAGTTCTTAAATTCCGGGTCAATTCTTTCAGTCAAAATATTGAAATATCTAACTTCCTAACATAGCTCGTCCGTAAAATTAATTTTTCCGTCCTCTTCAACTTACCCATCTCCATCCTTACAGTGGCGTAGCTAGAGTACTTGGCGCCCTGGGCTTACTATAAAAAATTTTTTGTGATATTAAAATAGACATATGTAAAAACGCCAAATATAAAATGCATATTAATAAATTCTAAAATAATATTTAAAAAAAATATAAAATATAAATATAAAAATATAACAAAACTAGAAAAAAACTGGAAAACAGAAAAAATAAAATCTCTTTTTCATCGTTTATTTTAAAAAAATTTTCAATGCTTGGCTATATTTATATATTTTTATATATTTGCGTTCAATCGGGCGCCCAAAAATTGTGGCGCCCGGGTCAACTGTCACCCCTCGCCCCCCCCCTCGCTACGCCACTGATCCTTAATAAATATAAATAGATCAGAAAACTTGTTTACCTTAATATCTGCTTTAATACTATTAGAAGCTGCTATAACATCTTCTAAATAATTTTAAATCAGGTTCAAAAGATAACTTCATATTCCAAGTATTTATTTAATGTAATATTGTATAATTTTTAAACAAATTTTCAACGTTGAATAAAATATTTTCAAAACCATTTATTTAAATTTCGATTTTAAAAATATATATTATTTAAAATATTTACTAATAAAAAGATTGTTTAATTTAAAAATTTAAAAATTTCCATTTAAAAATTTAATTTAATAATTATTTTAAAAGTTATTTTAATAGTCTATTTTTTATCATTTAAAAGTAAAAATCATTGAAATATTTGATTCTCAGTTGAAAACACCTAACATCCCCCTTCTTTAAGAAATTTCTTCGTCTTTCAACATTTCTTTGAAGCATTTTCCCACTTTGGTCTTATAGCAGATATCGCTGATCATGGATCTTCTGCTGCATTATTCGTATCCTTCTTTGTCTTTCGTTCTTGATTCTACTTTTACCAGAACCTCATCTTCAATATTGAATGATCATTTTGTTGCGTTGTTTCTCAGTTTGTCTTCTTTTTGTGAGATCGACGACTTTATTTGAAATTGTTCTCGAGCGTTTTTTCTTTCAAATATTACTTCTGCAGGATTTCCGCCAATTGATTTCTGAAATGTTGCATTCATGGTAAATTCAATCTCTGGTATGATCTCTGTCCAATCTGTTCTACTTTTTTCTTTTATGATGCATTTATATAGTCTCTTATTGTACTGAATTGACGTTCTATCACACACCATTGTATTATGGTGGTATGGACTTGAAAAGCTTAGTGTAATTCCCATTGATTTTGTAAAATCTTTCATCGTCTTAGATTCAAATACATTTCCACAATCTGTGTGAATTTCCTTTGGTGCTCCAAATCTAAGAATCCATTTTTGTAGTATTGTTTACTTCACCGTTTCCTCGTCATGTTTAGCGACAGCAGTCAGAGAGATATATCTGCTAATTTGATCAATCATTGCGACTATATATCTTTTCTTTCTGAATGTTTCCTGTAATGGGCCACATATATCAATGTACACTTTCTCCCAGGCTCCTCTGCCGTCAGTTTTATTGTCTCTTCCTTCATCTTGTTTTGTTAAAACTTTCGTCGTTTGACATGCCTCGCATTGTCCAATTGTTTCTTTTAGTGATTCTTTTATGTCTCCCATATCGTAATTGTCCGATAAATATTTCGTCACCTTTTCTGCTCCTGCGTGTGATAGCAAAATATGCATAATGTTTATCATTTCTTGTCTTTTGTCTCTAGATATCCATATCTTACCCTCTATAGTTTTCACCACGTTGTCTACCAGTATAAATTTCCAACTTGAACCCTGTGCTATTTCCTCATTTATTTGTTTCTATTTTTGTATTATCTTTTTACCACTTATAATCTTCAGTTTTTTCATCGTGTTTATTCGTCGGGTTTTCATTCTTTCCACTTCGCGTATTCGTGTGCATGTTCCACATGTACTCCTTGACAACATATCTGCATTTGCATGATCTGTTACCTTTTCTATAATCTATTTAATATCCAGACTACTGAGGTAGTTAATCCATGTCTGAAATTGTGTTGTTATGGTTTCTTTGTGGATACAATAAACGTGATAGCTTTATGGTCCGTTCTTCAAAATGAACCGTTTTCCATATAAATAATGATTGAAGTGTTGGCAAAAGTAATAGATTAACCAGCAACTATTTCCTTGTTATGCAATATCCCTTTACATGATTGCTCATTGCATGAGAACCGTATGCCTATAACCTTTTCGCACTCGTTTGTCGTCTTTTTGTGATAATACGGCTCCAATCGTGTCAAAACTCGCATCAGAAATTGTGTTGTTATTGGTTTCTTTGTAGATAACATAAACGTGATAGCTTGGTGGTCCGTTAATTTTTGTTGTTTTACCCGTATAGCTCTTTTTAAAACTCTTGCCTTTTTTGCGTATTCATTTATAATCTTCTGTAGTAATTGTATATTCCTAGGAAGCTTCTCAGATTCTTAACACATTTTGGCTTTTCAAATGATTTAATTGCGTCTAGCTTTGACAGGTCCGTCTGTATTCCATTTTTGTTGATTATGTGACCTAAATTTGGACTTCCTCTTTAAGGATCTGGCACTTTTCAGGGTTTACACTTTTTGATAATATATATATATATATCTGATCTGTTTGTGGATCAGTAATTCGATCATCACTTCTTGTCTTGAAGTAGCCATTTGTACCATTTTAAAATATTTATCGCATTCTTTAATGAATGTTTCAACATCATCTCCTCTATGATAATCATTTGGGAATAGCTTCTTTATGAAGAAATCCATAGACGTGGTCGCCATGTTAGAAGCTGTTAACACATCTTTTAAATTATTTTTTAAATTCGGTTCAAAAGTTAACGTCATAATTCCAAGTATTTATTTAATGAAATATTGTATAATTTTTAAACAAATTTTCAGCATTGAATAAAAATATTTTCAAAAACCATTTATATAACGAAAATGAAAAGTAACGAAATCTCTCTCTCCCATTTCCTGAATATTATCTTTTTCAATGCCAACAGTGCGGCTAATTATTTTAGATCTGCGAGTAAGACGTCACCGGCTCCCTGTTCCATGACCTTGTTCGAAATTATCATAGGCCTGAAAACCGTCCATTGAAAATGTGTCTAACAGCGCCCTTACGATTATGTTGCAGTAAACGCTTATCTTTTCCGTCAGATGATCGTAGACCAATAAAGCAGGCCCCTATAACAGCAACGACAGCTGTTATTTTTGGTGAGTAGCCACCAATTTGAATTTCTTCAACCATGTCGAGAATTCACCTATTCCATCATAGAGCTTTTAAAAGAAAAAAAAAGTTTTCTAGAAACTGTAGACTGTGAAATTTTGGTATGTTGATCAAAGACTTTTTCTACAAATTTTCTTTTGAATGCATGCATTGTTCTATGAACTGGTAATGAACACAGTGATCATATTTTTTATTTTGTCTGCTACTGCTTGCTTGCATTTTTGGCTGTAGAAACAAAGGCCTCGCCATTTTATATCTTTGACGTATTTTTCTGGTGGTTTACCGATCAATTTGTAGTGTTTGAATTTATTTAATAGACTTTATTTTTATTTACTATTGAAACTGTTAGATGTAAAGAGAACATCTTCTAAAATTGTTGTCTAAATCTTTTTCAGTAACTAGAGTCATAATCAAAAAGTTTATTAATGATACAATATTGCTTAATTCTTTAAACAAACTTTTTCAGCCTTGAATCAAATACTCTCAAAATAATTTATCAACGAATTTACTATTTTAATATTGAAAATTTTACATTCAAATTTAATATATTGAAAATCAATATTTAAAATTATCTTTACTGATAATATTTTACATTGATTAATAAAAATATATTCTAATTATTTGCTATTTAAATTTATTTTAAATCATTTTAACAAATCACTTGAAATATTCAATCCTCGGCTACAAAATTCTTACAGAATAACAAAGAGGTTTAACTCTATTGAAATATCTTCCTCAACTTCTAATCATAATTAGAGTTAAAATATATATTTCTTATAAATATATTAAATTGTATCTATGGGTAAATAGTAAAATGGTAAAATTACGAAGCCTATTATTTAATCCCTAGGGGAAGAGAATGGTTGAGGGAAAATGTCTAGTTTGTCGACACCATGTCCATTGATATTACATTCATATAAAAACTTAATTAAAGATTTCAAAGACTAACATTATAACTAAATATGCCACATGCCATGAAAACAATGACGGTACTAATCGGATTATCTTCCGAAAGATTCTGTATCAGATTTCTCTTTAAATCTGTGATAGATTAATGGTTCTAGTAAATCTAATTTTCAAGGATCTGGCGAATCTGATCGAACTGAAAATTAGATTCGCTGCCACGAGCAATTTGATTAGTGGGCTTTTTTGAGTTCTGGAAAAAACGTTTACATACAACTTAGAGTAACGGAATGTCATAAATTAAAGATTTAGAGATAAATGAATCCTATATGTGTAATAAAGTTAAAGAATTACATGATGTCAAACAGAATAAGGATCTTTTTTCTTTGGGAGGTTTCAAAATATATATTTCAAATTTGATTTAAGAAATATATCTTTAACATAATTTACTGTACTTCAATGTAGCATTTAGAATTATTTATCGTAATAAAAAAAACATTAATGTGATGCTCAAATTTTATAATTCAATATGATGATAATAATATAATACAGGGTTTCCATGATAAAAAAAACTATATTGTAAAATAAAAAACGATTTTGTAAAATAAAAACTATTTTATAAAAATATAATACTATTTATATAGACTTAATATATTTAATTCCACCAATAAATGAATTTTCAAATAATATAATTTTTCTTTTTTTAAAATGTTATTTTAAATTATTTTTTATGGGCTTAAAATTAATATGCTTAAATAGAGTTTGATTGTTTAAACTATTTTGAAAAACATAAATTAATTTAGTAAATTAAATTAAACATTTTTATCAAAAATTAAAATATTTTTAATCATAAAATATCCTTTATAATTCGCTCCAATAATAACTGCGGTTTTCTAAATATATAAATTGATAATTATTTTTTGGGATTTTATTACCACAAAAAAACAACACTATTTTATAGAATCTTTTTTTATTTATTTATATAAACATAATATTTTTAATATCAAAAAATTAAAAACTTAATGTTAATTTGTTATGTAACCTCAACTTGTACGATAAAAAGGATTTAATGATGTGGATAATAAAGTGTATTTATTTTTTATATCAATTATATTATAATCCATGTTTTTCCAATTTAGTTTTTTATTTATAAAATAGTTTTTTTTATTTTACAATATAGTTTTTTTATCATAGAAACCCTGTAAAATGAATTAAATATTATAATGATAATACTTACATACTTTATCCATTATATCGCAGAAATTTATGTTCCACACAAAATAGAACTAACCAATGAATACGATGGTAAATTCCACAATTTATGATTAAAGTTTAATATTCTTCTAACAAAGCATAAATTTGAACTCGTGTACACATTTTGCTTATTGGTGCGCATTTGAATGTATTATTATACGGGTTCAGTCTCTTTAATTAGATTTATACATAATTCGATTTGACCGACCTAAATTTCAGTAAATTTTATTCTGTTTAATTAGACTTTTTCAAATGAGTGTTATTTCTCTAATTAGATTTTTTTAAAAAAAAGATCAATATTCCTTTTGATTAAGTATCATTTTTTGATCAAAATAACTTTTTGAAGTAAAATAAATTCCCAAAATGGAAACTACGCGAAAATATAAACTCTTATTTTAAAAGAAAAATTAGAGGCGATTAAGGATTTTAGAGAAGGGAGAAAAAATCAAGGATGTGGCTGCAAAGTTTGGGATTTAAACCACACTTTATCAACAATTTACAAAAATAACGAAAATCTAAAGAAGCAATCAGTTGAAACACCAAATACAATGAAATGCTGACGAATGAGGCAATGTAAGAACCCAGATCTTACCAAGAGTAATATGCTATCAATACGAGAATATTTAATAAAAGATATATTGTGGTGAGAATTATTTTCCATTGAAAATATTTCAAAAAACAGTAATTTTCATCAACTTCAATTGCAACTAAATTTTTAATTCAAAAATAACATTACATTTTGAAAATATTTTACTTTTACAATCTAAAAAGAATGAATATTTAAACAAAAAAAGTTTTAAAACCCGAAATAATATTTTAATAACATAATTTTTAGAACTTTAAATTTTTCCACTAAAATTATAAGATCTATATTTCACTTAACATCCAGTTAAATTTTAACTTCTTTACATAATATAAAATTTTTCAACATAATATATAATAATAAATTTTTCCGGTTACACTGTTATTACCACAAGAAATGGAAACCAGGCGATGCAAACCTCCAAAACAATATAAATAATAATATAATAATAATAATATAATAATAATAATAATAATAATAATATAATAATAATAATAATAATAATAATATAATAATAATAATAATAATAATAATAATAATAATAAAATAATAATAATAATAATAATAATAATATAAGTGGTTATTGGAGGCTTTATTTAAAATTTTTCATATTTTATTAGGCTTCTAGAAGCTAATTATAGAAGCTGTTAAAAAATTTAAAAATTTAGTTTGTGTCATTTGAAATTTTAAATGTAAAAATTATAAAAAAATTTTTAAAGTTTTTAGTAAAACAATTCATTATATTTACAACCAATGAGAATTAAGAGAAAGGAAATAAAGAAAGATTGAAGTTATTTGAAGAAGAACATTGCTAAATTCCAGGAGATTGACAAGGACTATCGTATAGTCGAAAATTCTTTCATTAAATACATTATTTGCAGCAAAAGGCTTAAATTATCATTTTATTGTTTTAATAATAATAATAATAATAATAATTAGTATAATTATATTAAACAAATGATAAACATTTAATTAATGCTGCTACCAAGAAATCATCATTTTATAATTATAGTGATAAATGCAAAAATATATATATATGATAATAATAAAAATATATTATAAATAAATAAATAAAAATATAATAATCGAAAAAATTTCCAATATTTGTAATATTTAATAAGTAAAAAATAATTTTATACTGATAGACAAACTTTCTATTGTAAACTATATTATCTATTTAAATATCAGTAAAATAATAAAATTATAATAGCTTTTTAAAAATTATGGACTCATTAATTATAATTTAATATATAAATGTCCACGTTATTTAGTTGTTGTGACCAATTTGTGATCAATTTGTAATTACCTTGAAAAACCATAGTTGGATTATGGGTCAAACAACAGGTTCACGATCTTCAAATATCTATCTGTCCATATAATGTTCACATAGTTAGTATGTGAATTTTTGTTCTGAAATCAATAAGTTCAGAATGTAACTTAGGTCCTTCCTTCAATTTAAATGATTCGATACATTTGTTGGTTTCGGAACATCTTTGGGATCCAATATGCATTCCTATGATATATTAGCTTTGAATGTGTATTACTTCCAAGTACTTGAGACGCTTGATATTTAAGTAAATCTCTTCTAAATTTTGGCAAGGGTAAACTTGGTAGACTTTTTGAAAATGTTTAGTAGGTATATTGATCTCTGTAGTATCATATTCATTAGTATTATATGATGATGTGCTATATAATGAATTGATACATTTCCTTGATATTTTGTTTTTTTGAATAAATGGTTTCTCAACATTTGATTCAAAATTTAGTAAAATATTTCTGTGTAATAATAAACATTAAAAAAATAAGGAACAAAATTATTTCATAAAACCATTACCTAAATTTTCCAATTGAAATTTGCCAAAACTGCAACTTGGCCTTGACACAATAATATTTAAAGAAAATATTTTAAGAAATTGAAACGTCAGCTTATTGAATTATAATAAGAAAATTAGGTTTCCATCTTCAAATTTAAATATTTTAATTTATTTCTTTTATAGAAATTTTAAACATTAAGTTATAAAGATTTTAAGTGTAGTTTTCAAATATAAAAATATTGCATTTATATTAAAATAATAAATAAATTTATACAACTTTTTTTCGATGCTCAATTAAGATTTAGGTATCTATGTAATTTATAACGACAATTAAGATCAATTTTAAAATACACTGTTTACAAAAATCATGATCATACTGTTGAATTATGTGTGTATTGTCGTCTTAGCAAATCGCATTTCCCTGCCTATGTCTAAATATCATCATAATTATATATATCATCATTAATGTTTCAAATTTATCATGTTGTGCCCATTTCTACCAACTGCAACAATCATGTTGGAATTGTGGAAAAGAGTTATTAGAGCGAAATTCCGTTGAAATTCCTGTTTGATCGCTTAGGGATTTTGTCATTTAAAAGTGTTAGGAGTATTTATGAATCCTTCGATGACTCCTTCCTAAACCCTTCATGATTATTGTCTTTATCACATCTGTGTACCCATGGTGATAACCATGTTGGTGCTGTGCAATGGTTGAAAATTCATGAGCAGGTGAACTCTACCGCAAAACAACTCCTCGTCATATTTTCATCTTCGGGTTCTGTTCAATAAAATTCAAACAATTATGAATAATTCCCGTAACTATTAAAGTAATCATTCATAAAAATTAAAACGGGAAACAGACAATAAAAGGACATAAAACAAAACAAAACTAAATTGAATATAAGATTTATTAACTCAGAACATTACATAAAAGTACTTAATCCAAAACAAACTTATAACAATGACATAAACCAAAAACTGAGATCATATTACAAGAAAAAATTGTGTTTAGACATTCGTCAAATAAAATGTCTAAGTCAAAACAAGTTATTGTTAAAATAAAGTTTTTTTGTTTAATCAAATAACAAGTAGTTGAACTAAATTTGTATACAGTAACTCATTTTTATTTTAATTTTTATTATTTTATTAATTTAATGGAGATTTTTAGTTTCAAATTTTTTAATTTATTTATTTAAACATTTTTCCTATTCCTCTTCTTAAACGTATGCATCATTGCCATAGCTCCTTCGTGTGTAAATACGAGCCATAACATCCCTAACTGTTATTGAGCACTTGTCTTTATCGAAAATAGTCTTTATCGAGCAGTGTTGTGGATGCGGCTCGTAGTTGTGTGTTGGTATCTATATATTACTTCAAGACCGTGCTTTGTGTATACTTAGTAGCCCTATGTACCTTGGTAACAACGACACATAACCGAAGAAAGATTTGGACAAGTCTCTAATGGAGAACATAGTGTGTTTTCGGATCGTGTATAAGTAGCAACTTCTCCACTTTAGAAAAAGGTGGGCACATATTTCCAGGAGCTACCGGAAAATCGTTCTAGTTTGTCATGGATAGATTTCGGTATTTGTAAATTTACTTCAATAGTATAAGCATAATCAAGTAGATTTAAATCTACCGTTGTGCACTCAATTAATAATCTCTCTAAAACAGTGTCATCAGTTACCTATTCAAAATCACCGCTGGGAAGCTTTTGTGATAAAGACCATTCATACAGGTTTTTGATGTCAATATACAACAACTCTGTATTTTCATCACTACTAACAAAATGTTTATCATAAAAGTTGTTCCACCTCTAATCCCACCTGAAAAAATTATACATTTCCATGTAGGTGAAAGCTCAATCGATTTATCAAGACTTAACAAACAGAAATCCAAGAAAAACTGGCGATACCTAAGAAAATCAAGCCTATTATGATCAATATTCATTCAAAAGAAAGACCATTTAATTTCAAATAGATCATCATATAATCCAAAAGGGAATTACATGATGTCTCTTGCATATTAATTTTGCTTTATTATATTTATCATCGTATACGTTACTCCATTTCGGTTATTCGAATGTTGACCTTAATACATAAGGGAAAAAATACCTTTACTGCTAATAATAAACTCTCTAAACTCAGATTCTGTCAAAGGTAATGTGTTAAGGTTGAGACAAAATTTTTTTAAGACGAATTTATAAACTGACAAGAACCTATAAATTTACAATCAGGGAATCAATATACACAAAAAGAGATAAAAACTTTTCACTTGTCACCGAGGCAAGAAATACTCTAGGACTTATATTTAGCCAAGCCAAATTTGAGGTATGATAGAGATCATAATAGGTAGAAACTAGCTTACTGCAACAATTACCACACCCCCCCCCCCCCCCCGGTGGGGGGGGACTAAAATTGTTGCAACTTTTTATTACGCAATTGTTGCAACTCACATTTTTTGCTTTCAGGGATTTTTGGTCCAAATTTTTTTTTATCAGACTATAGTGAAGGGGTCTCGATGGTCCTGGGATTTTCAATACAAAACAAAAATTTCTATACAAAACGATGGTCCTGGGATTTTCAATACAAAAAAAAAATTTCTATACAAAACACGATGGTCCTGGGATTTTAAATACAAAAAAAAATTTTCAATACAAAAACGATGGTCCTGGGATTTTCAATACAAAAATTTTTTTCAATACAAAAATCCGACTACCAATAAAAAAGCATGGAATTTTCACACTATAGTGAGGGGGGTCTAGATGGTCCTGGGATTTTAAATACAAAAATTTTTTTCAATACAAAAATCCAACTCCACTAAAAAAGCCAAGGATTTTTCAGACTATAGTGAGGTGGTCTCCTTGGTCCTGAGAAATAGGTGGTCTACACTAAAAAACGTGAAATTTTTCAGACTATAGTGAGGTGGGTCTCTTAGTCCTGAGAAATAGGTGGTCTACACTAAAAACGTGGTAAATTTTTCAATTGAAGTAAATAATGGTCCTAAAAAATTACATTACAATAAATTATGGTCAAAATTTTTGAATTACAGTAAATTATGGTCCTAAAAATTAAATTACAATAAATTATGGTCAAAATTTTTGATTACAGTAAATTATGGTCCTAAAAAATTAAATTACAGTAAATTATGGTTCTTAAAAATTAAATTACAGTAAATAATGGTCCAAATTTTTCAATTACAGTTAATTATGGTTCTACAAAAATTAAATTAAAGTAAATTATGGTTCTAAAAAAATTAAATTAAAGTAAATTAAGGTTCAATTTTTTCAATTAAAGTAAATTATGGTCCAAATTTTTGAATTACAGTAAATAATGGTTCTAAAAATTGAATTACAGTAAATTATGGTTCTAAAAAATTAAATTACAGTAAATTATGGTTCTTAAAAATTAAATTACAGTAAATAATGGTCCAAATTTTTCAATTACAGTTAATTATGGTTCTAAAAAATTAAATTAAAGTAAATTAAGGTTCAAATTTTTCAATTAAAGTAAATAATGGTCCAAATTTTTCAATTAAAGTTAATTAAGGTCCAAATTTTAAAATTAAGTAATCAATGGTCAAAAATTTTAAATTAAAGTTAAATAAGTAAATTAAAGTAATAATTTTTAAATAAGTAATGTAATAAGTAAATTAAAGTAAGATTTTAAAATTTATTAACAAAAAGTTGAAATAATAGAAGGTGTTTGAGAATTGAAATTTTTTAATGAAAATTTTTATGAAATAATTTTTTAAGTAATTTTTAATAGAAATTTTTATGGAATAATTTTTTAAGTTAATTTTTAATGGAAATTTTTATGAAATATTTTTCAATGATAATTTTAGATGGAAATTTTTAAGATAATTTTTAATGAAAATTTCTATGAAATATTTTTCAAAGACAAATTTTAATAATAATTCAACAACAAACCAACAACTTAGTACCAACAACCAGTAACTTATGAACATGTATTAACAATCAGATACCTACAACTAGTTACTAACAACCTGCTACCAAGTACTTACAATCAGTTACCTGCTACCAAATACTTTCAACATGATACCACGTACTAAATAACTCTCAAACAACTAGTTACTAACAACTAGTTACCTGATACCAAGTACCTACAACTAGTTACTAACAACTAGTTACCTGATACTAAGTACCAACTACCAACTACCAAGTACTAACAACCAACTACCTACAACCAACAAGGTACCAAGTACTAACAACCGACAACAACCAGCTAACAACTAAATACAACCTACCAAGTACCTACAACCACATACTAACAACTAGTTACCAGATACCAACTACTCACAGACGTCAACAACCAGGTACTAAGCATTATTAACCAACTACTAAGTACCAACAACAACTAACTACCAACTACTAAGTACCTACAACCACCTACCTATTAACTAGCTACAACCACCTACCAACTAGCTACCACCTACCCATTAACTAGTTACAACCAGCTAACTAGGTACTAGATACCAAGTACTAACAACCAGTTACCTGCTACTAAGTACCAACAACCACCTACCAAGTACATACAACCAACATCAACCAGGTACTAAGCATTAATTACCAACTACTAAGTACCTACAATCACCTACCCATTAACTAGTTACTAAGTACTATCAACCAACTAGGTACTAGATACCAAGTACTAACAACCAACAACAACCAGGTACTAATCATTAATTACCAATTACTAAGTACCTACAACCATCTACCAAGTACATACAACCAAGTACTAAGCATTATTAACCAACTACTAAGTACCTACAACCGACTAGCTACCACCTACCAAGTACCACCAACAACGAGATACCTACAACTAGATACTAACAACTAGTTACCAGATACCTACTACTCACAGCCGTCAACAACCAGGTACTAAGCATCATCAACCAAGTAATAACAACTAGATACCTAGTACTTACAACCAGATGACCACATGAAATTATTGGTTAAATAAGTAAATTAATGTCTAATTTTTAAATTAAGTAATCAATGGTCTAAAATATTAAAGTTAAAGTTAATTTAAGATGAAGATTTTCTGGGATTTCCAATGTTAATTTTAGATGCAAATCTTCGTCAATTAATCAATGACCACATGAAATTATTAGTTAAATATGAAAATAAGGGTTATAATTAGTTGTTTAGTAAATTATGGTGTAAAATTAAGAAATAAAGAATAATTAGGTAAATTAAGGATAAATTAAGGAAAATTAAGGTTCAAAATTTAAAATTAAGTAACCAATGGTTCAAATTTTAAATTAAAGCTAAATAAGTAAATTAAAGTAAGATTTTTAAATTTATTATCAAAAGATTGAATAACCACCAACTTTTTTGAGAAATGTAATTTTTAATGAAAATTTAAATGGAAATTTTTTTTAAGTTAATTTTAAATGTAAAATTTTTTAAGTTAATTTTAATGAAATAATTTTTTAAGTTAATTTTTTAATGGAATAATAATAATAATAATAATAATAATAATAATAATAATAATAATAATAATAATAATAATAATTCAACAGTTCCCAACAATCGGTTACTAAATATTTTTAACTAGATGCTAACAAATACTTTGAACATGATACCACGTACTAACTAACTCTCAAACAACCAGATACCTACAACTAGTTACTAACAACCAACTAAGTATTCTTTATTGTATTTTATGAAATGTTTTTAAATTAATTTTTTATCTGTCTTTAAAAATATGTTTAATTACAATCAATAGAAAACCTTTTCAAAATGTCTAAATTTAACAAACATGTTGACTTTCATCAAAAAACCACAACTCAATCACTTTAAAACACCACGTGAAATTCAAAATAATTTAAATTACAATGAAATACTAATGAATTCTAATTTACAAAAACATCTTCTTTTAAATGATAACTACTGACTTATTATTGCAAAGTAAAAATCACATTCAATAAATACTTATTGTTGATCAGTTTTATTATATATACTCTGAGTTTATCCGACAGGATGTTTTGACCCCCTAAGGGTACAGGTCGTAAGGGTACTGGTCGTAAGGGTATTAGTCGTAAAGGTACTAGTCGTAAGGGTATTGGTAACACTCAACCCCCCACCTACCCATTAACTAGCTACTAAGTACCAACAACCAGCTAACAACTAGATACCATGTACTTACAACCACCATCAACCAGGTACTAAGCATTATTAACCTACAATTATATAACAACAATCAGTAAACAACACTCTACCAACTATTAAATACAAGATACCAACAACTAGATACCAACAATCAACTAACCACACATAAAAATAATAGCAATTAAATACAAAATATTCTTCATCACATACACTATCTTCTTATCAAAATCTAAAAAGTCAATCAGATACCAACTACCAACTACCAAGTACTAACAACCAACTACCTACAACCAACAACTATGTACTAACAAATTGATCTTTAAAAGAAAAATACTCATCACTTGAAAAATTAGATGGAAAATTAATTGAACTCAAGACATCAATAACTTGGTAAAAATTGATTAAATAATTGCAAAAATTTAAATTTACTCAAAATAAATATCATAAAAATTTAATTAATAGACAAGAAAGAATTCTATTCATTAATCATCCAGTAAATAAAAAAATACTGATCATTCAAGTTGAATCAACTAAGATAATAAATTAATAAGATAAGATTTAGTAGATAATTGATTTAGATTGAATAAATTAATTGAAATAAAATTAATTTTAATTATTTTTTTTAAAAATAATACATGTACTCAAATTGATTGACTGAATGCTCAAAATATTCAAAAATCAGTATAAATTCATTAAAATTATCAATGTCATCAATCTACAATAAAAATAATTATCATTAAATTCCAAAAGAGACTAGAAAACTAACAAACCAGAAAATTCATTCAAATGACAATAATTGGTATATTCAAGCGAATTCTCTAATAAAATCATCTAAAAAGAATCATTTCGCCTGAAATATCTCTATTTTTAAAGATTAGTATCTTATCGATAAGTACTTGTTAAATATCATATATTCACCTCAAACTAACAAGATTCCTTAAAATCCCTTAAATGACTATATTTCTACCCTTAATCAATATTATTACAAATAATTCAATAAAATCATCTAAAAAGCATCAAATTTCCCTGAAATAACTATATCTTTAAAGATTAGTATTTTATCGATAAATATCCTTAAAAGGTTATATATTTACCTCTGACTAATAAGATTGCTTAAAATCCCTTTAAATGACTATAATTCTAACTTTAATTCCTATTATCACGAATATTTCCTTATAAAACATGTAAAATAATTTGGTCATTAACCCTAAAGAATTTATAAAATCTAATGATAAAACCGGTTATAATAAAATTTTTGTTAATCACTGTAAATTTTTGTAAATTACTGTACCCGAAATTTAAAATAAATATAACCCATTGAAAGATTAAATTTATCCATTCAATAAAATATATTTATTCAAATGGTCAACTTTTGTCGTTGTCCACCTAAATAAAGATAAAAATAATTTTAAGTTGATATCAATCCCAATTATCTGTAAAGATTTCATTATCAAAACCAAGTAAATCGATCATTATCCATACTTAATAAAACATTGTTCTAAATTAATTTACTGTGCATTAATCACAACCTAATAAAACAATATAATTATTATTGATTCATAACTGACTAATGTATTGACATTTCCCTTAAAACATTGATATTTTACCAACATCTCCCTTACAATGATATATTCCAATCTTAACCCATCCTTAATTAAATTCAATCGACTATATCTCCCTTACAATGATATATTTCCACCTTATCCGATCTTTCATTAAATTTAACCGACTACATCCCCTCAAAAGATCATATTTTCCCATCTTAACCGATCTCTCATTAAATCCTACCAACTATAACCCCTTAAAAGATCATATATTCCCACCTTATCCGATCTCTCATTAAATCTAACCGACAATATCCCATCTTATCCGATCTCTCAGCAAATATTTCTACCCTTTTAAACATCTATCCGATTATATCCCTTAATTTCCTTAAAGATTCCACCCACTTGAGCCCTTTAATATATATCAATCCTCTTAATATCCTTAGAGAGAATTCTTCAAAAAATATGACTTTTCATAAACTGTTAAAGACACCAAATATTCTTCCATTGAAATAATTTAGTAGCTAAATAATAAGAGCCCACTAAAAGGTCAAAATTCACTAAAATTTTCTACAATTATTTCACCCATCAAATACCTAACTGGAGATGATATATATTGATTGATTATAATTCTTCATCGATTCAACCAATCATTTTCAAGCAATAACAGCAAACTAAATTTCTGTATATCCTACAATCATTTTCAAGTAAATTTAAAGTTAACTGGTTTCTTAGCTTATGTTTTTTAAAGTGCATCAATGTGTAAATATTCTTAGAAAATTATTGAAAAATTATTTATTCAAATGCATTACAAAGTCATCAAAAATCACTTAATTATTAACCTAATTGTCAATGAAATTAATTTTTATTTAAAAACTATTCAATAAAATACAACTAATTATCAAGAAATTAATTAAATTTATCAATTAAATTTATCAGTCAACATGAAATTCTTAGAAAATTATTCAATATCCTCATAAAAATTTATCCACTTGATTATTGTAAAAACTCTAATTATTAACATTGAAAATAAATTTTATTTAAAATTAAAAAACCAATCAATAAAAATACATTCAATTATCAAGAAATTAATTAAATTTACCTTAGAATTAGCATTAAATTACAGAAATTCACAAAAATAATGGAAATTCACAAAAATGATAAAAATTCACAAAAATAATAGAAATTCATGAAAATGATAGATATCCACGAAAAATTACGGAAATTCATGAAAATATTAGAAATTCACAAAAAATGATGGAAATTCATGAAAATGATAGAAATTCATAAAAATGATAGAAATTTACTTGAATAAAACCATCAACTCTAAAAATTATCAATGCCTTAAACAACAAATTTGTCTAAATAATCATTCAAATAAAAGCATTAAATACCTTTACGACTAATACACTTACGACATGTTGAATGTGAGTAGTACCCTTGTGAGCAATACCCATAGGGGGACAGAATATTTTTTCGGATAAACTCAGAGTATATATTAATTAACTCATTCAAATTTATCATTGAATCAGTAAATTATCATAAATTTCGATAAAAATTCTAATGTGGTAAGCAATGAAAAGAGAAATATTCTTTAAACTTAGATAAAACTAACAATGAAGGTGGTAAGAATCATTAAAGTGAGAAAATTATTCATTACTCGATGATAAATTCAAATGGATGAAAATAATTGGTAGAATAATTTATTAATGGGCATAGATAAGGAAAAAGGTTGATAAGAATGGAAATATATTAATTGAATTTATTTAAAATTATTTCATAAAATTCATAAAAAAAAACTTTTAAAAGAAATATTTGTGGAGATGTTTTAGGTGAAAATTAATCAAAATCGGCGGAATATAATTGATTAAATATCGAGGATGGGGGTTATAATTAATGGAAAATCAATGGGATACAAATGATTAAATAGTGGAAAATCCGGGAATATAAGTGATTAATTAATGGAATATTGAGAATCGGAGGAATATCAATGAGAAGGATATATAATTTAAACTAGTTTATTACATAACAAGCCGCGACTAGTTTATTACATAACAAGCCGCGACTGTTATAATGATATTTTATTGAGAATTATTGATTAGATCTTTTTTTTAATTTTTGACTAAAATAAATTCTTAAATAATAGCAAATTATTACTAAAATGTTTTAATTTGCATTATGTATTTCAAAAACAATTATCATAAAAGATAATAATATATATATATATATATATATATATATATATATATATATATATATATATATATATATATATATATATATATATATATATATATATATATATATATATATATATATATATATATATATTACCCTTTTCATTCAAAATAAGTTAAATATTCAAATATAAGTCTTAGAAAATACAATCAAAATTAAATTTTAAAAATATAAATTTTATAAGTTTTTCAAATTCTCGAATAATGTAAATAAGAAATTAATCTATTACCAGTTACATACTTTTAAACTTATTGATGGAATAAAACATTAGAAATAAAAAGTGTTTTTTTGTATAAGTACTTGTAATAATAGCTATATATTATTAAATTTACTATTCTACACTAAATATTTCGAAAACAAATATCATAATATGAATTATATTACTCCTTTCAATCAAAGTAAATTAAATGTATCATTCAAATACAATTAAAATTAAATCCTCAATTTATTACTTTAATTTAAAAATAAAAATTTTATATGTAAATGCGAATAAGAAATTGATTATTAACAGTTCTAAACTTTTTAAACTTATTGATTAGGCAGTAGAAACTAACTTTTTTTTCAAAAAGTCCTTTAACATTGTATTCTATTTATTATCAAATTAACTATTTTACACTAAAATATTTCAATTTAGAAAAAAAAATCATCATAATATTGAATGTGATACTTCAATCAAAATAAGTTAATACTCAAATATATGTCTTATAAAGTACAATCAAAATTAAATACTTCACTAAATTTTAAGTAAAGTTTTTTAAATTCTCTGGTAAATGTTAACAAGATATTAATTTATTAATCATTATAGACTTTTTATACTTATTATCGAAATTAAACAATAGAATGATATTCAAAATATGTACAATTTAAAAATAAAATTAAAATTAAATTAACATACTTTAAAAATGTTGGTAAAATATCATTCACGGCTTGTTATGTAATAAACTAGTCGCGGCTTGTTATGTAATAAACTAGTTTAAATTATATATCCTTCTCATTGATATTCCTCCGATTCTCAATATTCCATTAATTAATCACTTATATTCCCGGATTTTCCACTATTTAATCATTTGTATCCCATTGATTTTCCATTAATTATAACCCCCATCCTCGATATTTAATCAATTATATTCCGCCGATTTTGATTAATTTTCACCTAAAACATCTCCACAAATATTTCTTTTAAAAGTTTTTTTTTATGAATTTTATGAAATAATTTTAAATAAATTCAATTAATATATTTCCATTCTTATCAACCTTTTTTCTTATCTATGCCCATTAATAAATTATTCTACCAATTATTTTCATCCATTTGAATTTATCATCGAGTAATGAATAATTTTCTCACTTTAATGATTCTTACCACCTTCATTGTTAGTTTTATCTAAGTTTAAAGAATATTTCTCTTTTCATTGCTTACCACATTAGAATTTTTATCGAAATTTATGATAATTTACTGATTCAATGATAAATTTGAATGAGTTAATTAATATATACTCTGAGTTTATCCGAAAAAATATTCTGTCCCCCTATGGGTATTGCTCACAAGGGTACTACTCACATTCAACATGTCGTAAGTGTATTAGTCGTAAAGGTATTTAATGCTTTTATTTGAATGATTATTTAGACAAATTTGTTGTTTAAGGCATTGATAATTTTTAGAGTTGATGGTTTTATTCAAGTAAATTTCTATCATTTTTATGAATTTCTATCATTTTCATGAATTTCCATCATTTTTTGTGAATTTCTAATATTTTCATGAATTTCCGTAATTTTTCGTGGATATCTATCATTTTCATGAATTTCTATTATTTTTGTGAATTTTTATCATTTTTGTGAATTTCCATTATTTTTGTGAATTTCTGTAATTTAATGCTAATTCTAAGGTAAATTTAATTAATTTCTTGATAATTGAATGTATTTTTATTGATTGGTTTTTTAATTTTAAATAAAATTTATTTTCAATGTTAATAATTAGAGTTTTTACAATAATCAAGTGGATAAATTTTTATGAGGATATTGAATAATTTTCTAAGAATTTCATGTTGACTGATAAATTTAATTGATAAATTTAATTAATTTCTTGATAATTAGTTGTATTTTATTGAATAGTTTTTAAATAAAAATTAATTTCATTGACAATTAGGTTAATAATTAAGTGATTTTTGATGACTTTGTAATGCATTTGAATAAATAATTTTTCAATAATTTTCTAAGAATATTTACACATTGATGCACTTTAAAAAACATAAGCTAAGAAACCAGTTAACTTTAAATTTACTTGAAAATGATTGTAGGATATACAGAAATTTAGTTTGCTGTTATTGCTTGAAAATGATTGGTTGAATCGATGAAGAATTATCATCAATCAATATATATCATCTCCAGTTAGGTATTTGATGGGTGAAATAATTGTAGAAAATTTTAGTGAATTTTGACCTTTTAGTGGGCTCTTATTATTTAGCTACTAAATTATTTCAATGGAAGAATATTTGGTGTCTTTAACAGTTTATGAAAAGTCATATTTTTTGAAGAATTCTCTCTAAGGATATTAAGAGGATTGATATATATTAAAGGGCTCAAGTGGGTGGAATCTTTAAGGAAATTAAGGGATATAATCGGATAGATGTTTAAAAGGGTAGAAATATTTGCTGAGAGATCGGATAAGATGGGATATTGTCGGTTAGATTTAATGAGAGATCGGATAAGGTGGGAATATATGATCTTTTAAGGGGTTATAGTTGGTAGGATTTAATGAGAGATCGGTTAAGATGGGAAAATATGATCTTTTGAGGGGATGTAGTCGGTTAAATTTAATGAAAGATCGGATAAGGTGGAAATATATCATTGTAAGGGAGATATAGTCGATTGAATTTAATTAAGGATGGGTTAAGATTGGAATATATCATTGTAAGGGAGATGTTGGTAAAATATCAATGTTTTAAGGGAAATGTCAATACATTAGTCAGTTATGAATCAATAATAATTATATTGTTTTATTAGGTTGTGATTAATGCACAGTAAATTAATTTAGAACAATGTTTTATTAAGTATGGATAATGATCGATTTACTTGGTTTTGATAATGAAATCTTTACAGATAATTGGGATTGATATCAACTTAAAATTATTTTTATCTTTATTTAGGTGGACAACGACAAAAGTTGACCATTTGAATAAATATATTTTATTGAATGGATAAATTTAATCTTTCAATGGGTTATATTTATTTTAAATTTCGGGTACAGTAATTTACAAAAATTTACAGTGATTAACAAAAATTTTATTATAACCGGTTTTATCATTAGATTTTATAAATTCTTTAGGGTTAATGACCAAATTATTTTACATGTTTTATAAGGAAATATTCGTGATAATAGGAATTAAAGTTAGAATTATAGTCATTTAAAGGGATTTTAAGCAATCTTATTAGTCAGAGGTAAATATATAACCTTTTAAGGATATTTATCGATAAAATACTAATCTTTAAAGATATAGTTATTTCAGGGAAATTTGATGCTTTTTAGATGATTTTATTGAATTATTTGTAATAATATTGATTAAGGGTAGAAATATAGTCATTTAAGGGATTTTAAGGAATCTTGTTAGTTTGAGGTGAATATATGATATTTAACAAGTACTTATCGATAAGATACTAATCTTTAAAAATAGAGATATTTCAGGCGAAATGATTCTTTTTAGATGATTTTATTAGAGAATTCGCTTGAATATACCAATTATTGTCATTTGAATGAATTTTCTGGTTTGTTAGTTTTCTAGTCTCTTTTGGAATTTAATGATAATTATTTTTATTGTAGATTGATGACATTGATAATTTTAATGAATTTATACTGATTTTTGAATATTTTGAGCATTCAGTCAATCAATTTGAGTACATGTATTATTTTTAAAAAAAATAATTAAAATTAATTTTATTTCAATTAATTTATTCAATCTAAATCAATTATCTACTAAATCTTATCTTATTAATTTATTATCTTAGTTGATTCAACTTGAATGATCAGTATTTTTTTATTTACTGGATGATTAATGAATAGAATTCTTTCTTGTCTATTAATTAAATTTTTATGATATTTATTTTGAGTAAATTTAAATTTTTGCAATTATTTAATCAATTTTTACCAAGTTATTGATGTCTTGAGTTCAATTAATTTTCCATCTAATTTTTCAAGTGATGAGTATTTTTCTTTTAAAGATCAATTTGTTAGTACATAGTTGTTGGTTGTAGGTAGTTGGTTGTTAGTACTTGGTAGTTGGTAGTTGGTATCTGATTGACTTTTTAGATTTTGATAAGAAGATAGTGTATGTGATGAAGAATATTTTGTATTTAATTGCTATTATTTTTATGTGTGGTTAGTTGATTGTTGGTATCTAGTTGTTGGTATCTTGTATTTAATAGTTGGTAGAGTGTTGTTTACTGATTGTTGTTATATAATTGTAGGTTAATAATGCTTAGTACCTGGTTGATGGTGGTTGTAAGTACATGGTATCTAGTTGTTAGCTGGTTGTTGGTACTTAGTAGCTAGTTAATGGGTAGGTGGGGGGTTGAGTGTTACCAATACCCTTACGACTAGTACCTTTACGACTAATACCCTTACGACCAGTACCCTTACGACCTGTACCCTTAGGGGGTCAAAACATCCTGTCGGATAAACTCAGAGTATATATAATAAAACTGATCAACAATAAGTATTTATTGAATGTGATTTTTACTTTGCAATAATAAGTCAGTAGTTATCATTAAAAGAAAGATGTTTTTGTAAATTAGAATTCATTAGTATTTCATTGTAATTTAAATTATTTTGAATTTCACGTGGTGTTTTAAAGTGATTGAGTTGTGGTTTTTTGATGAAAGTCAACATGTTTGTTAAATTTAGACATTTTGAAAAGGTTTTCTATTGATTGTAATTAAACATATTTTTAAAGACAGATAAAAAATTAATTTAAAAACATTTCATAAAATACAATAAAGAATACTTAGTTGGTTGTTAGTAACTAGTTGTAGGTATCTGGTTGTTTGAGAGTTAGTTAGTACGTGGTATCATGTTCAAAGTATTTGTTAGCATCTAGTTAAAAATATTTAGTAACCGATTGTTGGGAACTGTTGAATTATTATTATTATTATTATTATTATTATTATTATTATTATTATTATTATTATTATTATTCCATTAAAAAATTAACTTAAAAAATTATTTCATTAAAATTAACTTAAAAAATTTTACATTTAAAATTAACTTAAAAAAAATTTCCATTTAAATTTTCATTAAAAATTACATTTCTCAAAAAAGTTGGTGGTTATTCAATCTTTTGATAATAAATTTAAAAATCTTACTTTAATTTACTTATTTAGCTTTAATTTAAAATTTGAACCATTGGTTACTTAATTTTAAATTTTGAACCTTAATTTTCCTTAATTTATCCTTAATTTACCTAATTATTCTTTATTTCTTAATTTTACACCATAATTTACTAAACAACTAATTATAACCCTTATTTTCATATTTAACTAATAATTTCATGTGGTCATTGATTAATTGACGAAGATTTGCATCTAAAATTAACATTGGAAATCCCAGAAAATCTTCATCTTAAATTAACTTTAACTTTAATATTTTAGACCATTGATTACTTAATTTAAAAATTAGACATTAATTTACTTATTTAACCAATAATTTCATGTGGTCATCTGGTTGTAAGTACTAGGTATCTAGTTGTTATTACTTGGTTGATGATGCTTAGTACCTGGTTGTTGACGGCTGTGAGTAGTAGGTATCTGGTAACTAGTTGTTAGTATCTAGTTGTAGGTATCTCGTTGTTGGTGGTACTTGGTAGGTGGTAGCTAGTCGGTTGTAGGTACTTAGTATCAGGTAACTAGTTGTTAGTAACTAGTTGTAGGTACTTGGTATCTGGTTGTAGGTACTTAGTAATTGGTAATTAATGATTAGTACCTGGTTGTTGTTGGTTGTTAGTACTTGGTATCTAGTACCTAGTTGGTTGATAGTACTTAGTAACTAGTTAATGGGTAGGTGGTAGCTAGTTGGTAGGTGGTTGTAGCTAGTTAATAGGTAGGTGGTTGTAGGTACTTAGTAGTTGGTAGTTAGTTGTTGTTGGTACTTAGTAGTTGGTTAATAATGCTTAGTACCTGGTTGTTGACGGCTGTGAGTAGTTGGTATCTGGTAACTAGTTGTTAGTATGTGGTTGTTGGTACTTAGTAGCAGGTAACTGGTTGTTAGTACTTGGTATCTAGTACCTAGTTAGCTGGTTGTAACTAGTTAATGGGTAGGTGGTAGCTAGTTGGTAGGTGGTTGTAGCTAGTTAATAGGTAGGTGGTTGTAGGTACTTAGTAGTTGGTAGTTAGTTGTTGTTGGTACTTAGTAGTTGGTTAATAATGCTTAGTACCTGGTTGTTGACGTCTGTGAGTAGTTGGTATCTGGTAACTAGTTGTTAGTATGTGGTTGTAGGTACTTGGTAGGTTGTATTTAGTTGTTAGCTGGTTGTTGTCGGTTGTTAGTACTTGGTACCTAGTTGGTTGCTTGTTTTTGGTTGTTAGTACTTGTTAGATGGTTGTAGGTACTTAGTATCAGGTAACTAGTTGTTAGTAACTAGTTGTAGGTACTTGGTATCTGGTAATTGGTTGTAAGTATCTGATTGTTTGAGAGTTATTTAGTACGTGGTATCATGTTGTAAGTACTTGGTAGCAGGTAACTGATTGTAAGTACTTGGTAGCAGGTAACTGATTGTAAGTACTTGGTATGTGGTAGCTAGTTGGTTGTAGGTACTTGGTAGGTGGTAGCTAGTTGGTTGTAGGTACTTAGTAGCAGGTAACTGGTTGTTAGTAACTAGTTGTAAGTATTTGGTATCAGGTAACTGGTTGGTTGGTTGTTTTTGGTTGTTAGTATCTAGTTGTAGGTATCAGGTAACTAGTTGTTAGTAACTAGTTGTAGGTTGTAGGTGGTTGGTAATGCTTAGTAGCTGGTTGTTGTGGGTTGTAAGTACTCAGTATCTGGTACCTAGTTGGTTGGTTGTTGTTGGTTGTGAGTACTCGGTATCTGGTACCTAGTTGGTTGGTTGTTGTTGGTTGTATGTACTTGGTAACAGGTAACTGGTTGTTAGTAACTAGTTGTAGGTTGTAAGTGTTTGGTATTTAGTTGACAGTGCTTAGTACTTGGTTGTTGTTGGTTGTTGGTACTTGGTAGGTGGTAGCTAGTTGGTAGGTGGTTGTTGTTGGTTGAATGTACTTGGTAGGTGGTAGCTAGTTGTTAGTACTTGGTATCTAGTTGGTTGTTTGTTTTTGGTTGTAAGTATTTGTTAGGTGGTTGTAAGTACTTGGTAGGTGGTAGCTAGTTGTTAGTAACTAGTTGTAGGTACTTGGTATCAGGTAACTAGTTGTTAGTAACTAGTTGTAGGTATCTGGTTGTTGGTACTAAGTTGTTGGTTTGTTGTTGAATTATTATTAAAATTTGTCTTTGAAAAATATTTCATAAAAATTTACATTAAAAATTACCATTGAAAAATATTTCATAAAAATTTCCATTAAAAATTACCATTGAAAAATATTTCATAAAAATTTCCATTAAAAATTAACTTAAAAAATTATTTCATAAAAATTTTCATTAAAAAATTTCAATTCTCAAACACTTTCTATTATGTCAACTTTTTGTTAATAAATTTTAAAATCTTACTTTAATTTACTTATTACATTACTTATTTAAAAATTATTATTTTAATTTACTTATTTAACTTTAATTTAAAATTTTTGACCATTGATTACTTAATTTTTAAATTTGGACCTTAATTAACTTTAATTTAATTTTTTAGAACCTTAATTTAGTTATTTGAGCCCATTCATTACTAATTGAAAAATTTGGACCATAATTTACTGTAATTTAATTTTTAGAACCATAATTTACTTTAATTTAATTTTTTAGAACCATAATTAACTGTAATTGAAAAATTTGGACCATTATTTACTTTAATTTAATTTTTTAGACCCATAATTTACTATAATTTAATATTTTAGAACCTAAATTTACTGTTATTAAAAAATTTGGACCATCATTTACTTTAATTGAAAAATTTTGACCATAATTTACTGTAATTCAATTTTTAGAACCATAATTTACTTTAATTTAATTTTTTTAGACCATTATTTACTTTAATTTAATTTTTAAGACCATAATTTAATGTGTTTGAAAATTTTTGACCATAATTTACTTTAATTGAAAAATCTCAGCCCATTAATTACTTTAATTCGAAAATTTGGACCATTATTTACTGTAATTCAAAAATTTGGACCATTATTTACTTTAATTGAAAAATTTGAACCTTAATTTACTTTAATTTAATATTTTAGAACCATAATTAACTGTAATTGAAAAATTTGGACCATTATTTACTGTAATTTAATTTTTAGAACCATTATTTACTGTAATTTAATTTTTTAGAACCATAATTTACTGTAATTTAATTTTTTGACCCATAATTTACTGTAATTTAATTTTTTAGGACCATTATTTACTTTAATTTAATTTTTAGGACCATAATTTAATGTAATTGAAAAATCTTGACCATAATTTACTGTAATTTAATTTTTTAGGACCATTATTTACTTTAATTGAAAAAATTTACCACGTTTTTTAGTGTAGACCACCTATTTCTCAGGACCAAGGAGACCACCTCACTATAGTCTGAAAAATTTACCACGTTTTTTAGTGTAGACTGCCTTTTTGTATTGAAAATATCCTGAGACCTTAAATTACCATGCTTTTTTATTGAAGACCGCCTTTTTCTATTGAAAAAAATTTTTTGTATTGAAAATCCCATGACCATCGTTTTTGTATAGAAATTTTTTTTTTTTTTGTATTGAAAATCCCAGGACCATCGTTTTTGTATTGAATTTTTTTTTTTTTGTATTGAAAATCCCAGGACCATCGTTTTTGTATTGAATTTTTTTTTTTTTGTATTGAAAATCCCAGGACCATCGTTTTTGTATAGAAATTTTTTTTTGTATTGAAAATCCCAGGATATTGGTTTTTGTATAGAAATTTTTTTTTTTGTATTGAAAATCCCAGGACCAAGGAGACCCCTTCACTATAGTCTGATAAAAAAAAATTTGGACCAAAAATCCCTGAAAGCAAAAAATGTGAGTTGCAACAATTGCGTAATAAAAAGTTGCAACAATTTTACCCCCCCCCCCCCCCGGGGGGGGGTAATTGTTGCAGTGGGCTAGTTTCTACCTACTCAGAAAGAATAGGAAAGAAATAAAATTAATTAATTATCTAGAAGTGTTATTAGATTTCAGTATAAAAAGTAACACAAGATTTGGATTCAGGGATATAATTTGTAAGATAAATAGAAACACGAAAAGCGAATCACGAAATTATTAGTGAAAAAATTTAGATCGAAAGCGAAATTTAAGCACTTTATTTAAGTTATTTATCGTGAGTATAAAGTAATTTCAAATTATAACTATGAAAGCTTCTAAGTCTGTTGAACCCAGAAATAGTTCTTTTCGGGGTGTTTTCATGAACACTAAAAGTCATTGTTGTAAGTTGGACAAAAAATGGATTTGAATAAAATGATTGAACACAACAGTTGTGGGTAAAATATTTATTATTTTTTTAACTAAGTCAGTTTTATAACATTTTAGAGTAAGTCCATAAATTAACATTACGCAGAATAAATATTAATTTTAAATAGATAATAAGAGAGTTACACGAGGATTGTAAACTGCAGAAATATCATGTATCTCATTATATGTTACCAGATATCGCTAAATTTATCACGTATCTTCACTTCTTAAACATTAGCTTGAAATTCCAATAACATTAAATTATTTCTCTGTGTCCAACAGAATATGATTAATAATAAAAATCTCTACCTCATTTTTTGTCTTGTCGGTTGCAATAAAATTTAATGATAAATGTAAAGGTTCTGGGTTCAAATCCTGTTCCGTGACAAGTTAATGAGACCTATTATGGTTTATGTGGAGCAAAATAACCGAGTTTTTCTACAAAACTTGAAAATTGTTATAAAAGTTTCCTCATTTTTAGCTTCTTATATATTGTAAGTTCCACGCCATTTACTTTGGATTGTACAACACATTTATAAATATTGGCACAATTTCAAAAACTGTGCACACAAAGAATTATTCGTGCACAAGACGAACGAATAACATTCAGTCTTATATTCATTCTATTATCCTTTCCTCGGTACTCAGCGCTGGCTTTAGACAATTTTGAAATAATGCTGCTCTAGGCGGATAATCTGTTATTACAGGTGTAATAGCATAGTTGGCCTTTGAGTTTGACCGGAATATTAAACAATTTTTATTTATATACTGAATCTGAAGAAAAAATTAAATTGTAGATGGCTTTCAATTAGTTAAATTTAGGGTGTAATAGAGCGTTAAAATTTTAAATCATGATTGGCTTTCAAAGGCCAAAACCTTAATACTTTCTTTGTTGTTATGTATTTACTATAAGATTCAATATTTGGAATCGTGGGTATATATTTTTCAATTTAGTCTTGCATTGCAGGTCAATTAATTCCATTTGTAAGGTTTCTGAAACGGTAGAAACATCAACACCAAATGGAGAGCTGAACTTCTGAAATGCTTTCTGATAATCTACCAGTTCCGAAAAACGAGTATTAAATGCTACCATAAGTTTTTTTTATTTCGTCAGAAAATTTAGAAAAATTCTTAATATTTATTTTTTTCAATAATGAAAAATGTGGTGCATTGTTATTGTTAAATTGGCCTTCGAAAAACAATAAATTCATTTGGAATGCAAGCATCGGTAATTAAATTATTCTGACCCTACAAGTCTCTATTTAGCTCACTTAATTTTTGTGTAATATCTACCAAAACACAAGTCTATCAACCACTCTTCAGTTTTTAATTCTGGAACAGGCACATTTTCTTCGGTCATAAAATTTGCGATTTCTTCCCGTAACTCAAAAAATCGTCTTAAACATATTCTCGACTCAACCATGTAACATTGGTAAAATACATGATAAATACAGAATTTAATTCACTAAGGTGTGCCTTAAATTGGCGATGTTGAACGGCATGCGATCGAAAATATTTGACTGTTTTTATAACAACAGTCAATTCTTGGCTCATAGATAATACTTGAGCGCATAAATTTTGTTGGTGTATCAAACAATGTATCACATATGTATCACTGGTTTTGTTGGTTTTTGCTTCGAACTCAGTGATAATCAAATTTACAGCTCCTTTATTCTTCCCAATTATAGCCGGCGCACCATCTGTTTTTAATTCGGAAAGCATTTCTAAATGACTTGGAAAATATCTTCAGCTTTGGTAGTATTTTTCAAGCTTATGAGATTTAACAATTCTTGTGTAACTTATAACGATTCGGTAATACCACGGATAAATGTAGCAAACTGTGAAGTTTCTGAAATATCTTTGTTTTCATCGAAAGGTAAAAAATACGCTTTGAAGTATTTAATATTACTACGCAAATTCCCAACTATTAATTAACAATACGACAGAATAACTTCCTTTGACGATATTGGATGATTGTTGTAATGATGAATTGAACATACTTTGTTAAGCTTTTAATTGAGATTTTTTAATTTTAAGCTTATATTTCTCCATTTTCAGATAGTTAATATGCTTAGTTTCATGATGTCTTTTAACATTGAAAAAAAAGCCGCATTATGAAGAGTATTATGAAGAGAAGAAATAATCTTCCTTCAAGCGGTCATAGAATTTCATTTCACCTTTTCATCTACAAGTTTTCTTTTCTTTGAATTCATTCTTAACGGCAAGAAAATAAATGTACTAATTAAGTATTTATATAAACAGATGCAGCTTCCATTGTGCTTAAAATATTTTGCTTGAAACACTAGTCTTATTTAAATATTTATTGTAGAACACTACACCTACATGTCGAAACAAATCAAAAAGCAATGAAACAAGAGTTTAACCTCACATACACTAGTATGCCGTAATGAAACGCTGTGGCGCTACAGCAGTTGACATGAAGTGACCCGTAGCGGTGTTACAAGTTTAAATCTTTTTCAGATATCTTGACTTTACTTAATACTCGTACTTAAAAAAACATTATAATAACATAATTCATTATATGAAGCTGCGAGCCCGGGTTGGCCACTCCTGATCTAAACCAAATAATGAACAAACTAAATAATTACATACGCATACCACAAGCTACACATAGCTACAAGATATTCAAAAATCGACTTAAACGACTTCTACAATTTATATAGATTTTAAAAGTAAAAAATCCGGACACTACGGAATACGTAAGAATCCTTGATATCCCGATCAGACTAAAGTGAAATTGGTTTATGATTCATAAAAGTTAATCAAAGAAAACATGCCTAATAAAGTTAATTTAAAAATTCCGATAAAATTTTTCGACAGAATAAATTGCTGAACTTTAAAAAATTATATTAATACAAAAAGGATTTTGGTAAAAGATATAGTTAGTACTCTAATTACCAATGTAATTTAATGCAAGAAAAATAACAAAATTGTCGGCACTCGAATATACGCCTACTTTTTATATCGTCGCTGCTAGTAAATTAAACAAAATTTTAGCCTGGTCAGTATTATACGAAGTTTTACCTATGAGAATTGTGGCAATCATCACTTTTGTCAAGTACACGACGATAAAAGCATTGAATTAACAAATGTTTGTCCCATTTTGAATAATAATTCTTTCAAACACCATTTCCTTTGTATTCGCGTTTGCGACTTGTACATAATTGCAAATAAACTGCGGTCTTCTAGTCTTTCTTTATTAACCCTCAATACATTATTACGATCCACACCTCCTTTTGTCGCATTGAAATCATAAATCGGAATGGGTTTCTTGGTTTCTTAGGAATTGTAAATGGGATTTGTATGGTTCTCCATAGTAAATAAAATAACCTTTCTGTTTTATGCGGTGCATATGTAACAAATATTACTTTCAACTCTTTGGCAAGACCGAAAAAAATTGACCATCAAAGCTACGTCGCCCATCGATTGAATATAATTAATAACGGATTTACTTGCCAAGTATAATCGAAGAAGTGCTAGGGATGTGCATTTGTCGTCTAATTTAGAACCGGCGTCCGTTTAAAGGACAATAATTGGGCACTGCAGTTCACTCTGTCCTACCTTTGAACTCCTGAGTCCATTGCGGTATCCAATAGTTTCTATACGATTGCCTCAATTCCAGGCCTCTGTTTTGGCTTCCTTCCATTCCCGTCAGTTGATTGCCACTCAATAAGACCTCGCCCGCTCCTGAAAACTCCTAGAGCATTCTCGACCATCATTTAATGTTTTACGCCATTCTATATAAGAAAAAAAGTATTGTTACCGCAGAACCTCAGCATTCGTTTCACATAACGCATCTCTGACATAACCATGTTCGGCAGCATGTCAATTAAGTGGTTTTGGCTAGGGTGAACTCATTGGTAGTTCCTTACTTATATTTTGAGTGTATTTTTTGTGTATGTGATTACTTTCATGAAATTCTTTTATATCTGCATTATTTTATTTTACCTTTTTCTTATTTTTATCAATTTTTCATTTTTAAATAGTCTATTTTCGAAAATTTTAATTCTCATGACTTCATGTCGGATTTCGCGAGTGTAATCATTTTCATTAAGTTTAATTCATTAAAATTAAATATTTGTACTTTTTATTTTATTTTTATTTATTTTCTTAATTAAATTTTTGTTCTATTTTCATTAAATCCCTGGAGTTTTCCAATTTGTTTTAATTTTGTTATTTTATGTTAAATTTAATGATAAAACGTCTTAGATCTATTGTTATATTTACTTAAATTTTACGGGAATTTATTTCCATCATCATTTGATGTTTTGTGTTTGCTGGGTTTGGCCAACTTTAAGTCGTGATAATAATAAGTATGATATTAAGTATGATAATAGGCAATAATCGCCACCCCTAGGGCTATGCACAGTTATACGCCTTGCATCTGTAAATAATTTTTACCAAACACTTAGTTGGGCCTAGTCGGTGCTAGTTCACAAAGATTTATTAACATGATAAACACCACCATTATTGGATATCATCTTTCATGTGGAGTTAGGCATTCTAACTGAAATTTCCACGGTTAAAACATGTTAATTAAATACATATTTTAAATGTAATATTCTTCACCTGGCTGGGACTCGTCCTGAATTCGATTATTTGGCGCTGCAGATGAAAGTGACATTTTGGATATAACTTTCATAAAAATGACTATTTCCTACACGGCCACTGACTTATATGCGGTGTGGATGTATTCCCGTGTGAGTCGAATTCTTCTTCACGGTACATGCAAATAACAAGTCTTTCTGTTCTCCTCTGTCTACTGGGATCATAAGGCGTCCAAATTGATCCAGAGGAGTGTGTCGGGGACACTTTCCACGCTCCATTTCGCCTTGTCTAAATGTTCTTACATGGTATTCGTTCTTAAACAACAGCGAGATTGTGCAACTATCATGTTGAATAACTTCATAATTCAATGAAAGTTGGTTTCACAATTCTATGGCAAAGTCGTCAAACGATTTCTATCGTATTTAACTTGTCGTTGAACCAATGCAAATGGTGACCACGTCATAATCTATTTTCGCTACATAATCGTTAGAACTCTGTTTTGAAACATCATCAATAGATTGGAATCTGTCGGCTGCGTATAATATGCTTATAATTCCAAATCCTAATATAACCTGTGGTATTCTAAATGCTGTCCGATGTGGCGCAGTGGATTAATATAATATAATTTTTAAATCTTATCCTTTTTATTTAAAAGTCAAAAAATGTAGCTCTTATTAAATGCCAAAAACTTCATTTTGTCGACTTATCGAATTTACTCCACCAATGATGATGTGGTTTATTGTATTAATACGGTGGTAGCTTATTATTATGCATACTTTTGTTAATGGTGGCTCGGATTTTTAAATGAATATAGGTGTGTCTGTCGGTACAATCGCTTGGTGCTCGTTGGTACTATCTTATCTCAATTTTACTTTGAGTTAAAATTTTCTATTTTTTCCTACCAACCGCCTTTACCACAGTTTTACGAAGTAAATTAAGTGCCTCAAAGTGGTCAGCTCCTGTTCAGTTTTCTCATTACTGAATGTTATACTATGCCTCGAAAATATTTTACAGGTCAGCGCCCTTGTTCCCCTTTCCGTCAATATTCCTCTTTTCGCCTTGATTTCTCAGTTTTAACAATATTTTATAAAACTTCTTGTCACGATTGGAACAACTCTTAAACCACTTTGACTAGAAATACATTCTGACTCCCAGCTTTATTTATTTTATATTCAACCTCCTCATAATAATCGTTTCTATTGAGAATATCATGACGAAATTTGCGCCATTATTTTCATGTTTGATTTAAAGCTATTTTAGGTTCTTGATAACCATCGACATTATTTTGATGTATCCATATTTTTGTGCTGGGATACCCCTTATTTTCAATTTTTATATGACCAACCTTACCTGGTCATTACTCAAAGTTATTCGTTAAAATTTTGGAGCAGTGATCTCTCTTATTTTTAAATTTTGGAAATATATTTCTAAGTTTCAATGTTTCCTATTAAATTTGGAGTAGTGCCCTTATTTTCATTAATCAACCTCTTTAATGATTATAAGGATTCTCATCCGTTACAACATTAATATCTGTTTGAAAATCACTAAATAATTCCATAAATTTTATTTAAGAAATTATACACTCAAAAACTTGTCTTTCTTTTTGTTTGTTATTTAAACAAATTTCAATCTTTTTTCGATAAAAATATTTTTTAAAAAATTCTAAATTTCAATCTTCTTTTTAAAATATTTTTCAATGAAAATATTTTTAAATTTAACAAAATTTCTAATTAAATCTTTAAGAATCTTTCAACTTCCTCATAATGATCATTAATAATAAAAATATTTTTGACCAGGGATCTTAAGTCTTAATATATTCGCCTAAAGTTTATCATGACGGGTAATCGTTCTGTGATTATTGTTATCATGTTGAGTCAATTAGCTCAGAAAAGTTTGGTCTACTTAAAATTTCAGAATTTAGTTGTGACTGAAATGCGCCGTTAGTTAATCTGACTTTGGTGTACGAGTATGTGTGCGTTCACTGATTCAGTAAAAACAAATTTAATTTAATTTTGATGGCAATTTTTTATTAATTTATTTTATTATCAGATTCTTGTTTTTTATTAATTTTGCCGCCATGATGAGTATGGCCATTTCTAGAACATTATATGCTACTTTTTTATTATATAATTCCTATTTATTTTAATCCTTACGTTATTTTATTTTAGTTTTTGGAAATTTAAATTCTAAATTTTTATCTATTACTTAACTTCAACCAACTTTTGGTGGCGATGGTGGATTTCACCATTTTCATAGAATATTCCAGCATCTTTTATTTCAATTAAAATTTTAACTTTCAATTCATTTATTTTGTTATTTTATGGAAATATTTTCCATTTACATTCCTACTTTCTGTCATCGCCATTAACTCGCATTTGTTTAGTTTCTGTTATTTATCTATGCAATGTTTGAGTTTGTTTCGTGCAATACTTCAAAGTGTTGTTTTTTATTTTTGTGGTTTATAATTTTGTTGATATGAACGTTCTTTTAATATTGTTTACTTGATGTTTTACGTTTTTATTTTAACTTTACTCAGTGTTGTGTCTCATTGCTATTTACCTATTTGGTCTTTCCATACTGCTAGGTGGGCCTAAACACAGTATTTACCCATCACTCTTTAAAAATGGAATTTTTATTTATAATTCATGAAACGCTATATTTTTCTTATCGAATATAGAGACGCAATTTTATATCACAACATAAACCTGAAAATTGGGGAGGTTTATTAAATAATATCTTACCATCTACATAATTGATGACAAACAATAGAAAAATTAAATCACCAAATATTAAAAGGCAATATTTAAAAAGTTAGATGTCATAATAAAATCAAATTCATTGAATGAATAAATATTACTAATTTATATTAACTCAAATTCTTCAGCTGAATCATCAGTACCTAAAGATAAAACAAATTTTACATTAAAAAATAAAATTCGAATTTTACCGACAACAAAAAAATACAATAATACAATAATTCCCGGCTATGAGATTTCGAAAACAATTTTCGGCAAATATATATTAAACGTTAAATATAGAAAATGTTGAAAAAAATATCTTGTTCTATGTCTAGCATAAAATTTAGACATTTGGTATAGTTCGGGATGAAAGTTCGCGTTTATATTATATAAACACATTACAGTTATATTACTATGTTATATCCATCTCAGGCACCGAGGCATCACTGTATTCACAATTATAAATCTAGTAAATCATTTTAACTATTCCAACAAGGAATTTAAGCCTAATGAATTCAAAGTGAAAATTATTCTATACTAATTGCCGTACCTCTTATTTGCCAATTAATAAATATAATTAATAATTAAATTGCAAATACATTATTAAATTAAAATACATTGTTTTAATACTCATATATATATATATATATATATATATATATATATATATATATATATATATATATATATATATATATATATATATATATATATATGTGTGTGTGTGTGTGTGTGTGTGTGAGTATATACTTTCTTTCGAACTTCTCCATCCTTTTAATTTAAAGTTTGCTTAAACTCTGGAATTTGAACAACTTGTTGATCAACGAAATGCTTCACCTCCATATCGAATGTACATTAGAAATAATAAATTACTTAAAGCTGCTGCTGATACTCCTACTCGTCGGATCACAGAACATCCAATAAACGGACACGTCAAGAACAAATCTACAATCACGCTCGGATTATAGAGACTGCATTATTGCAATTGAATATCAAAAAATAGGAGTCGTATTCAATGAAATTTAATGCTATTCTTAAATTCGAAAACACCAGATACACTTGGTCCAAGAATGGTCAATAAATAAGCAACGAAGAAACCATAGCTTTGGGTAAATTGAGAATAGAGGAACTACTGAAACTGATTCAACTAATCAAGTTCATTTCATCGAGTATCAGAAAATCAATACCGTAAATAGGAATCAGAAAAACAAGAATAAATCAATTACTATAGATAAACAGTAGAATTCTCTGTAAATATCGTATCTCCTCCCGGATAATCTGTTATTTGTCAAAAATTCTCAATGAAATGTATTGTGAACAAAATTTCCAAAACGCCCAATACATTCTATACAAAGATGTGGAATTCGATCATCCAAAAGAAATGAAAACGTCGGAGCTGCTCAAATCTACTTGGTCTGCTTTTGAAGAAATTGATAAAACCAATAATGATCAATAAATGTTACCAATAAGTCTTATGTTTCTTTCCTGCTAACTAATAAATTGCTGAATAGCTTGGAAAATGAAAGGCAACATATATCTCAAGACTTCAATAAATTATGTTGCATCTAAAATTAGTGGTTAGCCTCAAAAGGTTAAAGGATTATTTAACATGATTTGAATATATTACTGTGTGTAACTTACTTTGAAATGAACTAACAATATGTTCAATAGAAAGCTCATTAATGCACAAATCCACATGTTAAACTGTGAATAAAATTCGATGAAATTTTTTACACGCAATTTAATACATGTATCTATGTAAAAAAATGCAAAATTTTCAAAAATGAACTTCTTATCTCTTCAGTGTGTTTTTATTTAAATTGCACATTTTTGGTTTTTTGTCTTCCTACTCACCAGTCATTTTTTGACAATTCCAACACCAAACTAACCAGTAATTAAATGAAGTTTGAATTTAAATTAAATTGTATTTAAATGCATAATTTGTGATTGATTACCTTGTTTCTTGTAGATTGTCATAAAATAGCAACTTTCGGTATGACGAAAGCTGAACTCATTAACAATCATGGTACATCCACCAGATCAGGTATCAAAGCTTTCATGCAATCCTTAACTGATGGAGCAGATATTTCTATGACCGGTCAATTTGTTGTCGCTTTCAATAAATATATTGTACGAATTAGTTTTATGTTCCTACATGAGCTACAAAAACATTTCGATGATTGTTATTTTTGGTGAGTTCATTTTTCTCTTAGTGTTATTAGAACTGGAAATATATGACATAGCAAAATGTTCTATCAGCTTCTAGTCCAATACCAAACATATTCTATTCAAGTACTCAAGAAACCTGATTACTTACTTTAAGAATTAAACACAGACACTCAAGACGCAGATGGTGACCCTTGCATTAAACACAGGGATAATGACTTTCTTCCATAATCATAAGATTTAAATGATAACAGATCACATAATAACCCATAATAATTGATTTGGTTCGAGAACTGAAGCTGAATTAAGGCGAGAGTGAACTCCTAAGTCCAAGATAAAAAGATAAAGACTTCTTTCAAAACTATATTAGAATATTATTTTATCGTAACCGCTTACAAAATGTTATGCTGTTTCATTAGTCTTTGATGATGGACTAAAGAATGCTGTTACTTGTTTCACCGAACGAGATCATATTCCCACTACAAAAATAACAAAAGGTTTTTGACTGCTATATATATTTACACTTATAATTGCAAAAAGAGAAAAATTAACGCAGCAAAAATAACAATCATTGAATAGATTTAGTGGCATATGCAAAATTATAGGAATACTAAATGTCATGTTTAAGTCAGTATTTAACTAATTACTTAGTCGCGAAGAACAGCTAGTGCAACAATATTGTGAAACCTAAATACTCGCATCTACTTTTGTAAAATAAGCAGGTCACATCTTTCGAATATGTTTATTAAATGTATGTTGCTTCTGGTTCGAAGAATACTCACAACATATATCACAATAGTCGTTTCTATTATTCATAAGTTGCAAAGAGAAAGAAGCCATTTTATGGCAATCTACAAGTGTTGTCTTTTCAGTTAATATAAGTCGGTTACCTCTGACTCCTCGTGTCCTTTAAATCAAAACAATAAACGACCCAACGTATATTTGAATCAAAAATATATTTTCTCTTAACAATGCACAATCAATAATCAATAGTTCAACAGTTCGAGTTTGACCGATCTCCACTCGGTGTTGATGCTTTGACAAAAGATAATATTCACTTTTTATTTCCTTAGGTTCTCTTGGCCAACGTTTTCCTTTTCTATTTGATTTGATCCCTTTTCACCTTTTTGTATTCCTATTCTATATCTTCTTTTTCCTTAATCTCCTTAATTCGTTTTTACCTGTTCCTAAACTCGATTTCTTCTAACCCTAGCTGAGGCAAAATGCCCATTTACTTTGATTTTCCCATTCCTTATATACTCTTAGAAATCTGGATGACAAGTGGTTATTGCCGAGCCAATTTCTCACTTGACATTCGAATCCACATATTCGCTTCGGCTGTCACCCATAATGGTCCAACGAACAAAGATAATTAATGGTCCGTCCGGTCTTTCTGCACGCACTATCTTCTCCTTGTTCTTTTCCAATTAATTATTGTGTCACGCTAATGGGTTCAAATCTTCCTTCTATTTACTTTCCTCTTTGTTTACCCAGCTCGGGTTTCCTTCATCTCTCGGGTTCTCCATTGGCTCGGGTTTCCCATTAGCTCTAAATTTTAAAAAATGTATCTTTCAATAAAGATAAATCGATTTCCAGATAATTTTGAAATAATTTCATTTTGTCATTTAAAATTAAAGATTATTAGCAAAAATTCAAATCAATAATATAAATTCATTTAAAACAATATTCTAACATCATAATAGTGTATTTAAAAGGAAATCTTTAGTGAAATTGAATAAATTATGCATCGTTCGAGAGAGAAAAGTTGACTTTTGAATAACTTTGGAAGAAAAATGCCTTGTTATAAATTAAAAATATACTACCTCTTTTCCACAATAGTTGTCACATTTGGATACTTTTGGTATGATTATTGAAAATGTATGCTATTTGAGTAATTTTCATAAAGATTTGCTAAATTTGTACTGTATTAATTATTTTCTAAAAGTGCAAATTTAAAAAAAAAATTATTTAGTTAAAAAATTAAATTAATTATTACTCACAACAATGTACTTTTTTTGTTCTACATTATTTGTCACATTTCGTCTTACAGTGTGAATGTGCCCTATTTAAAATTTGCGCGCGCTAAAACGCGCATGCTTAGAAGGAACACTGAGTGTGATCCGTCAAATGTCAAGTTTTTGACAATAAATTCGTGGTTACTGTTAAGATCAGCTCCCTTTTGTGTTACTCGTATTTTTTAAGAGTTTTTTAAACCCCTTTTACTAAAGATGGATGAAAATCGAACACACAAGGAACTAAATAAAAATCAGCGTGAGAGTATTCAATTTTTATTAATTTTTATTAACAAACTCAATCATGGAGCAATAAATGAAGCAGCAGCAAACTTTAAGGTGCATCGTAGAACAATATCTCGTTTGTGGAAGTGAGCACAGGAATCTAAAGAAAACGGAAATGAAGTTTTCAATATGGAATCCAGAAAGCGTGGACGTTGTGAACCAAAAAAGCAATTAGAACAAATTAAAGATATTCCTTTAAATCATAGAACATTAAGAAGAAGCTTATCAAATGCAGTAAATGTACCAAGAAGGACTTTGCATAGAATTTTAAAGAAAGGGAATGTATTTAAGCGTGTTTCATCTTCTATTAAATCAAGCTTAACTGACTTTAACAAAATCGAAAGAGCTCAATTTTGTTTACAACATGTTCAACCTAATGGTTTTTTTCTGAAATGATGGATGTTTACATACAGCAAGACAATGCCAAGCCTCATTTAACAAATAACGATTCTGCTTTACAAGAAGAACTTGTAAAAGAAGTTTGGAGTCTGTAATTGAAACCTCAACCTCCGAATAGTCCAGACCTAAATGTTTTGTATCTTGGGTTTTTAATCCAATACAAGCATTGCAACATCAGATGGTCACTAAAAATATTGATGATTTAATTAGTGCAGTAGAAACAGCTTTCCAACAATTTCCAACAAGTGCATTCTTAACACTATAAAGATTGTATGGAAAATATCATGATATCAAACGGAAACAACTTTTAAAAGATTATTCGTATAAAGAAAATAAAGAAAAACTTTGAAGAGAAAGTCAACTCCTCATAAATTTAAAATGTAATGCCGAAGCCGTGGAGAATACAAAAATTTTAAATATTGAATAACTGAAATAAATGTTACTACTTTAAAATTAATAAAGAACTTATTTCTGACTCGCAAGTGCCCACGCTTGTTAGAAAGCCTTGAGTAACCCTTTTCAACAAGCTATTACCTTTGAAAATCGGTCTAACGCAAGCGAAGCTATAGCTATAAAAGTTTGATCAAATCTGACAAGTATTATGGAACAAACTTTATGCATTAAATTTGACAACTATTGTGGAACGGAGGTAGTATAAAATTATGGTAAAATTTCATTATGTCAAGTAATTATGTAATGAATTTTGGACAGATTTAGTAAATTTTATATCTAACAAGATATCTATTTATATCTATTTGGTATTTGTATTAATAATTTTGGGATGAAAATAAAAATGAGATGATACAAAGATTTCGATTTTTCTTTTCAATGAGATAAGAAAACTTTCATACATTCAAAAAAAAATTCTTAAATCGAATCTAATAACTTTAAAAGAATTGCATTAATTGATAAAAATCAAAATAAATTATATAATAAAAATAAAATTTACCATTTATTGATATGTTACAGTTGCATATCGGGGGAAAATAATATGGTCTTTTCTGATGAATTTCAAACATTGGATAACTTCCTGCGGGTATTAATATTTTCCTTTTTAATTGTTCACATAGTGTGATTAGTGAATCTTCACTGGTACAAACAAAACCTATCGCTAAACTTGGATCAACTTTAAGAATAGGCATTTTACACCATTTTGTGCAATGATATGATTCATCATCTAGCACTTCATACATGCCTTTCAGAGGAACGACAGGTTGTGATTCATGAGGATCTAGATAAATTACATCATCTCCTACTTGACCAATGAACCACAATGCATGACTTGGTCGACCACCAATAATACCAACACACTGAGGTAATTGAAAGACATCCTGCATTTACTTTATTGACCATAGTGGACAAAAACTCAAATAAACCTTTAAAGCTGAAACATAACATTCATTCAGCTCAGTTAAACCTAAGCGAACAGGGATAATTAGTAACAAAGGACGCCACAGTGATCTGGAAGAAGTGGTAGGATTATCCATTTTATTTGTTTGAGCAATAGGAGGTATCATAATTTCAACACAATTTTCATCTATTTCTTTACTAATTGCTTGTATTTTACTGAATTAAAAATATAAAGGTATTATTTGAATTTAGTAATTTTAAATTTTAAATAATCTTTTATTTTTAAAATTCAATTTTCTCGTTTTTGTTTTAATCTACTTGATTAATTTACCGATATTGAATTCTATCAAAATATTTATAATAAGAATAATTATCAAATTCGACAACACTTCCTAACTTAAAGAAATCTCAAATTTTTTATCAGTTAACTGAAGTTTGGATATAAAATAAAATTATGCAAAGAACCACAACAATTTTCTGGAAGACGATTTTGTAAAATAAAATATTTCAAGAAATATCGAATATCGGTTAGCAAAATTATGTCAAATTCAGAAATTGAGCAGTTTCTGATGAACTGATTGAAAAAGCAATTGCTGTTAATATAATGAATATAAATATTTACAAGCTAATCAAGTAATTGTATGGAAGCACATAACAAATACTATCGATGTTTAAACAATAAATCACTCGAAAATTTAAAAGTGTATGATAGTTATAGGAAATGCGTTAATATGTATAATTAGGAGAGTATTGTCAGACGCCTTATTACGTTCGCGCTAGAATAATTGATAGTAAATTGAAAAATCCTAAATTGAAATTTCCCCAAATAATAATAAAGTTGTGTAATTCTAAACTAAATTAAATTTATATTGCGAAAAAAACCGCAAATGGTACAAATGAATGAATAAAATCTATAGAAATTTCATTTTTGCAAAAATTACTTATTATATAATTTCACGATTTCATTGGTTGATTTGAAAGTCATTTTATTTTAATGTTATAATATATATATATATATATATATATTTCAATGAAACCGTTACAAATATGTGATGCCTGGTGAATTAAAAAGCCAAAACCCATTAAAAAAACTATTTATTTAGATTTTGATAAATTCTACACTTGGTGGCGCACCGCATTTTTGGTTTATGATCCATGTATTATTTTTCTTAATCTTTTGCTCATGACATTTCAACATACAGCTGGCCATATAGGAAGCATTTGTCTGCAAATCTAATATTATAAGTCAGGCCTGAGCAAACCTTTTAGATGAAGGACAAAATTAGGAATATAAAATTATAAGCAAATGGCGAGCTAAAATACTATTTTTAGACTAACATATTTATTTACCACAATTGAATGAAACTGTTTTACATTTTTAATAATTTTTTTAAATTCATATTTTAATCTTGTAGTTGTGATTCTTAAAACTGCTTGTAAATGTTCATCGGTGATGCTTTACTGTGAAGATACTTTATTGATAATTGAAAATGTTTGATCGTAGGAATATCCAAAAATTACCAAATTTTTCTAACAAAAAAATCATTAAGTTGTTAAAATTGATTCTAATTAAGAATATTGTAAAATTCGCAGATTTCTTTTCGTGGTTCAATAACCTTAAATCAGTATCACACTACAGATCCATAATATCTATAGATAATGAATCGCGTCTATTTGTTTCAATTTTCGGAAGTCTCCAAATCTTCGTGAAAAACGTCACTCAGAGTCCTAATAATTTCACAATATCCTTCCTATTTATATCCTGGTATCTTCCTCAACTACCTTTTTAATCAATAACTGGTGAAGAATCAACTTAAGCTTCAATTGAAATCCATTCAAAGTTTTCATCTTATTTTCTTTGTAACACGATGTTGGAAGTATTTAAGTGTGTCACGATGCCCAGAGTAAATGCAAAATCACAAAGTCAGTTATCAGTTTATTCGGAAATGTCCATAATATTTTTCATTTCAAAAAAGAGAATAATATTTTCATTTAGATCCCATACTAGTAGAAGTACTTTTTCCAAGTTAAGACATTGAATTTGACTATAATAAAGAAATGTCTGTAAAATCTTTAGGTAAACTATATTTCGGGCCCTTTGTATTTAATTTACGAGTTCAATAATACACGATATAACATGTTCAGCTTTTAATATATTTTTACACAATATTTGTTGATGTATAATATAATGGATTATAATGAAATTGTAATCAGTATAATTTTCGCACATTATATCCTAAATTTTATTTATTCCATCCTTTCACATCCTCTCACTCTCACATTGGTTCGGTCCAGCTCACGCGCAATTTCGAATTCTGATCAAAACCAATGATGAAAAAACAATTAACAAGTAGACCATATATTAAATACATTATATGCATATTCAAATTTTATTTTAAAAAGTTAAAATGTAGAAAAAAGTAAACTTTTATCAGAAATACGACTAAAGCTTGCGGAGTGTAGTGAGCCTCGGTCTGACATAATCACTGCTTTGATTTTCAAATTCGGTAGTAATGATCTAGTTGCTTTCCTTTCCATAACTTCTGAAACTCGATATTCACGATAAATATTTAAAAATGTATCTCCGATTTAGCAATACTGTTCTTCAAATATTTATTCTATTTCGTTTTCTTTTTTTCTTTTCTCGTTTGTATAATATTATATAAAATTATACTGTATTTATTAATAAATTTAGAATACATAAAATTATAATATTATAATATTTTATAAATACTATATAATAATGTTTAAATATGCTTAAATAACTAAATTGTTTAAATATGTTTAAATACTAAATTTAAATTATTTAAATTTAAATTAATTAAATATAATTATGATATAACTTTATTTCTTTCGTTTTAGTATCCATAAAGTAAGAATTTACTACAATATTTTAATTATTTTACTTAGTAATGAAGAAAATGAATTATGAAGAAGATGAGTCAGACAAAATGGTGAAACACTAAAAGACTTATGTTCTGGATTTAGAGATTTCTTATTAAAACATGAATTATATGATTATGAAGAAGATGAACCAGACAAAATGGTGAAACACTAAAGGAGTTATAGTTTTTAGATTTAGAGATTTCTTATTAAAACATGAATTATATGATTATGAGGAAGATGAACCAGACAAAATGGTGAAACACTAAAGGAGTTATGTTCTGGATTTTTTAAATGAATTAGCTGATTGTAGGTGTCCCTTCAACATGAATGTTTACTTATCAGACTTAAATTATGTAAACTTTCTTCAACGAATGTCAAGAAAAATGGGAAAACCGATGTTTTAACAATTAGATATTGTAAAATACTACCTGAAGAATATTATTAATAATGTAAGACATGAATTAATTCTTTAAAATAAATATATTATATTTAGGTATCTGTGTTTTATGGTGGGAAATGTCATTGAAAAAGTATACCACAAATAACAGTTGCCTAATAGTCAGGTAGAATTTAATTTCTGACGATAAAATGATAAATAACATCTGTAAGTTAATGGCTTTTAAATTTTAGCAATGATAGTTGACACCGCATCAGAAACTAAGAAATATTTGCAAGATGTATTCCAAATGGCCTGATGGAGATGATAATTTTGAGATAGATTACCAGCAGAAGAGCGAGAAAAATTTGTAAATTAAATATAATAGGGTTGGGTGGGTCCTCTTTATCCCTTAATTAATATATATTTACAAGCTGATCGTCGTGGTGGGCGGTTGTAATCTAACTAGTGGGAGGCCTCTGTAAATATATATTTGTGTTAGTGAAAACATTAATTAATTTGGTTATAGTGCCAATGACGCATGTATTTTGAAATTATACGTTTCGAATGTGCTGGTAGTTGACTACCCATGCTAGGCGTAATGTTCCGTACGGAAAGCTATAATGCCCAGGTTCTTCTGACCCCACTTGGGGGAGGCACAGACGACCCTTGTGGACGCGAACAAATATCCACCGTGTCTTTCAGGCACAGATATTTGGTCACTGCTCATTAGGCCTGGCAATACTAAATGCATAAACTTTGCCTTGTCCTCTCTTGTCTTGATTTTTATCGTTTAAATATTATTAAAAATAGTAGGTGTTATAAGTTTTATTTACTAACCTTAATAAACCATAATATGCTTTAAACTCGAAAACCCTTGCGACATGTTGAGTGTGACTAGTACCCATATGAGCAATACCCATAGGGGACAGAATATTTTGTCGGATAGACTAGGAGTTAAACAAGGTTAAACCCATGTTAAACAAGGTATGTGTATATAGAATGTGTGTGTAAAATTATTGTCAACTTCCCGTGAAGGCAAACACAGAATATTGCAAACATATAATAATTCTCTACCCCATAACTTAGTGTGTAAAAATTATTTTAGGTTTTTGATTAATTATAATAATAATAATAATAATAATAAAGTTTAATGGGTTGTATAAAAAATATTTAGGTTTTCACTAATATTGATAATAATAATTGTTAATGGGTTCTGTGTGTATGTGTAAAAATATTTTATGTTTTTGACTAATATTTGCAATAATAATAATAATAATAATAATAATAATAATAATAATAATAATAACAATAATAATAATACTTTGAAATTGTATTTGAAAATAATTTGCGACATGTTGATTGTGAGTAGTACCCTTGTGACCAATACCCATAGGGGGACAGAATATTTTGTCGGATAGATTATATATAATAATAATATTAATAATAATAATATTGATTAAAACTTTGAAAATAATTCTTTGAAAATAATACTTTGAACAATATTTGATGAAAAAGTTCCTGAAATAATCATGAAAATGTTGAAAATCGTGAAAATATTGAAAATGTAGAAAATTATGAAAAAATTGATAATTATTAAAAAATGCAAATGATGAAAATGTTGAAAATCCTGAAATTGACGTAGAAATTAAGTTTTATGAATATGTAAGTAAATAATAATAATGAAACTTCTAAAAAAAAATAATAATTAGAACTTTGCAAATAATAATAATAATTCTTTGAAAATAACTTTGAAAATATTAATAATAATAATAAGATGAAAAACTTTCAAAATAACTGTAAAAATAATAATTTAATAATAATAGTAAAGAAATATTGAAAAATATTGAAAAATATTAAAATATTCATGCAAATGATGAAAATGTTGAAAATCATGAAATTGATGTAGAAATTAAGTTTTATGAATAATTGCAAATAATAAGAATAATAATAATAATAATAATAATAATAATAATAATAATAATAATAATAATAATAATAATAATAATAATAATAATAATAATAATAATAATAATAATAATATGAACAGTACCCATGTGACTTGTTGATTGTGAGTAGTACCCTTGTGTGCAGTACCCATAGGGGGAAAAAATATCTTGTCGGATAGATTATATAATAATAATAATAATAATAATAATAATAATAATAATAATAATAATAATAATAATAATAATAATAATAATAATAATCAACGATTTAAACAAATTAAAACAAAAATTAATAGTTCTAAAAATATTAGGCATCGTTCTAAAAATAAGAGGCAACGTTCTAAAAATATTAGGCATCGTTCTAAAAGTATGACGTAATCGTTCTAAAAATATTAGGCATCGTTCTAAAAATATTAGGCATCATTCTAAAAATATTTGGCATCATTCTAAAAGTATGACGTAATCGTTCTAAAAATATTAGGCATCGTTCTAAAAATATTAGGCATCGTTCTAAAATTATGACGTAATCGTTCTAAAAATATTAGGCATCATTCTAAAAATACGAGGCATCATTCTAAAAATATTAGGCATCATTCTAAAAGTATGACGTAATCGTTCTAAAAATATTAGGCATCATTCTAAAAATATTAGGCATCATTCTAAAAATAATAGGCATCGCTCTAAAAATATTAGGCATCGTTCTAAAATTATGACGTAATCATTCTAAAAATATTAGGCATCATTCTAAAAGTATGATGAGACATTGGGTTAGTCATTGTCTTTGTTCTAAAAATGAGATGAGTCATCGTATGATAGGAATCTATAACTCATCTTAAAGGTCTTGCATTGGGCTTTAAGATGAGGTATCGTCCAATAAAATCCGTTGGTGGGAACATTAATTTTTGGGATGAAAAAAAGTAGGTCACCGCTGGGCCAATTAATAATATTTTGAATAATAATAATAATTTAACGTTGAAAAGATGGTGGTCATCAATTGTTAATAACATTAAAACTATTAAAGATATATAAAATACCTATAGCTCATTCGAAAGGTCTTGGACTGAGGTTTAAGATGAGGTATCGTTCAATAAAATCTGTTGGTGGGAACATTAATTTTGGGAAGAAAAAAAGTAGGTCACCGCCCGGCCAATTAATTTAAAAAATTACGTAATAGTTCTAAAAATATTAGGCATCGTTCTATAAATATTAGGCATTGATTACGTAATAGTTCTAAAAATATGTGGCATCGTTCTAAAAAAAAAATTTCCCGGGGGGGGGGGGTATATGTGATCCAGAGGGCCCCTGATCTAGATGGCCCCAATCCTACTACTATAGTTCAACTCCAGGGCCGTCGCAATTACTTGAGGCGATTTTCCAGCCTCTTGTTTATTTATTATAGATCTTCTTGTTTCATCTGACATTTGCCTTTTCCTGTTGTTCAGAGGGTTTTTTAAAAAATTTTAATTGAATTTAAAAAACGTATAAATAATTAATTTAAACACCTGGTTTAATTTTTATAAAAAAACTGGCCATGTATTTGAATCGTATAATAATATATACCTTTTGCTTTTTTAATAGATTTGTGTTTTTTTTTAATATAATATATTTTTAACAAGTTTTTTTATTTGTTAATATAGTTTTTTTATTTGTTAATATAGATTTTTATTTGTTAACATAGTTTTTATGTGAGAAACGCTGTATATTTCATTAACATTAAATTTACTATTTTTAAATTTATAAAAATACATTTTAAATGTTAATTTGAAAATACTATATTAAAAATATTTTACATAATTAATTTTTATGGTTAACATTTAATTTTTAAATATACACTTAATCACAACACATTAAAAATGCAAGAAAACTTTCGACGTGTAATTGTTGCATGGAATAAACTCATTTAGAAATTTTATTAATTTTTAAAAAATTACAGATAGAAATTTAGAATTTGATACCGATGAGACTACTAAATAAAATTTTTCAATTCTATGAGTTAAGAGATAAATTACTAAGTAGTGAGGACTAATTTCATTTTGTGAAGTTTTGGTAATCCATAAAGTTCATTCGCTAGATAATTTATAAATTAAGGAAGATTAGACGAAAAATTTGCAATATAAAAACGTGAACATGTGTCGAATAATATGTTGGGGTTTCTATAAAGTATCTGAAAATAAATGTGAACGTGCAAAGAAATATGGAAATCGATAACAAGACAAAACTCATAAAAATTTTGATTGATATATTCCGGGGGGAAAGAGAGGTGTACGAATAGCAAATATTGAAACGAACACAGATATAATAAAATAAAATAAATGGGGGTTCAAAGAAAAATATATTCAAAAAATAGAAATTAATTAAATGTAAATAAATAATTTTTTAGCTATTTATATAACCCAAATGGTAAACAAGAGGATAATGAAATTAAGCGTCCTTCCAAAATCAATAAAGATGATTAGTTTTGAATTAGAGAAATTATTGACTAAATCCCCAAATATTGATAGAATTATCGATATATAACGCTGGTAAACAGCCAAAATGTATCGGCGAAGCTGTTGTTTTCCTAAAGATTGGGTATATCGTCGTTTCAGTCGTACTTGGTGTTAGCAGCAACGACATCAAATTCATTTTCAATATCAATAAAAAAAACTGCGTTTTTTTCGTAATATTCAAACAAATATCTTCGAGGCTTTTATATTTATTTTGATGTTGATTTCAATGCTGGTTTAATTTATTTTTATATTTTAAGCTTACTTTAATTTATTAATTTAAATGTTTATATAAAAATTTATGTAATTTGATAAATACAATTTAAATGTTTATTAACAATTTTCCGTTTTTTCCCTTTCACTTGGTATAGCAGTCCAGCAGAATTTCGTGTTGTGTCATCACATTTACTGATTAAATACCCTCTTTTGTTATGAATCAATCACAGACAACCTTTTGAGTAGTGCCAGTTAGCATTCATTATCTCGAAAGTGTGTAAAAATAATGCTGATAAATTTTGTTATACACCCGTTTGCACTGAATAAACGCATCTATAATATGGGTTGGTATGTACAACCAAATATAGATGCGTCATTCTTTATGGAATTTTTTGAAATGCATGTGGTTAAATGAATGTAACTACTCATGTACATATGCATTTAGTTTAACTACTATTTATTTATTTATTAGCTATTTGTATTTAGCCATTTTAGAAATGGCTTTCAAGTAATTTTTTTTATTTAAAGTAAACTTTAAGGCTAGAATATTGATCCCCATAGATATGAAATAATTATTCAAGCTCTTAAATAATACTTTTCATCAACATTTTTTATTATAAATAATTTTTAATTAATTTTTCAGGAGTTTTAGATGTTATTATTATTATTTGGAATTATTTCAATATAATGTGAGTTTTATTATTATTTTATTAAGTAATTAAGTAAGAAATACAATTTATTAATCGCCAAAAATATCAATTTTTTACAACATTTAGGAAAAAACGGTAAATAAGTTGAAAATAGTTTTTAAAATTTACGATTTTCTACTTTTTTTCGCATCATCTGACGGCAAAGTTGAGATTTCAGGGCAATGTGAAATACTAAAAAGCTATTAAATTTATTAAAAAACGAAATAATGTCTTAATTATCTATAGAACTCAAAGTTGAGTTTTCGGAATTTTCGTTAAAATTTTTTCATTCATTATTTTCTAAAAAATTCTAAAAATGTCTGTAAATGATTTATTATAGTGTGTTTATTCATTGCAACGAATATATATATATCGAAAATTTGCATGCATTTTTTACTATGTGTTGTGTTTGTGTGTGTCAGTTTATTTTTTCTACCACTTTCTCACTTTCTATATTAAATGCGTTTATTCATTGCAACGATAAAAGTCAACACACACGTAAGTTCGTATGTTTATATAATATACACATATTGATTTTTTGTTTCATATTATAGGTGCGTTTATTGAGTGCAAACGGGTGTATGTGTGGTAATTACTACAGTGATTAGGAATGCTTATCACTGCTATTTTGGGTGCAAGATTGGAGACCAAGATAAAAAATGAGCGCCAAACATCTGTTTCCGTTTCTATGATATGGAGAGAGCTAACCAAATATGCCACAGACTACTATTTTTGTCTGCTGTCATCCCTACAGCACGGAATGCCAAGAAGAAAGAAAGAACTGTCAGCTATCCCGATATACCATCTGTAATTCGTCCAGTACCTCATGGAGAAGGACTCCCAATATTAGATCCACCAGCAGACTATTCTCTGGAAAATAACTATAAAGAACTTGTGACGAGACTTCTCTCAGCATATCCTGCACTCTCATATGGACTTCTTCCCTGATAACTGTGGTACAGATAGCGATGAACATGGTGATCGTTTCTCTCAAGACATTTCGACGATGGAAAACAGATTTCAGGGAAAATTAAGACTTCTGCTGGAATGTGTTGGGAGATCCCCCAGATGAAGAGTACAAGCGATAGGCAAAGAAAAAAGAAAGGTGTAATTAACGATCTAAATTCGATTATAAGTAGCTTTAGAGCTCCAAAGACAATCTAATTATCCACTTGAGTTTCAATCTGATAGCCTGGCAATTTTATTTTGACCTAGGGAATATCTAAAGTGCTTTTTTGATTAATTAATTAGTTTTTATTTTTGTAAATCGTTTATAAATAATTTGCTTTTTTTCATTTTGAAATAATTTCAATTTCAAATTTGTATTTGTTAATTATTATTAATTTGGTAACAATTGATTAAAACAATGATTATACATCATTAAAAATGGTAAGTTTCACAATGATTTATATAAACATTCAAATATGTAATAATTTATCGATAGTGTTTGATGGTGAACTTTATTGAACTTTATTATAGCATTAAATGTCCTCATGACTTACTAATTTCATCAATAATTACTCCATCTTCCATTGTTATATGTACAACTAAATTTGTCCATTTATCTTCTCTGCTAAGATTTCTGATTAAGACGAAAATTATACTTGAAATAATTTATCTCCAAGAAATTACTTTATTACTTGAGCTACTGTATTGGGTCCAAACCACTTTCCAGTTGATTTCCCTTCCACTTGTCCGAACATACCTTAATTATAAAAACTTTACAAGTATTGAGTAATACGTAAAGATTTCTATATTGGTAAATCTTGGATTTTGTGATAACAACTTAAGTTCGTGAATAAAACTATTATAATTTGATATTCAAAATTGTTGACTTCTGAACAGTATTTTCGTGAATGTTTTAATTTTGGCGTAGAAAATTTTCGTATTGGCGAAAAGAGATATATTGGAATAATACATCAACATTACAGCTTTAAAATTTAAAAATTTCCAGAATTTTTTTAAAAAAACACCCATTAATAGAACAAAACACACACCAGGTCCTTAACAAACATACATCAAATGACATAAATTACGGGTGGTCTAATATATGATATAATTAGTTTTTATGTAGAAAAAATAACGGCCTAAATGACAAAAAATAAGAGCCTCAATAATATTAAAAGCTAAACAATAAATATATGTGTGTCACTAACAAAATAGAAAATAAGGCATTTTGTTAATAAGTAAGGGCCTATTATATAGAAGGTTGGAAAAATTTAATGAGTAAAAATAATTTATCTACAAAATTTCTATAAAAAAATACACAGCTGGACAATATATAAGAACTCTTGACAATAAGTAATAACCTCATTGTAAATATAAAGAATGAATCACAAATGTTTTCAAAGAAATTTACCTAGATAAAATTAATTATTAGTGTACATCAAGCGTAATAAATAGGGATACAGGCAGGCCCGGCGTGAGGCGGGTACGATGCGTGATTTTCACGCAGGCGCCACGGCGGAAAAATACAAAAGGCGGCAAAATTGTACAGAAATTTGTTATTTTCATAACAATTTCCATTCTATTGTTTAATAACTAGTCCAATTTGAACAATATTGTTCCATCTGTGGAAAATATTTTTGTTTTGAAAAATAGTTAAGTAGGCGAAAAAATTTAAAGAATTTTTTTATTTCCAGTGCAATTTACATTTTAGTTTAATAATGTGTGAATGTGTCCAATTTGAAAAATAAATAAATCATTTTTGAAAAATAGTTAAGTAGGCGGAAAATTTATAAAGAAATTTCTTATTTGCAGCGCAATTTTCATTCTAGTTTAGTTTGATTGCACATAAAGTTAGGTAGGCGGAAAATTTATAAAGAAATTTCTTATTTGCAGCGCAATTTTCATTCTAGTTTAGTTTGATTCCACATAAAGTTAAGTAGGCAGAAAATTTATAAAGAAATTTCTTATTTGCAGCGCAATTTTCATTCTAGTTTAGTTTGATTCCACATACTGGTAAGTCACTAGTCAGTGCTTAAAAAATATTAAAATATTTTACCATAATACATTTTTTTTAAAATTTTATATAATTCATTTTAATTTTTTAGCAAACATTATAAATTTTAGATATTAACTTTAATCTATAATATAAAAAAAAGGATTTTATTGTCGTAAATTTAAAGAATAGAAATTTGTAAGTAAATCAAATTAATTTAAATTTAAAATTTTATTATTTTTAATAAGTATTTTTACTATTATCTAAGAAAACTATGGAAAAGAGAAAACTTTCTGGTTGGTAATACAAACAAAAACGACAAAAAAAAGAGGAGCAAATGAAGAAAAATCAAACATTGTTGGGAAACTTTTTGTTGCAACCTCGTCGTCAGGAATTGGCCAATATAAATCAAATAGACATTATTCAAAATATTGAAGTGGGATCTGAAACAGAAACATTAATGCAAACAAGTGACTCTGTTGAACCGGCAACTGTACGTGTAGCCAACTCTAATGACTCTGCTGATACAATTGAAATAAGGCCAACAATTGAACCGGCAACTGCATCAGTTGTTACTGCATTATGTTTTGATGATATCAGTGACTGGCCAGAAGCTATTAACAAAGACTTCATTCAACATACTGTTATTAAAGGACCCGACAATTGGAGAGCTATGATAATGGAGCGAATATGAAGGGCGTTAGAAAGGGCGCTCAAGCTCAAATTCTAAATAAAAACTCCCGAGCATTTTATATACCATGCTGCAGTCACACTTTAAATTTAGTAGTGGTAGATACAGTAAAGTAGATAGATATAGATAGATATAGATAAATAGATACAGATTGCCATATTCTTCAACATGATTGAAGAAGTTTATAAGTTCTTTTCTGCGTCAACAAAAAGATGGGTAATTTTGCAGTCAAAATGTCCATCTTTAACTCTTAAACCACTAAGCGATACGAGATGGGAAAGTCACATCAATGCTATAAGAACTCTTCACTTTGAACTGCCAAAAATTTATGAAGCACTTCAAGATGTTGCTAAATCAACACACGAAGCAGTTGTGAAAATTACAGCAGAATCAATTGCTTCAAAAATCACAAGTTTCGATTTCCTATGTTCAATCAGGATTTGGTATGAACTTTTATTTGAAATTAATTTGGCAAGCAAACAACTTCAATCCATTCAAATGAATATTATGGAGGCTTCAACTTCACTGGAAAGAACAATGACTTTCTTGAAGAAAAGTTATAACCAAAATAAATTTGATACCATTATTTTGCAAGCTCAAGAACTTGCTTATATTTTGAAAGTGGATAATTGTTTTCCCATAGAATCCACTAGAAGGGAAAGAAAAAGAAAAAGATTTTTTGACGAGCGAGAAATTATAGAAGAAAATTTATGTCCAAAGAAAACATACAAGCAAAATGTTTTTGATAAGATGTTTGAATGTGCTACAAAGGTGATAAAAGATAGATTTGAAGCCTTTCAAGCTGGAATTGAACCATTCAAATTTTTATTCGACATCAAAAGTCTCTCTTTGATGCCGGATGAAGATATAAAAATTTGTTGCAACAGATTGGAAACTAAACTGACTGAAGGAACTAAAAAGGATATTTCAGGAGCAGATTTACATTTTGAACTTAAATCCCTTTCCTCTCAATTTTGCGAAAATTTTGGACCAGAAAAATCTTTAAAATTTTTGTATGAAAATAATTTAAACGAAATCTATGCAAATGTATCTGTTGCATTAAGAATTCTTCTTACATTGCCAATTACTGTAGCATGTGCTGAGAGAAGCTTTTCAAAGCTTAAAATTATAAAAAACTATTTACGATCGAGCATGAGTCAAGATAGACTGAACAATTTGGCTACGATTTCGATTGAAAGCGACATTGTGAATGACTTGAATATTGAAGATTTGCGATTAAAATTTTCTCGAATGAAAGCCAGAAAAGCTTTTTTTTCAAAATAGTTTGCTTATATATTAAGATTTTTATGTTTTTATAATAAATATGAATTAAATTAAAAGTAATAAAGTTATATTGTTTTGTTATGTATGCATTTATCGTTTTTTTTACTCTTATTATGGAATGCGAAGGCGGTAATATGCAATTTTCACACATCATCTGAAACTCTAGCGCCGGTGCTGGATACAGGTATACCTCGGTAACACGGCGGGTATGGTTCCAGAACGCCGCCGCCGCAATGCGAGTCAATTACTTTAATGCTGGACCTTATTTTAAATATTAAAAAAGTTATCAAATTTTTTCATTCAATACGAACAAATATGTAAGTATTTAAATTAATTTATGTTTTCTAGTATAATTTGTGCCAAAAATTGCTGACTACTAAGAAAAATTACTACATAAGATTCGAAAAATTAAAAACACATTAAGGAAATAATTAACATTTTGAATTACTAACAAAATTGTTTACTTTCACAAATACATGATTAAATATGACTAAATCTATTAAATTGAAAGCATTAAAATTAATTACTAATTAACTTAAAAATTAATATTAAAATTTATTATTACACTAAAAAATCAATTACAGTAAAATAAATAAGTAAAAACTCTATTGGCGCAATTAATACACCTCTATTTAATTTCATTAAGGCTTTAGTTTATGCACCAAAGGGACTTAATTTAATATGGGCATTTTTAAATATAGAAATATGTGATTTGAGAATATTTCAAGCGGTTTATTCAACTCTTCCACGAATATATGAGCATACATTTTTCAAATCAATATGACAATAACAATGTAATCACAGGTTGATCAAGGATTTCTTTCGTAGTTTGATGAACAGTTTAATAATAAACAGATTGATCAGCAGTTTGAATGTTATTCTGCAAGTTTCCCACTATTCGTGATGATATAATGACCATATTTCATTTTTTCCCACCAAACCCTTTTATCATCATTATTTATAAGTGCGACTTTAGTAGTTTGAATACTATATAACTGGCGATTGCTTGTACCTATTAGAAATTGAGATACCCTAGGTGTTTCCAATCCACTGTAACAATTCAGGTATGGCTGGTATTTAATGTCAGTATCTTTCAATGTTACACCTTTCGTTTTTGTCGTATTCGTATTACCTAGTGAACTATAGTATTTTAATAGCAGAAATACCCACTCTTTATAACCAATAAATTTTCCAATCAGTCTAATTTTTTACTGTATAAGAAGTGAGTTACATCACATGCGTATTATCATTGATCATTGGAGGTAAGTTTCAAGTTTAAAATTTGTAAATTCCAAAAAGTCTGTAACACCTGCAACAATCTTGACACTGCAATTGAATTGACTCCGATATTTAGCCAATTCGACATATTGAAGGTCATACAACCAAAGTTTAGATAAATTCAAAACTGTTTTACCGATAAAATTTGGCCAATCTAGGCATATTGATTCTTTGTCCAGTATGGTCGCAATTTAATCATTTGTAAATTTGATATTTTAATACAGTATGACAATTGATGGTGTCCCTAGCATGATGGAGTCTATGAAATGATTGGTTACACACATTAACAAGGAGATGAACAAACACACCCATTTACATCCAATACAGTGCTTAATCCATCAACAAACACTGTGTTATAGATCACTGATGAAAGACTGTCATGAAAATTATCTTGAGTAAACTTCATTAGAGCTCACGTTTTGTTTCAGGAATTCGAAAAATAGGGTATTATTGTGAAAGACTAAAGAAGAATTAACCACAGATAACTGGCAATTAGACTTAATATAAGCACGAAGACTGTTCAGAACATGTTGAAAGGCATTGGAATCAGAAAATTGTGCAGTCAATTGGTCCCACGTTTCTTGGGCAACAGAGATGAGAGAAAAGCATGTCAAGAAGATCTGGCCTTCTTTCATGATTTTGGGCAGAATATTTTGAAGAGTATTATAACAATGAATATTAAGGAAGACACCATTAAGTCTTTATGTTCCATGCAATAAGTATGAGTCTCCTGAATGTGGTAAACCAACAAAAGATTGCTTTGTTCACGGGCATCTCACAGAAAATGCTTTATATTCAATGTTTTGGGACGCAAAACGTGTGAACAAGACTGACTTTATTCCGGGAATCATCGACTCTGAGAAAGTTCTGACGGGAATGCAGGATTCAGGAATCAAGATCTCTATCTCTTGCATAACGACACACAAGTTTACACAGTTCACCGAATTGTAGACGCAACCGCCAAAAAGTGATTGGAACTAGTTTCCCACCCGTCAATGATATGAAGTGATTTTTTCTTGTTTAATCTCTTAAAGAAACATTTGCAAAGGTATAGAGTTGAGTCAAAAGAGTTTCAGTGAAACTAGTACAAGATTTTCCCATTGAAAATGATGCCAATTTCTTCGAAAATAGTTTCTTTTGACTGGTAAATCACTGGGCAATGTGTCTGAAAACTGAAGCTGGTTTACACAGAAAAATTAATCTATCCATTTACAATATATAATTCACTTGTTGTAAATACAAAGTTTCATTGCAGTAGCATTTATATATTTATGTATTATTATGTATTATTAAAGGTAACTCGGCATTATTTTTTGAGTAATTCACAATTCATATACTTAGGTGCCCTGGCTTCAATATCATATTTTTATACAAGCATATTAATAAATATTGATCAATTTTCTAGAAATTTAATTGATTATACACCAACAAATGCAATTGATTGTAAACTAGTGAAAATGAATGTCTTGGGCAATCTTTCATGGAAACCTTTCAAGAAACATTCGAAATTTAGTTATTTAATAATTATAAATTAAAACTACACATAAAAAATTTATAGCTTAATAATACTCAAAATATCGATTGTGCTATTTGTAGAAAGCTAGCTTAATTATATAAGTTTATATAGCTAACAAATTGTATTTTTTGTCTACAAAATCAATCTGGCGAAGCAATTTACCAGCTGATATTCGATTAATTTAACATAAAATGATTAATGGAATAATTTAAAGTGATTTTCATTAATTGATTATTTAAAGTGATTAGATGTATTAATTAAAATAATTAAATTGATTAATTCAATTAATTAAAATAATCAATTGAATTAATAAAAATGATTAATTAAATAAGTTAGTGATTTTAATTAATTGATTAAATTTATTAATTAAAATAATTAAATTGATTAATTAAAATAATTTAAGTGATTAATTTAGTTAATTAAATTAATTAAATTTATTAATGAAAAAAATTAAATGGATTAAATGAATTAATTGAAATAATTAAAATGATTAATTGGGTTAACTAAATTAAGTAGGTGAAATAAATCGGATGATTGATTGATTTAATTAAAACGATTAATAAAACGATTAATTGAAAGTGATTTTCATTAATTGATTAATTAAAGTGATTAAATGTATTAATTAAAATAATCAATTGAATTAATAAAAATGATTAATGGTATAAGTATATATATAATTTTAATTAATTAAATTAATTCAAGTGATTAATTTAGTTAATTAAATTAATTAAATGTATTAATGAAAATAATTAAATTGATTAAATGAAATAATTGAAATAATTAAAATGATTATTTAAATTAATAAAAATGATTAATGGAATAAGTTAGTAATTTTTAATTAATTGATTAATTAAAGTTATTAATTGAAATAATTTTAGTTAATTAAATTAATTAAAATAATTTAAGTGATTAATTTAGTTAATCAAATTAATTAAATGTATTAATGAAAACAATTAAATTTATAAAATTGAAATAATTAAAATGATTAATTGGGTTAATTAAATTAATTAAATGTATTAATGAAAATAATTAAATTGATTAAATGAAATAATTGAAATAATTAAAATGATTATTTAAATTAATAAAAATGATTAATGGAATAAGTTAGTAATTTTTAATTAATTGATTAATTAAAGTTATTAATTGAAATAATTTTAGTTAATTAAATTAATTAAAGTGATTAAATTTATTAATTAAAATAATTAAATTAATTAATTAAAATAATTTAAGTGATTAATTTAGTTAATCAAATTAATTAAATGTATTAATGAAAACAATTAAATTTATAAAATTGAAATAATTAAAATGATTAATTGGGTTAATTAAATTAAATAGGTGAAATAAATAAGATGATAAATTGAATTAATTAAAACGATTAATTTACAGTGATTTTAATCAATTGAATTAACTGCAGTAATTAAATGAATTAATTAAAATAATTTATTGGCAAATCAAAATAATTAAAATGATTAATTGAAATAATTAAAACGATTAATTTAGTTGATCAAAATAATTAAAGTGATTAAATGTATTAATTAAAATAATAAAAGCGAATAATTCAATTAATTAATTGAATTAATAAAAATGATTAAATGAATTAATTGAAATAATTAAAGCGAATAATTAAATTAATTAATTAAAGTAATTAATTGAAGTAATTTAAGTTAACTAAAATAATTAATTAAAATTATTAATGGAATAATTTAAAGTAATTAATTTAATTAATTAAAATGTTGGTAATTGATTCTTTTAATTGAATTACTACATTAAAAAAATTTTCTCGTGTAGATTTCTTCAGATAATATTATTGATTAAATAAAATTTTCAATATTTAATGATGGATGTCATTAATTCCAAAAGCAGTTAGAAGTTATATATATGGAGAATAGAATTATTATATTGATGAATTTCTACTTACTAATCATGTGAATGGAATATGGCATTTTTCTATTATCATGAAACATGGCAAGAATTTGATGATAAATAGGATTCTCAATGTTACGATACCAACGCCATTCTGATATGAATTGATAAATAATTATCTATGTATAATTCGCAATAAATACGTCGTCCAAGATGTATCATTATTAGAGCTTGGGCTAACATCATCTGACCACAACGATGCATACAACCCCAACCGGCATCTGATGCAAACCCTGACGATCCACCAATTGGTTGAAATCCTCTCCGATAAGTGAACCATAATTTTGATATAATATCATCTCTAATTTCATCTCTATCTATCATAATTCACAATATTATATGTAAAAATACTATTAACTTAAATACCATAAAGAGCACTATAAATTTGACCTAAAATAGTGATTGGTAAATTTGTTTTTGGTATTGCATCTTCATCATTCATATCGAAACTATATGGTTGAGCTATACTCGATTATAATAGAATAAAAGTAAATTATTTTTAGTAAAATTTATATTACATTCCCAGTAAGAATCCATTTTTAAATAATTTATAATATATAAATTACAGGTGTGAAGACTATATTGAAGAGAAAGATAATCGTTATATATACAATAATGAATAAATAAAGTTCAAAAGATTTTTATTTTATAAAATCCATCGAAACAGTTTAAACAAATGAATATTAAAGTTATTTAAGTATAATTTCACTAAATTTATTTTAAGAATATATAAAATTATAAATATTTAATAAAATTGATAGTCTTATGAAATTCAGGTACCGAAAAAAGATTTTCAAATTATAAATGATTGTCCTATTTAAATTAAAAATATGTTTTACTTCATTCAACATTTTCTATTTTAAATAATAGTTAGGCAAAAATTAAGTCTTAAACTTTGTTTTTGTATTTAGTTTGTTCGTATCGATAACAAAAGAATATTAAGGGCTGCTGGTGCTTAAGGTGTGTGTTATTTAAATTATCTAGAGTTGATGTTAGATTTAACGCCTTCATGACTATTACTTTTTCAATCTGTGTACTTATGGTAGCGACCATGTGAACTCCACTGCTAGAAATACTCGTCCTTTGTCTTTCATTTTCCGGTTCTTAACTGCCGATAGAAGGTTGTACGTTGCTTTATCATTACTCATTCATTTGTTCGCTTATTGTTCATTTTTGTACATTTAATTATGGTCTTCTTTATTTGATTTTAATTAAAGTTATTTTGAAAAACTATAAAGGAATTAGTGATTCCAACTCCACGATTTCTTGAATTTTTGCCACTAGCTTCACTTTCTGAATCCACTGTTGAATGTCACCTTCTCCATTGAAAATAGGTATCATCTTGTCCATGATATGGCCGCGATAGCTTGTAGTTTTATTGACACAATGAAATCACGTTTTTTAAATTCTATTTTTATCACAATATGTGCATATTAAAATAAATTTAATTATGCAATTACAGATTCTTCCAATTTTTCTTTTTTCTCGTTTTACAAGTTTATTTTAGTTTTTTCTAGTTTCTTTTTTATTATTATTCGCACTTATTTGGTTATTTTTATTTTCTATTTAATTGGTATTTTATTGTTTTTGCCTTATTTTATTTAGATTATTTTACCGACTCTTCCGTTGCACTTCCCGGTATCGTTATAAAAAGTGTTGGGCTAGAACTTATTTCTAGACCAAAAACATTATTTTGTGACTGAAATGTGTTGGTACATAGCACGCATACCTAGCAATAAGTTTAGCTAAATATAAAAATCAAAACACCAAAAAAACAATATTAATTAAGAGAAACACAACAGAAAACAAAATCACTGAAATTAAATAAAATCTCACAAATGCAAGATGTATTGCAAGAAATTAACTCAAATATAACAGAGAAATTTAAAGAATTGCAAAAAGCAGACTCGAATGACACTGAAAGAGTGTAAAATATTAAATTCTAGATGAAATTCCAGGACAATTCATAAAAATAGCGACATCCATCATAAAAGCCATGTAAATCAACAAAAGTTAATTAAAATAAATAAATTAGATTTAGAAATGAAAATTTGAAAAAATAATTTAGATAAAACATTATTAAAATAAAAATTATAAATTATAAGTTTATATTATTAGTAAATTATAAATTATATCTTAAAATTATCAGTAAAAATATAAATTATAAATTTATGCTACTCATCAATTATAAATTATACTTTAGAACGCTCCATAAAAATATAAATGGTGAGTTTATACTACTTATAAATTGTAAATTATATCCCAGAGCTATAGATGAAATGTAAACACTACTCCTAAATTGTAGTTACCTTTAAAATGTAAGTTATAAGTTATGATACTCATAAATGGTAAAATATAGCCTTTTCGTAAAAATTTAAATTATAAATATAAAATTACGAAATGTAATTTTATGTTATACTCGAAATACAATCTACAAATATATAATGTTACCAATCTTTAAAATATAACTTTACATCATGGTCTGAATATAATTTACAAATACCTAAGGTCCCGCAATTATAAAATATAATTTTATATCGTAAAATATAATTTATAAATATCTAATGTTACCAAATTATAAAATATAATTTTATATTATTATTTTATATTAATTTTATATAATCTATAAATACCTAATTTTCCTAAACTACAAAATTTAATGTTATATTATAATGTATAAAGGTATAGTAATCCTAAACTATAAACTATACTTTTATATTATACGGAAAACAGAAATTATACATTCATATTACTAAACCCATATCATTCCTAAAAGTAAAACTTATAAAAAACTATTTCATAAAAATAAAATTATAAATAAGATTATTGATTTTAGGATTCCCCTTATTGTCAAAACTAAGATTAGCGCATTTTAACTCAATAGAATTCATTTAAATATATATATATATATATATATATATATATATATATATATATATATATATATATATATATATATATATATATATATATATATATATATATATATATATATATATATATATATATATATATATATACACCCGTTTGCGAAATATAACATAGCCTATAATCTAAAAAAAATCAATAAATATATATTATAGGAACACACAAACTTACCTGTGTGTAAAAATTTAATGCTGCGAAAGTTAAAATATTTATTATAGGAATCTAAAAAGTGAGAAAAAATAATTAAGCATACAAACACAGCACACATAATGAAAAATACATACAAAATTAATAAAGTGTTTTTTTGCGAAATTAACATTGATTAACATATAGTTAACATATCAATATTTTCAAATTATTTATAAAGTTATGCACAAAAAAACTTTTGAATCAGATTCCGACTGCTCTACTTTGAACTTTAGACAAAAAGAAGAAAATACATCGTAAGATTTAATTATAAAATAATTTAGAATATAAAATTTCTTTAGATTTACAGATATTGAAGAAGGTCCTTCGACATCTTTGAATTTGCAGGAAAAAATCGCAAATCGTAAATTTTAATAAATTATTTTAGCAAATCAATATTTTCATAGAATTACAGAAAAAAGACAAAATTCGAAAGAAGATTACAAAAACTTAAAAAACTATTTTATCCATTCTTTACTAAATGTCTTAAAAAAATAAATGTTTTGTGAATACTTTATTTATTTATAATTATAAAAATATCTAACTTACATTTTTACGAAATAAATCCAAATAAATCCAAATAAAATATCATAAAATTCCTAAAAAACACCTGAAATTTTATTATCAATATGTTATATTATAAATGATGACTAACAGTAATATTTAAGAACTCATAATTATATAAAATCAAATTCAAGTCCTAAAAATTACTTTAATTCAAAAACTTACCTTAAAACGATTTTTGAAAAATAGAATAAATGAAATTAAGTTAACATTGTCATATAATTGGTGACTCACCTCAGCTTGTGTGCACACAAACGTATATTATAGACAATGTTAACTTTCGCAAGCGTGTGTATGTACACCTAACCACGAAATATAACATTATCTATAATCTAAAAAAAATCAATAAATATATATTATAGGAACACACAAACTTACCTGTGTGTAGAAATTTAATGCCGCGAAATTTAACATATTTATTATAGGAATCTAAAAAGTGAGAGAAAATAATTAAGCATACAAGCACAGCACACATAATGAAAAATACATACAAAATTAAGTAAAGTGTTTTTCATGCGAAATTCAGATTGATTAACATATAATTAACATATCAATATTTTTAAATTATTTAAAAAATTATGTACAAAAAAACTTTTGAATCAGATTCCGACTGCTCTACGTTGAGCTTTAGGGAAAAAAAAGAAGATACATCGTAAGATTTAATTATAAAATAATTTGGAATATAAAATTTCTTTAGATTTACAGATATTTCACAGGACACAGTGGCTTTTTGCGAAGTTGAAGATCTGACAATGTAAGATTTATTCATTAAAATATAAAATATTAAAATATTTTACAGTATAACAGATATTTCTTTGCGTGAAGGTACATTTCAAATATTGAAGAAGGTCCTTCGACAACTTCGAATTTGCAGAAAAAAAATCGCAAATCGTAAATTTTAATAAATTATTTTAACAAATTAATATTTTCAAAGAATTACAGAAATAGACAAAATTCGGCTCATTAATGCATTTGAAAATGGGGACAATTATAAAGAATTTGGAAGATTGCTCGGAATCCCCAAAAATTCAATTATTTCAATAATTTACAAATATAAGAAATATGCCGAAATTACAAAAGGAAAAAGAAGTGGCAGAAAACAAATTATTTCAGAAGAACAGGGAAATAATTTGTTGGATTTTGTCGAAGCCAATTTTTATGCAACGTTAGAAGAAATGCGAATTTTCCTGTTACAACAAAATTGCTCGGCATCCACAACTGCTATTTCAAGATTTCTAAAAAATCACTTAATAACGGTAAAAAAGGTAAGACCATGTGTGGAAGCAAGAAATTCAGATCGCGTACTTCAAATCCGAATGGAGTATGTCACACGCTTTCTCGAAGAAGTCTGGCGAGATAAAAATCTCCTTTATATTGATGAATGAGGCTTCAATACGTGGACTACACAAACCTATGGAAGGAAGAAAAAAGGAGAAAGAATATACTCCATAGTTTCAAATAATCGAGGACAAAACATGTCCTTTCTCTTAGCAATAGGTGTCAAAGGTGCAATTCATCACCAATTAATTGTAGGATCCTACAAAAAGGATACCTACCAAAATTTTATTAATGAATTAAGTATAAAATTGAATGGGACAGGATACCGTCTCATTCATGACAATGCTTCAATTCATAGTGGAGCAATTTCTCCGAATAATTATATAGAACACCTACCACCATATAGCCCATTCCTCAATCCAATAGAAAGCGTGTTTAGTAAAATCAAAGGCAGCATCAGAAAAGTAATATCAAGGACAAATGGATTCAGTTCAATGTCCTTCCCAAGCAGATTTGACATCGTCAAAGAAGCCATCGAAATGGAGCTGCAGAAAGAAGATTATAAAAATTTAAAAAACTATTTCGTTCATGTACGCCGATTTTTCCCTAAATATATTAAAAAAATAAATGTGTATGGTAATTACTTTATTTATTTATAAATATAAAAATATTTAACTTACATTTTAGCGAAATAATTCCATATTAATGCATAAAATATCATAAATTTCCTAAAAAAACACCTGAAATTTAATTATTAATATATTTATAAATGATAAATTATAAATGATGACTAACAGTAATATTTAAGAACTTGAATAATGATCTCATAATTATATAAAATCAAAATTCAAGTCCTAAAAATTACTTCAATTCAAAAACTTACCTTAAAACTATTTTTGAAATATTGAAAAAATGAAATTAAGTTAACATTGTCATATAATTGGTGACTCACCTCAGGTGGTGTGCACACCAACGTATATTATAGACAATGTTAACTTTCGCGGTTAGGTGTACATCTGTATGGGTGTAGGTATAATTACACCTGTGCATAAACTTACCTGTGTGCAAAAATTTAATGTTCCGAATGTTAAAAGTTTTATTATAGGAATTGAGAAAGTGACAGAAAAATAATTTTACATACAAACACAGCACACATAATATAAAATACATGTAAATTTAATATAGCTTTTTTTATTCCGAAAGTAGAAAGTCATTAACATATTGTTAACATATCATTATTTTTAATATTCCCCAAAGCGCATTTGTAGGGTTTTACATTACTGTTAAACAGCAACAGTAAAACAGCTGTTTTTTTGTCTTAATCGGAAAACATTAAACAGCTGTTTTTTCGAAGCTGTTTATACTGTTTTTTAACGATCCTTTTTCAATTTTTTTAAAAAGAATTTTTAATATTATAATATAACTTACAAAAGTCAATATTTAATTGATATTGTTGATAAATATTTGTTTGATTATTTATATACTAACAAACTTCTAAAAAACATAATTTTATATTTCACCCATGTCTTCAGTTTGGGATTATGCTATAAAACGAAAAAATGTGTTAAAAAAGGTGCTTGAAGGTCAATGCAAGCGATGTAATAAAGTTATAACTTGTTCTGGCAATTCTACAACAACTTTAAAAAATCATCTCAAAACCCATGGCATCGACATGGAAAAGCCAACAGTTAGTGCATCGAAAGAAGATACAATATCAGAGAAGAGAACAAAATCAATTTCAGATTTTCTAGTTAAAAAATCTCTCAAAGAAATAGTATCAGATCTTGCTACTGATGGTATAACTATTAGAGCTATTACAAGAAATAATTACATCAGACAATCTATTACTCGCGATGGTCTTAAACTTCCTATCAATGAACGCGATGTCATGAAACTGATTATTGAAGATTTTTTAGAGAAAAAAGCTAAAATGATAACACTTGTTAAACAAAAGATTGATTCTGGAACCAAATTTTCAATGACAGTTGATGAATACACAACAATTAGAGGTAGACGCTTTTTTGGTGTTAACATACATACTAGTGACGATAAAATGACAATGAAAACTGGCCTTGTTCGAATTTTTGGTTCTTGCACAGCAGAAGTTATGATAAATGCAATGAAAGAACATTTAGCCGATTTTGGAATTGATATGAATAAGGATATTGTTGGATCTACTCAAGACGGAGCAGCAATTAACAAGAAATTTATTCAATTGCTAGATATTATAGGTCAGTTTTGTTTAAATCATGCTATTCATTTGGGAGTTTGTGATACTTTGTATAAGAAAAAAAGTATTGATGAAGAAAAGTCGTATTGGAATAACGATGAGATTGAAGATACAGAATGCTATGATGATTGCCTTGGTTTATCAAATGATATTGATATTGAGAATGTTGATTTGAACTATCACGATCTGCTTCAAACATCTCGAAAACTTGTCAAATTTATAAAGAACTCAACAGTTCGCAATAATGTTTTCCTAACAAAAAACAAAGCTTTGACAGGCCGCAACAGTGAATTATATCTGGATATTAAGACGCGTTGGAATTCAATTCCTACCATGTTGGATTCAATTATAAAATCAGAATTGGCTATTCGAGAAACGTTAACTGAATTTAATGCAATATATCAAATAGATTCTGTTGATTTTGATGCTCTTAATAATCTTCTTTGTGCTATGGAACCGATTAAACTTGCTGTTGAACGCTTAAGTCAAGATGATGCGACATTAGTAAGTGCTGAAATAATTTTAGAGTTTATGTTCAAGAAACTTTCGATGATTAATAGTGAAATAAGTCAAGATCTGCATGATAACTTAAAGCAACGAATCGATGAAAGAATAAATAAAGATCTTATGAATCTTTTGAAAAGTCTCAAAGATTCATCAGTTGTTCCATCAGAAACAACATTAACATTTGCTGGACGTTTAGCTTCACGCATATTTGAATTTGATGATGGCGATGATATACGTGGTTCTACCCAAGAAGAATTTGAAAACACCAATCTTTCGCTAAAAGAAGAACTTAATATGCTTTTATATATGGATCAAACCCCGAAAGTACTTGGAGTAGATTTTAAATGGCTTAAGTCAGAATTCACTTTGTATAAGAATACTGGACAACGAACGGAAAATCTTCAAAAACTTTACAATGCACTTCTTAGCATCAAACCAACATCGACTGACATTGAGCGTGTATTCTCAATTTGCACAAATTTTTGCACTAAAGTTAGATCACGCTTATCAGATGATGCTCTTAAAGCTTTGGTTTTCTTGAAATTTTACTATAAAAAATAAATAAGTTTTCTGATGTTATATGAATTAAGTTGTTATAAAAGATAATAAATATTTTCCAAGATATTAATAAATTGAAAAAAAATAAATATATACATTTTCAGTATTTTTTAAATATTAAAATTATGGGAAAATTGAAAAAACAGTAAAAACAGCTAATATCAGCTGTTTTTTCGAAAATAAAAAACAGTAACAGCTGTTTTTTGAAAACCGCTGTTTTTGTAAAACCCTACGCATTTGATTATCATAAATGAGACATTCATTTAGCTATGTCAAATAAGCTTTGTTTTGGATTTTAGTTAATTTTAAGATTTTTTGTTAAAATAATGAATAAAGAAGTAAGATATTTATTTATTATAACAGCGGTTCCCAAAGTAGTGGTCCGCAGAAAAATTTTGAATATACTTACCTATCATGCGAAGTTATGTTTTAAGATGCATTAAAACATGATTCAATTCATAAAATAGGTGACAAGTTATAAAAACTTTTATCGTTTACTGTGCACTGTTAAGTTTTATTTGCAAAATTTTGTCTATAGTATGGGGATTCTTATTTTAGTTCCTCCTTGTTTAGTATATTAACCAGGACAATCCTCCAATTTCGCCATTATATTTTTTAATAACTTAATTTTCTATAAGTATACTTAGTTTGTTTTAAATTTTAAGTATATAGCTTTATTTTATTTAAGTTATATCGTTTTCATCACTGCTGCCGCTCTTCTACTTTATTTTTTTAAAGTTTATTATATCCATTCAGTTTGTGTAAATCCACTTAAATTTGTGTAAGTTTACTTAATTTTGTGTAAGATTCTAGTTAAATTACTTAATTTTGTGTAAATCTACTTAATTTTGTGTAAATTTACTAAATTTTGTGTAAACTTACTTAATTTTGTGTAAAAATATAATTTAATCTTTTCTTTTATTTGATTTGATTTAAGTTAATGTAATAAAATAAGTTTGACTTTTCTAAATTTCTTTTTATTTTATTTTAGATTCAAATAAATTAACCCCATAATGAGTGAAAAAAGCAAAAGAATATTTTTCATTTCTTTAGTAGTGCAAAAGGTTATGAGAACGATAATAATAACGTTAATAATACAGAACCTAACCGTGAAATGATCAATAAATCAGCAATTCCATAGTGTTCATCAGGCACCATAAGGAAACACGTTGGAACGGAAGGTGGAGAGAAGAAAAAACACAATTTATCAAGAAAATATCATTCCCACTACTTAAAATTTGGATTCGTTGAAAAAACCTGGCAGTGAGCTGGATCCACGGCCTCTCTGTGTTGTATGTTCTGAAAGCCTATCTAATGATGCATTAAAACCTTCAAAACTAGAAAGACACTTGAATTCAAAACACCCGGATTTATCAGAAAAACCGCTAGAATATTTTAAAAGAATGCATGAAAATATGCAAAAGCAAGTATTTGCTTTAAGAAAAATGACCATGGAAGATAAATCATCACTAAAGGATTCCTATCTCATAGCAAATCAGATCTCGAAATGCAAAAAGCCGTTCACGACTGGAGAAGAATTAATAAGGCCATGCATGTTAAAAGCCTGTGAACAGATTTTAGGAATGCAGGCTGTTCATAAATTGAAAGCAATTCCTATGTCTAATAATACTATCAAGCGCAGAATCGAAGATATGGCCGAAGACATTGAAAATCAGATAATAAAAATGGTGAAAAATTCTTCATTTTATTCAATCCAACTTGACGAATCTACGGACATTACAAACAAAGCACTTCTTCATTGTTTTGTGAGGGTTGAGTGTGAAGGAGAGTTACATGAAGAACTACTATGTGCCCTTAATTTGCTGGGTAGAACAACCAGCTCTGAGATCTTCGAAGCGCTTAATGGTTATTTCCGGGAACATGAAATTGATTGGAAAAAATGTATTGGGATCTGCACAGATGGTGCCGCAAATATGACTGGACATCTTCCAGGAATCGTTGTAAAGGTGAAGAATGTTGGTCACCCAGACATTTTATCTACACACTGCATTATACATCGAGAACAACTTGCGGCGAAGAAAATGTCCCCAGAACTACATGAAGTATTATCAAATGTCATTGAAATTATAAAGGAAATTCGACACAAAGCACTCAATTATCGAATATTTGAGGCTCTTTGTGAAGACATGGGTTCCGAGTATACTCATCTTCTACGTCATGCTGAGGTGAGATGGCTGTCTAGGGGCAAAATATTTCGGATTATTTTGACAAGTCAAATTATTTTTCCAGTAGCAAAATAATCCGAAATTGCAAAAATGCTTGTCAGACAATGAATGGCTAGCAAAGCTTGCATACCTGGCAGATATTTTTCCCTGTTAAATGAAATAAACATATCTTTACAAGGACAACTTAAGGACGTGTTCACACTACGAAGTAAAATGAATTCGTTTCAAAAGAAAATATTACTGTGGCAAACGCGGTTGGTTGAAGACGATTTGCAAATGTTTTCTAATTTTGATGATTACATGAGCGAGAATGATGTTAACCGGCAAGTGGTGACCCTAGTTAAAAAGCACTTGGAATCACTCACTGAATCTTTTGCTCGATATTACCCAAAGAATGAAGATCCCAGAAATGGCAATATGTCGATAATATATCCGTTTGCAGTGAAAATTCAGGATAGCAAGTTAAGAATGCATCTAAAAGAAAGCCTCATCGACCTATCGTCCGATGAAACTCTTAAATTTAAATTTCAAGCATCCTTATCTCAGTTTTGGCTTTCCATAAAAAGTGAATACCCTTTGCTTAGTGAACATGCGATGAAAATTTTGATTCAATTCTCCACAACTTATTTGTGCGAAAAGGCCTTTTCGTCTCTCACAGTTATCAAAACGCTGTACCGATCTCGGCTTGAAATAAATGCAGTTCTCCGTCTTGCAGTAACAACACTGGATCCAAATATCCATAATCTTATTTCAAGTAAGCAGGAACATCCATCACACTAGGAATGTATAACAGCGGTTGCCAAACTTTTTGACCTCACGGACCAGTTAATTCATAATTTAAATCCCGCGGACCACTAATGGATTTTTTAAGTGCTAAATATATTTAGAAAAAAAATTTGATCAAAGAACACATAAAATGTACCTAGTTAATAAAATGAAACTATTAATAGTAATCAAGTTATGAAAGCTATATTAATAAACCATAATAAAATAAATTAAACAAAAACTGTACAAACAAAACAATTAAAAGATGGTTTAAATATATCCAACCTTTAGTGTTATACATTCCTAGTGTGATGGATGTTCCTGCTTACTTGAAACAAGATTATGGATATTTGGATCCAATGTTGGAACCTTTCTAAAGTTGCTGTTGAAAATTTTGCAGAGAAAAAATCTAGAAAATATTTTTTTATTTATGAATTGTTTTTTATATTTATATCTGCTATAAATGAATATATGTAATATTATTTTCGAAATTAATTGTTTTAACTATACAACAGCGGGTAACAAATTAACTTATTTGTTTAAAAAACAATTATAAAGGGCCGATAAGATTTTTAGCGTTGGGGTAAACCCGGCTCTGCGTACATATAATGCATACAGTGGAAATATAAAAATCCACATAAAATCTCCTGCGCATCTTTCTCACCAGCATCAAATCCCTTAATTTCCTCTAATTTCATACAAAAATGCGAATGAAAAAAAAACACAAATTTATTACAAAAACTAAAATCAATCAGTGGGATTTTCAAGGCTTGGGGAATTCACAATTTTCAAAATGTGATCTGGAATCGCTTCAACCCGATGCTGGAATACAGAAGGGAAATATTCATTTAATCAAATAATTTTCATTTACTTTTTCAACAGTCATTCCGACACCTTCTGGTATATTGCGTTGAATATATTCCAGGATTACACTGGCGGTGCATCCGGTCAATTGCCATAGCTAGTAAAGATAATCAAATCATTCTCATTGATAGTAAATTAATAATTAACAGTATATGAATGCTCATGAGTTCGAATTTCATATTCTCTAAAGGTTTTCTTATGAATAAATGGGCAGGAATTCAAAACAAATCTATCTATGTAAGGTTTGCTTCGAACAGTTCTAAATTTTAGTTATGATGAAAGAAAAATATTAAAATAATAAACGAAGTTAATTTGACATCTAAATGATTGCATGTTGTTGACACAAATTTTCGGTAACTTTCTAATACTTGATCATCGTGACCTTTTACTTTTACAATTATTTTAGTAAATAGCTCATCTGGTTCACTAAGTTGTTCTCCCTAAAATATTAATTTATGCAAAAAAAATTAATAAAATTACATCTTTATAAATGGTATTAGACATTCTACGAGCAATATTTCGAAAGCTAATACTATAGTAAATATTTTATAAAGGTGTAAATTAACTAACAAACTGTATTTTAGAGTATTAATTATTGACATAGTTGATTGATAATAATATTTTAATTTATTTAAATATAATTTTTGAAAAGGTTTATTAAATTATTAAAACAACGAATGTAGTAATATTTTACTGTCATTATTAAATATAAATAATATGGTTTTTATGAATAAGTTCAATACAATTTCATAACCTATATATTTAGTTTGATATAAATGTTGCGAAGCTGAATGCTGTCCTAACAATTGTAACCTGCTAATCTAATGGATTCGAATTAATGGTGGATTCGGGCACGATAGTAAGCAGGTTGAAAACAGTATTTCAAGCTAAATATGGGTTCATGTTGTTTCTGAAACACTAGTTAGACACCATCTGCAAATACTCTAAGAACGCATCGCTTAGAATAATAGGTTTATATTTAGCTGAGAACTGAGCAGACATCCTCATGCACTTTTCAGGGAGATGGCTGATACCAGGAAACTTTTTCGGTCGTGCTTGACTGTTGATTATGTAAATTAAGGATCGCCATCTCATACACAATTATGAAATGGAAAAATCAATCTACTTCATTCAATCAGAAAATCCAGAATTCGTTCGAGAAAGATTAAGAGAAGTTTTAAAATACTGTACGGAATACAATTCCATCGATCCATCTCCAATTCAATGAAAACACGAAACACTGGATATTACGGAAACTGAGAAATATTGCAGTGTAATCCTCATTTCTGACCATGGTGGACTGTGAGCCCAGCAGATTTTTAACCGAGAAAAAAATAGATTGTGCGGACTCTTTAAACATTGCTAGAAATCTGGAAGCAATATTTCGAACTAGAATACTGGTATTATAAATATTTGAGTTTGATAGGAGATTTTTCCAATCTCAGAGAATTATGTTGTAGATGGAATGTGAAAATATCATACAGATGTGAGTATCAACCTATTAAAAATGAGATTGTAGAGAAAAGCATCGAAATGATATAGTGTCATGCGGCCAAAAATCATGCAAATCCTCGAGATATTGTCTTTTGCTACGACGCTTCACTTAGAGATGGCTATAATCGAGACGCAGTCTCGTCAGAAGGGTTGTTCAAGTATCCATAGAGATTTAATTGAAGAAAAGAAGATGGAATCTAATAAACCTGTAAATGTATAATTTGACAAAGGGTAGCTGTAAATCCAGTACAAGTAAAGTGCACTACTTGATGGTCTATTGAAATTTTGATTGACATCAATTCAGTTACTGACTGTGAATGGAACACCGCGACACATAGTGAACATTTGACCACTAGTGGATATGGATATTTTTGATAATAATTTAATTCAATTTAGCGAGGAGAAGTTGGAAAAAGACTGGGAGATTTATATTTTGAACAGTAACACTTAGATACCACATACTGATCTTGGAGGTATGTATAATAAAAATATTTTGTTTTTATTGACGATTTCAAGATGTGTAGTGAATTCAAAAGCTCTAACATGTATTTGTTAAGATAATAAATTTGATAATTCGTTTTTAATTGTGACACAGTAAGTACAAATTTTATTTTTTAAAATTATTATAATTATCGAATATTTTTTTCCTACTCAATAGTTTAACTTTTCTAAGTACATGGATCAAGGTGAAGATAAAACGGGTAATAATAAGATTTACAATATTTGGTTAAAATTTTATTTTTTCTATTGAAATTATGATTTAATTTTAAATTAAATGTTTGTTTGAATTAGTTTGAAATATTTAAATTACATATATCAATGTGTTCAAGATTTTTTATTATCTTAATATTTTTATTATTTAGAATATCTCTGTTTGCTATAAACATTCAATAAATTGATTTTATGCTAGAGCCAGGTTTAAGTAAGTTTAATCAGGATTCAATTATTGTTTCTCAGGATGATTTTGAAAAACCGAGAAATTTAATTGCATTAGATGACATTATTATCAAAGATTATGTTGAAGATTTTTTCTATTATTGTTCTGTTGATTTACGAAAAACAAATCAAAATTACAAAAATTATTCTGGGATATTCTGCAACAAATATATATCTATGTATTTATTGAATATTTGTCGAATTCTTGGAACTTCAAAAGAAACTGAATATACGGTTTTAGAATTGATCGATCGCCTTATATTTTATCAGATTTTTAATAACAGTGAAGAAAATATATTGAAAAATAAAAACAATCGATCAAAGATAGTAAATTTCAGGAAACAACTTCAAAGTTCCATTTTAGTTCGGATAATTTCAGTTATCCAAATAGCTACAAAATTGAACTTTCGACATAAAGTTCTTAAAGTGAAAGATGCTCAACATTTTCTACGTAGAAATAACATGGAGTTATCGTATAAAGAAATTATTGGATCAGAATTAATTGCCCTAGAAGTTCTTCAGAATGATTTAAACTGTCATTCTTTACTGGATGTTATTACTCTCGTTTGGACTTTTATCAATTTGAAAATGGATATTTCATGTAAAATTTTACCAAATCTTACTAGTGATCTTATTGACTTGTTTTATTTTTTCAAATATCGATTGATTAGTAATTTTAAAAAAGTTTTGAGGAGACATAAATTGAAAGAATCGTTTGACAATTATTTGATTTATGCATCAAGTGTAATTATTACCGCATTAGTTCTCGATAAATCTCCAATTTACTCACCTGAATTTATTAATCAGTTTATTGATATGGTAATGAAGACTTTGGAAATTGACAGATTTATTCTATTTTCGTTTTCTAAATTGTTACTTGATATTATTGATTGACTATTTCTCTTGTAAGAATAAAATATATATTATATATATAATTTTCATAGTGTATGTATAAAAGTTGAAATCAAACGCAGTGGCGTAGCTAGAAATTTTGGGCCCCTATGTAATGAGTCATAGATGAGCCCCCTATACTGCATACACAAGTGAAATAGCGCCACAGGAAAAAAAATTGGCCCCCTTTGGAAGCACAAATGAATTAGACCAGGGTTTCCCAAACTTTTCCTGCGACAGAACACTTCGTAACTCTCGTAATTTTGATGGAACGCCTTGTTTATTTTGTACGGTATGAGACCAGTGTCGTAGGTCTACCCAAGATTTTTTGTAAGGGGGAGGGGAGTGTTAATTGAAAGAAGGGCTTATAGTTACAGAGGAGTTTTGCGCGTCAGACAAAACATTTTTTGGGTCCTCTTTGGAAAGACGATTTAATTAAATAATTAGAGCTCAATATACAATATAACAGTATAAATCGTTATAAAATGATAGTAATGTATCAGGGACAAATGTGTATAGCTGACAAGCGAAACAATTTTTTCGAACCCTATATGAATTGGCGATTTACTTAAATAACTAAAGTTGCTTGCTTATACAGTATATTATTAGCGAAGGAGAGGCAGAGGGGATTGCATAAATAGGTAAAATGCAGGTAAATAATGTACTTAATGCTATAAGTAAACAAAACAGTGGAGCTTTATTACATAAAACCACAAATCGATAATTTGGAGGTCCCTGTTGATTGGTGCCGACCGTGCCGTTGTTTGACATTGTTTTCTGAAGAAAATTAAGGAAACTTTGAAAAAATGCCCCCTTGTCTTGTGGGCCCCTATGCATTGTTTACTCTTGCTATATGGTAGCTACATCACTTATCAAGCGACTATTGATAAACTTATAAATGACATTCATATAGCTATGCAAATCAAACTGAATTATAGAATTTTTTATTCCGTGGACACCAAAGGGCAATCGAATATTAAAATTTGTCTTATTGGCCATTATCAAATGGGCCTTGGTCTAAACGAGTGTAAATAAAACAATACAATAAATGAGCATAAAAATATTTTTCACGAGAAAATAAATATTTACATACAAACACAGTTCACAAAAATTAAAAATAACAGGCAATTGAACAATAAATTTCAAGCTTTGAAAATATTATTTCCATTATTCGTAATAAAACATTTTTATACTTGATATTGACTTTATAATTTATCCAAATTTTCACTTTCTGTGTATTTTTTATTCGGGATCGGTTTTATCCATATCGGGCCACCAGTAAAATGTTTTGCTTCGATTATAATTTCTTTTTTAATGTAGATTAACAAAATCAGTCTTATAGTATTTATTAAACAAATTTGAATATGAATCAGTAATTCAAGTGATTGAAAAAAAGGAAGTGCCGATAATTTGTGAAAATCAAAAAAAACATCGATATCTTCACTGATTCATGTACAAATTTGTTTAATAAATACAATGTCTATTGACATGAAATCAGAGGTGAAAATTGAAAAAAAATTCTTATTATATATAACTCCTGTAATCTAATAATGGACGCACTTGTGCTTTGCGTTAAATAAATACTGATCCAAAAGCTTTCCCATAATTTCCTCATAATTTTTATGTAATTTGATTGTTAAGTTAGTAGTTGATTGTTTGTAGGAAAGTTTGTAGAGCCCAGCCAGCACCGGCGCTAGAGTTTCAGATGATGTGTGAAAATTGCATATTACCGCCTTCGCATTCCATAATAAGAGTAAAAAAACGATAAATGCATACATAACAAAACAATATAACTTTATTACTTTTACTTTAATTCATATTTATTATAAAAACATAAAAATCTTATGAAAATAACAAATTTCTGTACAATTTTGCCGCCTTTTGTATTTTTCCGTCGTGGCGCATGCGTGAAAATCATGCATCGTACCCGCCTCACGCCGGGCCTGAGCCCAGCAGTCACCTTTAAAATCTGTGTTGGGACTGCTGGGGTGTATGTGCGTTTTATATTCAATTAACAACTAATATCCAATATAAAGATAATTACTAATTTAACATAAAAATTATAATCTAATGCTAAAATCTTAAAACTTTATTACAACAACAAATAAAAACCTTAAAAGCGTTCTCGAACGTTCATAAATCAAACAGAATTGTTACCATAACATTTCATCTCGTAACTAATCATAATTTTCTTCTAATTTTTCAATGTTTATTTCGATTTTTTTGTTTTTGTGATTCTCTAAAGCATGGGTATTCAACTAAATATTATGAAGGGCCACATTTTTCTTATAACGGGAATCGAGGGCCGTATCAATTAAAAAGTAGTTAGTTTTGTAGCGGATTACAAAGTAACAAAAATAAACTGGTTTTAGTGATTGTTATTCTATTACCAAGTATTATAATGTTTACCATTTATTTTTATATTATTATGTATTTTCCTGGCGCATTTTAAATTAATAACTTTATTGCCATTTTTTCTTTTAATTTTTCTGGTGTTAGACTCATTTTCCAAGAAATTTAAATGATCACAGCCACTTAAACACATATTAATTTTATTAAATATTAAGTAAACCCCGTTTCCTATTCAAACTTACAAACACATTTTCAATACGTTTTTATGCAGATATCACCAAATATTTTTATATATGTGTAATATTCCAAGATATTGAAAGGGCCTTTTTCAAATTTCGGCCGTTCTGATTTCTAATTCCAATTGACAATCCATTTCTTTTTGTCATCTAGCAGAGAATGTTTTCGTCAATATTTCTGACATGTCACTATTTGAACATCCCTGGAGCATTTATCAGCACGAAAAACGGTACTTCCGTGTTTTTTTACCCCCAAAAATTAAATTATAAAATACAATTAAAATAACAATATAAAAATGAGAGAATACATTATTGATGACGTTATTGAACATGAATTTATTAAGGCTATCTGTGATTTATGTGAGTTTATGTGGCGCAAACGTGTTCTTAGCAACAGTGCCGATGTGTTCGACACTATTCTCAATGACATTGTGGTTTACTGGCCACCTGGATGACCATTTACAAACTCTTTACAAACATTGGCTGAGTTTGTAACTGTGATTTAGAAAATAAATATAATAATTGTGTTCTTTTTTAATTTAACTTTTGGGGGTAAGATAACACGGAAGTACCCGAAAAACATTATCAAGATTGAAACAGAAATATTATTAGCAAACTATGGAACAAGATCTCAGACAATGGTACCATACTTGTGAGATATGCCTAACTAGACGAAATACGAGACGGAAAATAAAGTTCCGCTAAAGCCTAGGCATGTGGCAAAGGCGATAATGGAAATGACAACAATGGGCATCGCTGGTTCACTGGCGGAAACAACTAATGGCAAAAAATACACCATTGTTTTGTGTGATTACCTTATTAAATGGCCAGAATCTTATGCAATGTATAATTAAAAAGCAGACACATTAGCGAAAATATTTGTAGAGAATAGATAATGCGTAATTGGTGAAACATGTCAACCAGGAGTCTCTAGTAGGGAAAACCCAATGTTCGATTCCAATCGTATCCACGAACAAAGGAACAAAATAATGAGGCGATCAAAATTTTTATATTTTTCCTTTCCACGAGAGACCAATTTCTGAGATTAAACAATTTAATAATCAAAAGTAAATTACCTGACAGTTCTGGTTACCTATTAAGCCACCTATAATGGGTTAGGGGATGCAAGGAGCCGGGTACAATACACGGCACATGGCAACTCACCTTCCCACAGTAGGTGCTAGTAGCAAACATACTTTTCACAAGTTGAATTCCGAAAATTTGGATAAAAATGATAGTTAAATATTTACTCAAAAAATTGATTATATTGACTAGTTTAAACAACCTATAAATTTTTTTCCCCGTTAATTTTAATATTTAGGAATGGATATAAATACATACAAAGATTTTATTTTTTGTCTATATACATTATATTTATTTTCAAGTCAATAAGTAATTTTGGTAAAAATATTTAGGATATATCATGACAAACGTTTACTTGTATATTGAGATGAACATACAAAAGTTTTAATTTAGGTTTATAAAATTTATCTCTAATTTCAAGTGGAAATCGAAAAGTAGCTAAAATGTATCATTCTAAATGTTCACAAATGAGGAAACTAACCCTGAAAGAGACTATTATGTTTCCCTCCCATGCTTATATCATAGTAAGATAGCTCAAGAAACCAAGTGAGTACTGGACAATTATAATATGCCAACCATACTAATTTTTTGCTGGTACTCAAACCCTTGGTACAGTACCAACGTTGATCACTCAACGGGTACCAAGCGGTCGATTTATAATTGTATTCTGGGTTACACTGGTGACAGCACGACAGGGTAAAATGTTTGATTACTTTTTGAATTAATTCCAATAATCCTAATTCTAAAGATAATTGCTCTTTCAGAACAAGTACAGAAAGGGAGCTCAAAAGCAGAAAAGCCGCTAGAGAGAAGTTTGGTGAATGATGCGATCAGTGATCGGAGAACGAAATTGAGTGATTAAAGCAAAGTTTGATTCTCGAACCAGAAAAGGTAATTGCCCCTTGAGTTGTTTACCTGATCAAGCGATATTTATTCAGAGAGAAAGGTCCAAATTTAATGACAAATTGTAATGTCTTTGATTTTTTATTAGAACTCATAATGGGCAAAATTTAAAATATTTAATTTGCTTGCATAAAACAACAATTAATTCCAAAAAAATATTATTAACAAACAACTACTTTGCACAATATTAAAAAGACTTATAAATCAATATTTTAAAATTTTAAAATTTATTAGCCTACTTAATTGGGAATTTGAAAATAGTTCGTTTCAAATTTTCGTTAAATACAAAATTTTAACGACGTTAACAAATGAAAAGAATTAAAGAACGTTATTTGGAATAGTTTTAAAATTATAATGATTTAAACTACATTTGCATTCAAATAATGAAATAAATTTCAAGTGTTTTTTCTTTCCAATTTTCAAATGTTTGCTTTTCAAAAATTTTAGTTATTGGAGGCAATTTTTTTATTTTAAAGTTTATTTAAGCTTTAAATATAATTTTTTTCGGGATCAACTTCTTGCTGATCGACCAGTCGATATCGATCGACGCATTAGGCACACGAGATTTAAAGGGTCAAATCTTGTGCACGATACAATAGTTCTAATTTAGAATTGCGTCCACAAAACAATAAAAAGACTGGAACAGTCAGTGTTCATGTAAATCGATGCGAAATGGTACAGTGGAAGACGAATCAAGTTATCCATTAAGATCAAAATTAAATAAAGATGCAGGAAACCCAGCCATTAAGGAAAATTTTACAAAAAGCACTGTTCCATTGAGTTATATCAATAAAGTTTTATTAATTACAACAGTAATAATGATCAATAAAGTATCGGTGAATGCCGTGCGAGTATTTTCATTATATGTAACTAAAAAATATATACTCAACATGTACTCAAATTGTATGGGTTTATTATGGTGAATTAGCAGAAATATAGATAAATAAATTATTTTAAACTCCCAATAAAGTAGAATAGTAACAAAAATATTTATGTGGCTCGACAATTGACAATGAATTATGAATACCCGTGGTTTATTATGCAACTGGATTCAAAAAACAATGATACAAAAATACAAAATCTTGTACACATTAATATTTAGACAAAGAAATTATAAAATCGTGTGTCAATTGAAATTGGATTAACGTATACTGAGAACCACGAAAATCCCAACAAGTAAAAACTAATTTTCAAAATTATGCGATGTCACACACTGAATAACAGAAAACTCTTTATGAATTATGTCAATTTAAAATTGCATCACACTTATATTATTTTGATTCATTATTATGAAAAATCCATATATGAAAATAGAACTGATAGTTAATGAGTCAGAATCCACTCTAGTCAACGTATAATACGATTAGTAAATGAAACAAGCCGAGTTACTTTCCAATTCTATATTCAAACAGTGAATATTACCAGACAAAAGATCTCAATCAAAGAACTGTTTTATATTATTACGAGAAAGTTCAATCAATATTAAATGAAAAAAAAAAATCTCAAATATTAACTTTTCGTCAGTGTTCACCAATATCGACGTCAAAATTAGTGTTTATAAAAAGCAAATATTATCGATGTCCTCATTTTCAAGTCTATGGAAATTAACCTTAGTCAAAAATAAAATTGTGCAAATTCCATCTATCAACTTGAATTATGGGTATCTAAATAAACCAAGTCAATTAAACCGAACACGAAGCTCTGATACTAGAATCATTCATTCTAATATCAATGCGTTAATGACCAATAACGAATGCATATCGTCATTAATTACTAACAATGAAATTGTATGTGCAACATTATTCGTAATTATTCTTAATATAACAATCTTTCTCATTATTCTCATCATCAATGTGTTAATTGAAATTCGAATAATACCCAAACTTTCTACGAATCTATCCGAGATTGCGAGACCTTGAATTATCTATGAAGAAACCTTTGTGTAGTAAGACATAAGTACTTTGCATGCAAATTTGATAAAGTAGTACAGGAATAAAATACCATCTTCACATGGTCAATGGTACAGTAGAAGTACTGAAGGAACGACAATCAATTATGGTTGGAACTCAGAAAATATACATCTCGAAGTTACAGAAAACTTCATGAAGAGACCATTGCGAGCAACAATGAAGAAACAACCATGGTGGTAGAAATAAGAACCGCGTGTGCATTCAATTGAAGAAGACTCAACATTAATGAAGATTTCAAAAGATATGCTAACAAAGAAAATGTATTTCCTCAGAAAAAGAATGGATCGAGACGAAACGAGTAACATAATATTATTTATTGATGCTGAATACGGCACTTCAGAAAAAGAAAAATGGTTCCTCTAGCAATTGCAAAATGAACTATCATAGAAAAATTAATAAAGAACATATACCTGACTACAAGGGGAAGAATTCGACATTTTAATTCGAGAATCAACGGAATTAGTGAAGTGGCCAGCCGAACCAACGCGATCAATATGTGTAAATAAAGGATATTCAGAGATTGAAAATGGACAAGATATTGGTAGGACATGATCTAAGTGAAATACGCTATATTTAGAAATATGGATTGAATAGTTATATGGAATTCGTAATTTAGCAGTGGCACCAGTACTCACAAAACATGGGAGTAACCAAATGAGGAGAATGGTTTAGATTACAAATAGTGGTAAAATAAATATGTGGGGAAGAAACTCAAATTGACATACGTTCTGCTTTCGTGGATGTGAAACGTATTAGCGAATTATATTAGAGCATAGAAAAGTAATGGGTCGACGACTTACTAAAAAATCAACCATCAAAATATATTCGTGGGATGAATATAGAAAACTTCAGGAAATGGAATCAACATCGACTGCAATACCAAAGAAATTAATACAAATTCCGGAAGACATTATAATGGCATCAGAAGAAATTGATCGAGGAGAATATGACGATGGGCATTGAAAATTCATCAATTCAGTTGAATTGAACCACCGAATCGTTTCTGGAAACTTCGGAATAAAGTGTCGCATTGATGATAAATGTTTCTATTGTTAGGATACATTCGATATTAGAGTATGACTCAATGCTCGAATGCAGAATATTCAAGAAGAGAACATCATCCTGAAACATTGATGTCGGATACACTGTTGAAGCAAATGATCGACAACAAACTGTAATACGAAATCGGCATGAGACCAGACGCTTGGAAATAAAAATTGACTCAATTTTATATATATATATATATATATAATAAATAATTATGTACTCGATCTTTGTCTCATTTATTAATAGGCAGCTCATCAGTTAAACCCGAAATAAGTTTAAAAAATAAATAAAACTAATATTACCATGAACTAAATAAAATAAATAAAATAACAACAAACAAATTCTTCAATCGTTAGGGTTTGGCTACCAAAGAAAACGATTGGAAATGGTTGGTTGTCAACAGCCATATAGGTAGCAGGTAAACAATTAAATGCGACGAAGATGATAAATATTAAAACGGTATAACAATTTATTATTATAATTGGTAACCTTTCATCATATGCGAAAAGATGATGACATTAAAAAGGAGCTGTAACTGTAAATAAGAATTATCTATTTATTATCATTATTATCGTTGTCATTTTCCCTATAATAAAATAAATAAATGTATTTTAGTAAAATTCACAAAAAACGAAAATAATAATCATACAAATAAAATCATTTTGTATCAGAAAATTAAATATTATTAAATTTATATCTTTGGGGCTCTGGGTAAAAAACAAAAAATAATAATAATACGGCTTTCAAATTAAATATTATTAAATTAAAATGATAAAACTATACTTTCATTCAAGGCAAAAAATCTTTTTAATAACCGACAATTGAAACCTTCTTTCAACTTTTTAGAAGATAGCTTATATGAGAAATTTTCTTTTACCTCTTAGAGCTCCCATTTGATCTCTGCACTGTCATTTCAGTATTTTCATTAGAACTGGTTTTGACCTTTTTTCACAGAACAAATATGCAGTCCAGCCATAAATAAATTCATTTTCGTCACTATCATGTTTGTACATTGTTACCAGGAATGAATTATATAAATCTTAAGGCATTAAACAAAATTTTGTGGAATAGGCTTACATGGCTATAGAGAGGCTTTAACATTAAATTATAATCTTTGTTGGACTTAAAATCTAAGTAAAAACATATATAATTTATATATACAATTTCATTGGTATTGTGCTGAGGTTCTCTCAACTGTAGCATTATAAGCTTATTAATTTGATGATAGTTAAATGATAGAAATTTGTTAATTAATCATAATTTCAAAATAATCTAATATAAAAGAGAAAAAAACAAATAAATAAATAAAAAAATTGCTGATAATTCAGATTATATATTTTCAATTTCGTGTCGAAATTGCAATTGAATTCTTCTCTTCCGTTTCTAACTGTCGATCACGATTTGTACCATTTCAACAATCAGCGGTACAACACCTACTCATACAATTACAATAATACTTACCAAGTAATATTAAATTGAAAATAGAATTAAAATAACGGGTCTAGCCTTTTATGAAAGTTGAATTATTAAGAAATTGGATCATTGAGTGACTATCGCAATGTGGTTGACTCGGTTAGCAGTTATTTTGAAGCTGGTTTCGATTTCGGAATAAATACTAATATAATAAATTAAGTTAGGTTCAATCTCAGATTGTTGTCTGTTATGTGGAAATTAAATATCTAAATGTTCAAAGAATTCATTAAATGTCAGAAATTCCTCAATAGACCGAATTAACCCATTACCTCCCACTATACTTACATGGGTACTTGTTAAAGGCGTGATTTCATGTTTTTCTAGAACGATTTCTATAACGATTCATAATTTTTCTATGGAAAATCTTCATATTTTTAGTTATAAATGTTCTAATTTACCGTGTCATAATAAATAACAATTAAGTAATTTTTACTTGTAGTTTTTTTTGGGCTTTAATGGGTTAAATAAAATTATAATCGCGTAAGAGAAAATGATAATTATTCCTAATAGAATATTATCCTAATAAATGGGTGGCAATGATACTTTTGATTTGATATTTTTTATTTTTCAGATTGGATTCAATGTTTCGTGACATTTTTATAAAACAAGTTATTATTATTCTCATATATATTATTATTATCAATTAGAATTATTATTGGCATGCAGATTTGAAGACGATATGATAGGGTTCGAAGGGAGAGGAAAGAAAACGAGGTGAAAATCAATAAAAACATCAAATTCACAATAATAATCTAAAGTACAAAAAATTGAAAATGAATATTTCCAAGGGAAATTAGTATGGGCGGATGTTAAATATAATAAAAATAAAGTTAATGGGGAACCCCATAAGGAAATAATTACAAAAAACAAAAAATTAATTAGCAAGTAGAAAACAAATACATGGCCCGAGTAATTATATCAGGGTAGAGTCTGGCAGAAGCAATTCTTGAACTTCGATCTAATACTGAAGCACGTATTCAATTTGAGAGTAAACCAAATCTGTCGTCTTTTTGGATGTCAAAAGCTGCAAAGACTTTCAAAATTGCACATGAAGAGGCGTTTAAAAAATTGCTGCCATTTGAAACATATTTGTGCGAACAGGGCTTATCCACTCTAATGAACATAAAAACGAAGAACAGAAATCGATTAAACACCGAAGACTGTATTCAAATTGCTCTTACATCAAAAAGTCCCAATTTTGAAGCAATTGTATCGAACATGAAACAACATCATTTCTCCAAAACGTAAAGGAAGAATGTTTTCCATTATTCTTTTTTTTCCAATTTGTTCAATTCTAATTTTTGTTTGTACCACCATTATCATTATTATAATTTGTTACAGTACCCCAAATTATCAACCCTCAATTGTACTTTAATGGGTTTCAATTTATTATTTATATTACTATTATTTCCGTTAGGTATTACATTGATAAATTGAATAAATGATGTTTAAATAAAATTTGTAGTTATTGCTTTCTTTTCAATATTATCATAGGGAGGCTATAATATGAAAGATGCTAAAGAGGCGATTTCGTTTATTTGCTCTTCGCCATGGGGTACTATCAAAAAATGAATAAATTTACCAAAGGAATTAGTTCGGCAAGGGGAAACCTGATAGAAAGTATGCAAAGTAATTTGATAAGGAGATAAAAAAATTACTAAGGCAGGTATAAAAAAACCGGTACGTAAAAAGAATTGGCAGTTGGCGAAAGAAAGGTGAATTTAACCAAATCGTTCCGAATCCTTCGTTCCAGAAAGAGACATCTCCAACTGAAAGATTTATTCAGGTTGAAATTGAAAAGTGTGCAGAGCAAAAAGTTGTGTAAATGGAGATTGTTTCATTAAATCGTGTAATATAAGAAAAGTATAATTTTGATAATTTCGAATAAATATTATTACGTGTTGGATTGTTCAATTTGCTTAATAAAAGTACACCAAAAATTCAGACAGTAACACCGACTTGCACAAAATACCCAACAAATTATTGAAATCAATAAAACACCAAAAAATTTTCTAACCAATCAAAAACGAGAACAAAAAATTTCCACCAACGACAAAAAATATTAAAAATTTATTATAAATATTTGCCATTTGTACATTCATCGATTCCTCCCATCAATGGCATCTGTCGATGATCTCACACAATCTCGATAACACGTTACAAAATTAGGTCGATCAATATATATATATATATATTTGCCTCCAGTATAATTTTCGAGAGTCAATGTTGTGATTTGTCAAAAATATTCTTTATCATATATATATATATATACGAATAGGATGGAACAAAAACATCAATAATAGCACTCCATGTGTGTATGCGTGTATATATATATATATTATATAAATATGATTATGTATATCTCTAAATTATACACAGATTTATCGGGAAACAATCCAAAAAGAAATTAAAAAAATTTTTTTTGGTTGAAAATTTATAAATAAGTCGATATAAATAACTCTGAAATAGTTTGATTAATTAGCAATGATTAAATCAATCTGATTGCACATTTTATTGAATAAGAAATGCGAATAGAGTGCTCTGATTATTATTATTATTATTATTATTAGTATTATTATTAGTATTACTATTATTATTATTGGGAACGATCGATTATCATTTCTGGGTGCACCAAACAGCACTGGAGTTTGATCCGTTATCGAGAGCACCGTAATTTGTTAGATTATAAATCGAAGACTGAGGATTTTGGCTGTTAGTAGTTGTCGATGACAGGTTGACAATCTTCGCAACTGGCAAATCGGAAATGTGAGGATTCTCAAATGATCCATTTGTGTTTGTGTTTGGTCCACCACCACCAATATGGCCGTTACAGTTCACTACAGTCGGCCATTCGCCGAAACTTTCCGTTAATAAAGGTGTTCCTATGTGTCGAGTTTCACCGGCATTCCAGCTTATCCGATTGCCGAAGTTTTCCTTTCTATTCGGAGACGGTGTCGGTAAGCCGTACGGTTCAGAGTCGACAGAAGACGCTCTACGACGAGAGGTAGACGTGGATGATTTAGATCTCATTGTTCCGAGAGTGGAATAATGGATTAGAGATGATGTGTTGGTGTGTTGTTGTTGTTGTTGAGAACTGGCTTATGAGACACTGGTAAATGCGCTATGCCGTTGGGAATAAAGTCCTGTTGAGAACGGGAAAAGAAAGGATAGAGGTGTTGATTTAAAATGACGAATTCCAGCAGTTCATAGATAAATAAAAGATCACTACTACTTGAAAAGGTATACGGTCGTTCAATGTGAATCATTTTCATGACGAAATAAACATTTACAACATCATCATTTCGTAGCTGATGTAACAGAGAGCTCATAGCCACGAATATACCAGCTCGACTACTGCCATACCTGGAATAATGGCATTTCATTAGCAAATTTTTATAATCTGATTTCTAATTCTTATTTGTCAGTTAAAATCAATTCACAACAAATGTGAAAAAGTGAATAACAAAACTATGTTTTGAAAATATTAGACTGTTCATTTATATATATATAAAATCTAATATATAAGATTATAAATAAATAATAAAAATTAAATTAATATTACTTATGATTTCTCAGTAAAGCAAATAAAGTGAAATAAATATCTTCTATAAATCTATCTATTAATATATCTATTGATCTATCTATTAATTTATCTATTAATATATCTATTAATTTATCTATTAATCTATCTATTAATTTATCTATTAATCTGTCTATTAATTTATCTATTAATATATCTATTAATTTATCTATTAATATATCTATTAATTTATCTATTAATCTATCTATTAATTTATCTATTAATCTGTCTATTAATTTATCTATTAATATATCTATTAATTTATCTATTAATCTATCTATTAATTTATCTATTAATCTGTCTATTAATTTATCTATTAATATATCTATTAATTTATCTATTAATCTATCTATTAATTTATCTATTAATCTGTCTATTAATTTATCTATTAATATATCTATTAATATATATCAATCTATCGATTTATATATTTGGAACCATATTGTCTGGTTAAGCATTTTTCTCTCAAAATTCTATTATTAATAATTACTATATTTCTAATTCTCCATTGAATGCTATTAAATTCTTTGAAAAAATTTCAATTTATATGTAAATTTAAGATTTAAACATTTTCAACAATTTTGGGTTCCACACAAGAATTTTAAATTCTTAAACATATTCAAACAGTTCCCTGCACTAAGAACCTACCTGGGTTTCGAGGTAAATTTAGTTAGATATCATACATCAGAAATTATATATAAAAAATAAAAGTAAAGATAAATAAAATAATAATAATCAAACAATAAAATAATACAAAATAATATGAATAATAAGAACAATAAATTATTATTAAAATCCTTAATAAAATCAGAGTTTGAATGTAAGGACAGTTTTGAATTTGCATCATGTATAGGACAATTGAATAAAAATAATGTCAATTAGTATATGGTTTCGTTTGATGTATGTAGTTTATTTGTATATTTGTGTATATATTGTGTATAAAAGGTATGTTGATGATATTTTTCTGATATTTAAAAAATAAGGAACATGTGAAACCTTTTTTGCATTACATGAATGGATTGCATAAGAACATTAAATTCACATATGAAGCTGAGAAGGATTTATCCATAGCATTTCTTGACTTGTTAATTAAACGTAAAGATGAACAATATGAGACAGAAATTTACAGAAAATAAACAGATACCGGCCTCTATACTACCTCAGACTGTTTTTGTGAATTTAAATATAAAGGAAACATGGTGAAACGATTGATTTATTGATCATGGCGTTTACCTTCCACTTTTAAAAATTCAGTAAAAAGTGTTGACAAATGAGTTGAATTACTGGTGAAGAATGGCTACTCAAAACGGATTTTATTGTTAATTTTGAAAGAGACTGTTGATAAATGTATGAATAATGCTAAGGATCGTAGCATGAATGAATGTAAATTGACTGATATATCGAATGATGTAGTGAATATGAGTATTGATACTAACAAACAAGATGAGCCAAAATATACGATGGTATCGCCGTATTCTGAAATATATAAAGATTTCATAAGAAAGATAGGTAAACAGTTGAGTAAATTGAATTATAGAATTGTTTCGAAATCGTGCAAAGTACGTAGCATGTTTGTTAGTATCTCTCAAACGCCGGTTGGATTGTGTTCGGATCTCGTTTATCAATTCACATGTAATGGGTGTAATGCCACATACATTGGAGAGACTTCCCGTCATCTCTGTACTCGAGTTCAAGAACACTGTCGACCGAAGGGAGTGTCCAATATTAAGGATCACAATAAAGTCTGTATGAGAGAAATAAGGAATGTCTGATTTTAAAATCTTATCAAAAAAATTTGATAATTGTTTTGAGCGTGTGATATGTGAAGCATTATTGATAAGAACTTTTAATCCTAAAATCAATGTGCAGAATGCAGTGAATACGTGTGTGTTGAATGTTTTTAATTAAGTTTTTGTATGTTGATGTATATTGAATAATAGTTATGTTAAATAATTAAAAAAATAATTAAAATAATATCTTTTAAAGAATTTTAAAAGTGTAAAATAATTATTTGTTGAAAATTTATAATTATTATTTATAATTTAAAAATTTATAGATTTAATAATTGGTTTATAAATTATCAATATAGTATAGTTATTCATCCGTTGTGAATGCAGGTAACCTGATGATGATAGTGATGCTATCGAAATATATATAGTGAAAAAGATGTACGAATGGCGATTTTTATTAATAAAGTATACCGTGCTTATTTAAGTAATAAAAACAATGTTAATATTAATAAAAACAATAAAATTATAATAATCAAAAATATATAAAATAACTAAAAGTAAAAAATTTTCAAATAAATAAAATAATAATAATAAAAATATTACTAAAAGTAAAAAATAAAAATAATCAAAAATATATAAAATATCTAAAAGTATAAAATGATTGAAAAAATAAAATAAAAGTAATAAAAATTAATATTATTATTACAACAATATTAATATGAATAAAATAATAATAATCAAAAATATATAAAATAACAAAAAGTAAAAAATAAAAATAATCAAAAAAATAAATAATATTACTAAAAATAAAATAAAAGTAATAAAATTAATATGATTATAAAAACAATGTTAATATGAATCAAAAAAAATTATAAAAATATTAATAAAAGTAAAAAATAAAAACAATCAGAAAAATAAATAATATTAATAAAAAAATAAAATAATAATAATCAAAAATATTAAAAATAACTAAAAGTAAAAAATGATCAAAAAATAAAATAATGGTAATAAAAAATAATATGAATAATATTACTTAAAGTGATAATATACAACTAATGAAAAAATAAAACATATTTTCAGCAGATTTTTGTCATATCAAACTGTATATTTAATTAAACAGGAATTATTTATTCATCTACAAATGACAATAGTCGATTCCAATGAAGAGGATAAAATGTTTCAATGATTATGATATAAAAATATTAATCTTACTCATCAATAACAACGACAGGACCGCCATACTTCTTTGAGTTTATGTCAAACAGCAAGCGCAACAGTTCACTACATTCAGACACAGTGTTAGGCCAATATTTTAAACAATGCATTGTACAATCCAAAGCATAATCTTCTCTAGATGAGCTTATAAGAAAACTGTACTGTACAGAATACTCAATTTTTTCAGAATTACAATGAACTTTGAACCATCGGAAAGTAAGAGCCTAAAGAGATCGATAAAAGAAATAGAAATGTTGTTAATCATTCTTCAATCATTCTTACATTATTATCTGGGCCAGGCCAAAACTGATGCATGTTTTCATTCGACAGAAGAATAATCAAGGAGCAATTTTCATCCCAAACCATTTTCCAAAAATCTTGTTCCGTTTCATCTAATGGATGTTGTGTAATAATGAATTCTTTCATTTGCCAATAACCCTAAATAGTAACCAATTGATCACATCACGATATGATTCAATGATTTTGATATTTATCTTTTATCACACATTTGATCTTTTTATAATTCAATTATATAATGTAAACGATATCAAACTTTATCAAGTGTATATTTCATTTGTTATATATTTTAATCTTTAAAAGATAATTAAAATCTTATATTTTACAAGTGATTTTATTGGATGAAATTAATTTAATTTTGAATTAAACAATTTTTTTGCGAATTGAAGGTTGATGGATGGTTTGTGTTTTTTGATGAAATAACGACTTTCGGAAGCTAATCTTTGTAATTAAGTTAATAATATTTTTATTATAATTGCAACAATATATAGATCGATAAAAATATAATTGGTATTGATTGATGACAAACAATAATATAATAATTAAGTTAAATTAATTAAATAAATTTCATCGAATAAAATCATTTTAAAATTTTAGTTACCTCTTAAGATTAAATTTATATAACGATTTAAAAAAAATACACACTTGATAAAGGTTGTGCCGAAATATCGTTTAACCCTATATATTGTTTTCATCTATAGTCTTAAAAAACATTGATATGACCTTAAACAGAATGTATGATTTATTGAATACTAATTAGAATTGTCATAAATGAATTTATTCATGTAGAAATTCTCAACAAATTGCGATAAACAATCACAAATTCGATGAAACACTATCAGACATGTTAGATAAAATTTTAGAATTTCATTCTTAATGAAAAATTTTCAAGTCTGTAATGTTCGAAACCGGAAAACTGAAAATCGTGAAAATTAGCATAAAATGTCAAACTTTCTATCTACCATTATTTAACATACGTAGTTATTCAATTAATTAATTACAGTTGTTTCATTAAATATCATTACAGGAATTTCCAGATCTGTAAATGCAACTAATTTCACGATTTCTCAGTGTTTACACATTGCATATTGAATAGTAATTCATTTATAGAAAAAATACCAACATTTTTTCACTGTATATATTTATCCTAGAAATACTCTAAACAAACAGAAAAAAAATTAAGACACGATATCTAATGAATGAACCAAAGTTTGCGCAATAATTTAAATCGAAACTGTGTATTAAGTATAGTATAAAATTTGTAGAAAACCAAAAGTTATTATTCTGTAATTATAATATTAGAAAAGTATATTTGCATCCGATAATAGAGAATTGATAAAATGTAAATAAAGTTTCATTTTTTAACACAGTTCATTTGCGTAAATTTTTTGTCTTTTTATAATAGAAACTTAATAGAAGTGTCGATTAACCATTTTAACTAGACAGCAACGAGATGAGCGAAATTATAATTTATGCAAAGTTGTTATAATAGAAAATCGTCAACTAAGTATATTAAAATATAACATTGCTATATATTTCGACCGTTTAACAGTTTTCTTCAGGCTAAGAATAGTATTAATCACAACTATATGAAAATAAGAATATTCAAACAAACTAACAAATAATAATCATAATCAAAAAAATATTTTAATAAAATTTTAAAAAACATTTTTAATCAAATAAAAATTATTTTAATTATAAAAAACGCACAAAATTGTTAACATTCTCATACAAAAAATTTAACAACCAACAACATCATCCGAAATATTAAATATACAAGTTAAATTATTTAAATACATTCGAAATCAATGTAGACAGGCCACTTTGAATATTAATTATATGATTTAAATATCTAATTAGCAACTCCTCGCACGCAACTCGTTCCCAGTAATTACTCAAACTCTTCGACAAGATCTTAAAATCATCAATACTTATATTTTCACTGGTACACTTCCTAAAATGATCACTAATGTGGGTCAATCCATTCCGTCAGCAATGCCCAAAAGCTCGAGTGCTGAGATGACGGGCAGTCTCTTCAATGTATGTAGATTTTCACCGATTACATGAAAATTGATACATGAGTTCTGAACACAGACCAATTGGAGTTGGAGGCTTATTAGTGAACATGCTGCCAACCTTGCAAGATGTTGAAACAATCCTAAATATAGTCATATTTACATGTTTAAGGATCTTTGCTTGAATTTTGTGAAACCTTCAGAATAAGGTAAGACCAACACATATTTTGGATCAGCTTGCTTAGATCTGATTTTTTCACCTTCCGAATTTGGCAACATATTAACTTCAACATCAGGAATAGGATCATTGCTTTCAGATTTATTTTTTATATTTGATTATGACTATTAGTTGTTAATTTGGTTGAATATTATTATTTTAATTTAGTTGTTATTAATACGATTCTTAGCCTGGAGAAGACTGTTTAACGGTCGATACAAATCTATACTTATTACAACACTTCGTGAGGAATAGCTCTAATATGATGCCTGGAAAGGTAATTGCTAACAACTGATCTGGATTTAATTATTGGCAATTGGTTTCAGTTATTTCAGTGCTTTGACTCAATATTCTTTGATCCCTTAGTTCTCGCCTACTTCGTTTCCCTTTATCTTCTCAGCAGACTCTTCACATACGATAACTTCTTCTCTTTATCAACCAAACTCTCCAATCTTTTCTACTGCTACTTTTCTTGCTACAAAATTTCCTCTTTTCACAGCTAATTTTCTTCTTCCTTTACTTGTGTGGCTTTCCCTTTTATAGCTCGCCAATTTCTGCGGTACTCGAGATAATTTTGTTTGTTGCATGTTTGATGCCAGGACATTCTGTGTTTCAATTCAGTTTTTCGTTTTATCTTTGACATCTGTCTAGATATGTTTTGATTTCTCCTTTTTCTTGCCAAGACGATTTTCTCCGTACTCCAATTATCTGAGAAGTTATTAAGATATAATTTTACCTCTATTGCTTTTGGAATTCGAAATTCCTTTTTCCACCTTTGTACTTATTAATGACCTTTGTTTTAATTTCTTGTTTGCTTCCTTTTGTTAGTCTTATCTTTCTCATTTCTCGTTTCTTTTTACTTCCGTTTTCTTCTCCGGGTTACTTTAAATCGTCCTGATTGTCGTGACAATTTTCACCCAGGTAATTTTATATATTTTTCAATTATTTATCATTTAGGTATCCTCAACATTTAATATTATAATCAAATAATTAATCAAAATCCTACAGTCTCTCAATTGTGGATATGAGTCCTTTCTACTGGTTATAACCCTAATCCTACACCTGTTTGAATGGAAGAATGACATATATAATGTAAAAAAATCAATAGAAACACACAAACTTACTCACGTATTGAATTTTAATGTTGCATGGAAAACATCATTTAATAGAAAATAAATAATAATAATATATGCATGTAAATTTTAGATATGTGGAAATATTGATTGGAATAGTGATATGTTAAATCTTTAAATATTAGACATTTTTGAAATCAATTATATTTATTGATTTATTATATAAATATATATAATCTTCAATAAAATCGAATAAGAAATGAATATATATATATACTTTTTGAAAATCAAATAAAGGAATGACAACAATAAAATAAATCTAACCTGAATAGCTGATGCATTAATGTAATTAGATCCTTCAACTCCCGGCTCACAAGATAAATTTATACGACGGGATTCAACTTAAATAAACGGACAATTATTAGGGAAACATTCGCTAATCTAAATTACTCGGCATAATTATATCAGATCTATTTTTAACGAGATTATATCGCTTTTTCGATTCCATGTAATCATAATCACTCGGTTCAAAATTTATACATTTCTGTTCAATTAGAATAATTTATTTATTTATAATGAAAAATTAACTTTGAATTGTGTATCCAACTTCATACATCCCGATGCATCGAATTCTTTTAATTTCGATATGTAAGCTGACAGTTCCAACTTATAGATCTCGCGATCTGGGTACAGGTAATATTCGTATAAGGCGTCGTGAATAAATGTGTACTGAGACTGAAATTAAACTTCACTTGAAGAATGATTTTTTAAGGATTTTCAAAGTTATTTAATCTAATACGATATAGGGAACATTTGTTTGCAATTATGGGAAACATTAATTTTTTTCAATATCCATGTTTAATTGTTAATGCCAAAATATCCAAATATAAATGAATTAATGTCTTGAGTGCAATATATCACAATTTTTTGATCACTGTCGATGTGGTGAGCCTTTAGACGGTGTTCTCGAAATCTATGAGTAATCTAAATCAAATTCGATACAGATGCTGTTAAAAATAATTATGCTTATTATCCGTTGAACCTTCTTTTTTAGACAGCACATGCGTGAAACCAACCAATTCCAATCAATTAACAAGGGAAACAATAAAACTTAAAATCAGAAAAAGATAATTTAATTGCGTGTTATTATTTGTAATTTTTATTATGTGTGTGTGTGTGTGTCTGATTGGTACAATTGGATATAGTGTAATTGACACTATAAGGCAATTATTATTATTTATATTAATACGGTAAAGACTTTATTAATAAAAATCGCCAATCGTACATCTTGTTCACTATATATTTCGATAGCTTCACTATCATCATCAGGTTACCTACATTCACTAGGTATGAATAACCATACAATATTGATAATTAATAAGCCAATTATTAAATCTATAAATTTTTAAATTATAAATAACAATTTTAAATAATAATATTCAAAATTCAGTAAAAAGTGTAGATAAATTAATTGAATTACTGGTGAAGAATGGTTACTCAAAACGGCTTTTATTGTTAATGTTGAAAGAGACTGTTAATAAATGTATGAATAATGCTAAGGATCGTAGCATGAATGAATGTAAATTGATTGATATGTCGAATGATGTAGTGAATATAAATATTGATACTAACAAACATGATGAGCCAAAATATACGATGGTATTGACGTATTAGGAAGGACATAAAGATTAAAAAAGAAAGATAGGTAAACAGTTGAGTAAATTGAATTATAGAATTGTTTCGAAATCGTGCAAAGTACGTAGTTTGTTAGTATCTCTCAAACTCCGGTTGGATTGTGTTCGGATCTCGTTTATCAATTCACATATAATGGGTGTAATGCCACATACATTGGAGAGACTTCCCGTCATTTCTGTACTTGAGTACAAAAACATTGTCGACAGAAGGGAGTGTCCAATATTAAGGATCATGATAAAGACTATATGATACAATTAGGATTGTCTGATTTTAAAATCTTATCAAAAATTTTGATAATTGTTTTGAGCGTGTGATATGTGAAACATTATTGATAAGAACTTTTAATCCAAAAATCAATGTGCAGAATGCGGTGAATACGTGCGTGTTGAATGTTGTTAATTAAGTTTTTGTATGTTGATGTATATTGAATAATAGTTATGTTAAAAAATAATTAAATAATATTTTAAAGAATTTTTAAAAATGAAAAATAGTGTTTGTTTTTATAATTTATAATTTAAAAACTTATAGATTTAATAACTTGTTTTTAAATTATCAATATTGTATTTTAAATTATTCATCCTTCGTGTATGTAGGTAACATGACGATGCTGGTGATTCTATTGAAATATATAGTGAAAAAGATGTACGAATTATTATTATGTGTGCATTCTATTTTATTCGTGCCGGTGTGTATTATTTTGTTCGATTCCTTTTTTATTATTGTTAAGTTGTTTGTTTTTACTCATAAAGAGGTTTAAATATTTTTGTCGAAGTTTTGAAAATTTAATTACCCAATGAATTCTTAGAATCAAATACACATTTTATATTGATTTATTCTAATTTCTAAAAATGAATATAGAAGTTGATAATGTCTTTTATGGTAATGAATCACTCACCAATTATATTAGTATTAACAACCATGTGACAATTCATCCCATTACAATACTTAGTATTTATGATCATCGAATGCGAAATCAATCTGAGAAATCAAATCTCATAATTTTTAGTGTTTTAATGGGAGTATATAAGCCATAATATACTGAGGTACTTAAAGCCATTGAATTATTTAATTCAACTTTTACCATAAACCCATTACTACATTCACCTGTAAGAATTGGTTAATATTAGTGAACAAAATTATGTATTTGGAGTTACATATAGTTTTTGCAAAAACGTTGAGTGACCAGCTGTATATTCTATAGCCTGAGATTGTCTTAAAGTTGTGTTGTTCGTACTTTCTTTTATTAGTGGATTTCAAATCCTACTTAAATCGTATTCGAATCTTAGTTATGAATTAAGATGTCATAGATGTTATAAGTATATATTTAAAATTTACATATTAACCATTAACTCATTATAGTTATTAGTTAATGAGACTTTTTGTATTTATGGTATCCATACAAATCAATTTACAAATAAATCATATTAATTCAAAAAATAATCAATAATATTATTCAAACAAAACTTTCCGAAGAAAATCCTTAAATGTAGTAATGTATAAATAAGGAATTCAACAAACCACACCAAACAACAACATACATTCATATAATATTTAATGAATTTGTTAAAAATATTAATTAATCACTTTAATTAATTAACATTTTCATAATATTATGGTATTATATTTTAAAATGTTACTTTTAATACCAATTGAGTGCGAATGCATAGAATTCCAATACTAGATTTCTTTCCACTTTCTCAAGATTTTCGTGATTTTTCATGTTTTTAAAAAAGAAATTCAACATTTAAATATCGAAATTATACTCATTTACACTTTATATTTCTGACCTTTTGAAAGTCAAAATTTTAATTAGAATAAATATGCAGATTAATATTTGAGTTCCAACTAACATAACTACGGTTGAAATATATTTTAGATTTATTGAAAACTTAATACCAAAAATTTAGTGGATCAAGCAAATTATCCACAGAATTTCTTCATCAATCATCTCATTCCGAAATACATTCTTTTTGATCATTAATATCACTATTGATAGTCGGTGTTATGACAGTGCTTCTTCACAATTTAAATTCAAAAATCATTTTTCCGACAAAATTCGTTTCAGAATGTAATCAATGTGATGTTGTCTTGATTCCTCTGATTATCATGAAATGCAATAGCCATCACCAAATCTCAGGCCTATGCACATGGATGTATGTTTAAATGATCGTCTAATTTTTCGTGACCAAAAAATTATGTTGCATTGTAACAATTCAATAATCCGCAACAGTAAAAAACAGCAAAGCTTCATAATAATACCGAAATTTTTACTCAAAATATTGTTACCTATGAAATTTTCTCATGTACCTGAATGAAGAATAAAAATTGTTTCGTCACATATCTCTCTTGGTCTTAGGTTAGTAAAAATTATAATTTCTAAGACTTTCTTTTCTCAAACTGTGCTTGAATTGAAGGAAATTTATTGATCAATTAATATGGAAAAATAAAGAGAAATTAAAAATATTCGAAAAAATAGTGAAACATTATTATTCATTAATGTACTATTTATAAATAATATCAAATACAAAATAATTTGAAATGTAAATTTTCAATATTTATAAAAAATGGCGACTTAATACATTATTTTCAGATTTGAAATATTTTTTAATTTTAAAATGATATACATTACGATTATCATGACAACCAAAGACCTGTTTCCAATAGATATAATTTTAGAATTACTAAACCTTAGAATTATCTAGCACAAAAAAAACTTGAAAAGGCAGTGCCTAAAATTCGTGAGTATCAAAAAACATCGATACATTACTGATTTATAGTCTTCAAGCTCTCTTTTTAATAAATTCAATGGAAAAAATAATCAGTGGTGAAATTAGAAAAAAAGTTCTTATAATCTCTTTGACTTTAAATCGACTTACATTACAATTACCATAGTAACCAATTACACTTTCATAATCTACTGAATTTTCCAATTTTCCACACATTCCCTTATTTCTGAAAGTTCAAATATTCCGAAGATATATAAGCTGAAAATTTGTACTTACTTTTTATTTTTATTTATCTTCTATCATCTAGCACAAAATTTTTACTTTCAATCAATAATGTAAGTAGCAATAAAATTTTTATTGAATAACTTTATATTATTTAAAATTTAAAAGAATAAATAAATAGTTGTTTAAAAATCTAAATTAAGAGAAAATACAAATTTCCCTACCTCTGTTTGTACCAATTTCATTCTCTGTTGTCGTATGTGCTCCAGGAAACCTCTAACATTAATCTGATGTTCTTGGTCCAATTGTCTAATTTGGCTTTCAATACAAATATAAGTACCAGTTCTACCGACGCCAGCGCTACATTGTCAATTAGAAGCTACGTAATGTATATATATCGGATATATGCTAGCAAACCTGCAATGTACAATTATAGGGCCAGATGATTCTGACCAATGTTTGGTTGTAGCACGTACGAAAACCAAAACTGGCAATGATGAAGGTGGCACATCGAAATCTCGCCAATCAGTATATTGATAATGATAAACTGTTCTATCTTTGATATTCTGAACAGTTCCAAATTAGAAATTGATAATTATGATCACCGATTCACAAATACCAAAATATAAAATACAAACTATGTAAAACCATATAGCTAAATAGGGACAGGCTATTCAGAAGTATGTAGAAGCAAATACAATGACATACCCTGCTAGTTAGATATTCATTTGGACATTTTTGATTATGTAGATAAGGTGGGAAATGAGGATAATAATGAAGATGAGATTAGGTGATAACGATGGATATATATGCAATCAATGAAGTGGAACACAGTGTGAGTGGTTTGGAGATTGTTAGGGAATATGAAAATTGGTCATTTGGTCATCTCAAAATCGATTTCTATCGGAAATGTTAAATTTTTAGAATTGTGCCAAAATTTTAACAGTGAATCATTGTACAAGGAAAACCTGTAAGTGTAAGTTTTAGATTTATATAGATTCAACCAGGATAATATTGGAAAATCGAGATCCAACGATTTCAAGCTAAAATGAAAAGATCAATACTAGCTCTAAAACAAGAAAACGATGTCATAGATATCATCATTCAATGACCAAGGAGAACTATTTCACTTTCGTGTTCAAGAAAGCCAATTAAGTGAATAAATTATGCTAAAATTTTAATTTTTAATTAAATAGAAATTTATTATATTTTTTTTAAAGAAAGAAGCAAATGAAGTCTCCTATTTAATTATTTTATGACATTAAGGAAAACGCTAAGTTTATAATAATTATAGGGAAAAAATGTATTTAAAAGTAATTATTTAATTAACTTTTAATTGTTGTCTCAGGTTTTAAAATTGTTTAAGAAATTAAATACTTTAATTTTTACAAAATTTGGGGAAATTAAAGAAACAAGATTTTTCTAAAAGAAGATTTAAGAGAACGATTTTGGAGTTTAAAATCCTCATTTTATTGCTATTAAAACTTGTAACATTATATATTAACTAGCCATAACCCGTCAAAAATGAAAAAAAAAACTTGTTTAGATATCATATTTTTTTCAATCCAGATATATAATTCTTTCGGTTAAACGACGAAATTACACATTTAATTTTTTATTCCTTAATTTTTAAAGTTTATAAACAGTGATTGTGTTTTATTTTATAAGTTTATATGGATCTTCACATAGTAATTATATATTCGCAATCTTAAAATTTTTTATATTAATTAATTAAAAGAAAATTAAATGTGTAATTTTGTCTTCGTGTAATTTTATCCTGTAAAAATCTGTTTTGATACCAATTCTTTCAGCATAATAACACATGTAATTATAATTGCACTTACCCTATTATAACTGCATTATTAATCAAGATTTCATAGTATAAAATTTTTATAAAATAAATATTGCGCTATTGAGAATTATATAAAAAATCAATATTATGAAATCTATAATAAATATTGCATTATGGACAAACATACCGAGAGAATTATATAATTTGATAAAATTATAATAGAAATTTTAATTGGATTATTTTAGATGAACTTCTTAGAATCAAGGTGTTATTGCAATGTAAAATTAATATCTTCGTCAAGAAATAATTATAATTTCAATATCATTAAACTGAGTTGTGAATAATATCATATTTAATTTTGTACATCCATATAATTTAAGTAAAATATGCTGAAATTAAACTTCTCATTCTTTTCTTATTTTTAAATTTAATTTTTAGAATTTTAAATTGAATATTTTTTTAAACTTAAATATTATTAATTTTCATGTTTTTTAAAATTTTAAAAAATGGTTTGGAACATTATTTTTAAGATGTTTGCAACCAAATTAATTTGCAGAATTTTCTTGAATTTTTTCTGAAACAAATTTTATAATAATAATTTATAAGATTCTTTATATGAAGATTAAAATGATATTTTGCAATTCAAGATTAATTGTTGATTTTTTTAAAATTTTGATCACATCTACTTTTAAACTCTCAATCGTTATATATGAATTGGAACCAAATTGAAAATTTTTTTTGTATTTTCTATAAAATTTGATATCTTTTCTGAAATAAATTTAAAATAATATCTTCATCAATAAATAATTATAATTTCAATAATTGAAAATTTTTCGTGAATTTTTTTCTATCCTGTATTAAATTTGATATTTTTTCTGAAATAAATTTTATAATAATAATTTACAAGATTTTTTATATGAAGATTAAAATAATATTTTGCAATTTATGATTAATTGTTGATTTTTTTAAAATTTTGATCACATCTATTTTAAACTCTCAATCGTTATATATGAATTGGAACCAATTTGAAAAATGTTTTTATATTTTCTATAAAATTTGATATTTTTCTGAAATAAATTTAAATTAATATCTTCACCAATAAATAATTATAATTTCAATATCATCTAACTGAGCTGTGATTAATATTATATTTACTTTTGTACATCCATAAAAATTAAGTAAAATATGCAGAAATTAAACTTTTTTTTAAACTTAAATATTATTAATTTTCATTTTTTTTAAAAATTTTAAACAATGGTTTGGAACATTATTTTAAAGATGTTTGCAACCAAATTAATTTGCAGAATTTTCTTGAATTTTTTCTGAAATAAATTTTATAATAATAATTTATAAGATTCCTTATATGAAGATTATAACGATAAAAACTTTCAACTCTTTCAATGGTTATATATGAATGAAAAAAGTAAAATATTTTATCAATAATTCTTATAACAAATGAAAAATTTTACCTTTATAGCTGAAAATCATAAAAATATAACTAATAAAATTACAAAACATAATTAAATGTATTTTAAATCTGGCTATAAGAAAAGCTATATGATCCAGTTAATATCGTCATTTTAAAATCTATTTTCAAAAGATATTCAGAATAACAGTAGTAAATACCTTTTTCAACCGAATATTACGGATTCGAAAAGCTCGTTCCGTGTAGAATGACATTTCTTTCTGATAGATTTGATGAACAGATATATTTCCACAATTAAGAGTTTTATTTGGTGACCAGTATATTTCACATTTTGACCGGCCACGTTCAACAAAATTCGAAATCATGACGATAATTTCTGAATTTTGCTCCCAAACCATTTGCCAGAAATCGGCAACAGTTTCTGTCAATGGGCCTTGTGTTGCTATATAAGCATATGGACGTTTGAAACCCTAACATGATGATATTAATTTTCACGGTAGTTTACCACTATCATATTATCAAAATCAACAATTGGTACTTTACATCGATAAAGCTCGCGTTAATGTAATCTGATTTCCCAAATGGTGGAGTCTGAAGAATTACTCTTGAATGGTCATCTAAAAACCGAATATTTCCCATCGTTGAAAAAAAAATAGAAATATAAAAACATACAAGGAAATATATTGGTATATCTATTTTTTGATTTGTTTTCTTTCTGTATTGCAGCACTAACAACCCATTTTGTAGTATCCATACTCTCAATTGCCTGATAATACAATAAATAAAGCTCAGATAATTTCTAGAAATTATTTCAATTTCACAAAAAGAAAATCCTAGGATTACACTAGTGCTTTATTCAATATTATTTGTCATTTGTTTCCGTAGTTTCAAAATTTTATTATTTTTAAGCTTTTTTATAACATAAAATTATTGGATGCCAAAAAAGGAAATACAACGAAAATTGAAATTTAGGAAAAATGTAAGAAGATGTATAGTTTTAGGTAATGTTTTACATCAAGTCGAATTTGAGTTCAAGTTTATTTGTATTGAAAAAAAGAATTATCAACTCCATTTTATAACTGCTTTCAAATATTTCATTTTGTTAGGCTTTAATCAGTGAATCAAAAATTCCTTGATTAAAACTATTTTCTTAAGTTTTTAATTTCTAGATAAGATATCAAACGGCAATGAATCAGCAAAACAATAAAAATAATGTTGTTTTACTTATATTTGACAGATATTGATTTTGGTAGTGTATAAACACAGACAGACATTTGACAATCAAATTTAAAAACATTTTTTTTATGGTAAAGTAATTAATCATAAATAATTGATAATAAAACAGTAGAAAAATCACAAAACCAAATTTATCGGGTCGATATTTTTGATAATAAAATTTCAACAACAAATTTCTTCGAATCGCGATAATATGAATTACTAATAATAGGGAACAAAATAATGGCAGCCTAATGAATAATAAATGCAAATAATAGCCACTCAGAGTCCATTCAATAAATGCAATGAAAATTTTTTAATATTTAGTTATGAATTCAATGTAAAATTTATTATAAAACAAAAAAACTATATATATCGCTACAATTTAAATGCACACTATTTTAATGTATTTGCACACTATAAATGCTAACTATAAATAATAAATGCAAACTATAATAAATAAAAGCTAACTATAATAAATAATTGCTAACTATAAATAGTAATGCTAACTATAAATAAATTATTTTCTAACTATGTTTGTTTTATTCATAATAAATACTTCTTTGTCGTTATAGCAATGGTGGAATTTAAAAAAAATTCAGAGTTTGACTTTGTTCCAGAATACTGTTTTTCAGGAAATGAAAATGAAGAACACGTTTTAAAACTTGAAACTCGAAGGAAAAAAATTTGCAAAGACTGGAAAAGAGCAAATGCATTTGCAAGTTCAAATGAAGCTGAGGATTTTGTAAAAAACGAAAAAGTGTTTTCGGACAAATAAAACTGAAGAGGGGAAAAAGAGGTTTTTCCGCTGTAATCGTGTTAAATTTCGTGGGGAACAATGTTCAGCCTCAGTTTACTTGTGGTACGAGTCCAGCACTAGTGATGTTGTTCTATACAGATCAGGACATGCACATGATTGTGACAACATCAAAACAAGAACAACAATGACAGATACTGTCAAAGCTGAAATTGACAAATTGTTTGCTTTAAAATTGAAACCAAAAGCAATGTTAGAACATTTGTCTAACGAAAAATTACCCCTTCCGAGTCAAACACAACTGAATAATCATCTGGCATCCTTGAGAAAGTCCAAATATGGTGCCAACATCATTAGCCTTGGAGAATTAAATCAATGGTTGCAAATTCATTCAGCTGTTCCAGAAGCAGATAACAAAGCATTTGTTGTTGCATATGAAATTAAATATGAGGACACTGGATATTTCCGGTACTTCATTTCATCCAAAACAATGTTGAAAATGGCTTTAAACGCTGACAACATTCATGCAGATGCTACATACAAACTTGTATGGCAAGGCTTCCCTGTTCTTGTTATTGGTACAACAGATCGCAATCGCCAGTTTCATTGTTTTGGTATTGGAGTATGCACCGATGAAAAAACTGAGGACTTCAAATTTTTGTTTACTGCATTGAAGAATGAAGTTCCTAAAATCTTCAATGCTCCCTTCAATCCAAGCACATTAATTTCTGATGCATCAAAAAGCATCCAAAACTCTTTCATAGCAGTGTTTGGCAAAGACGTATTGGTGATTATGTGCTGGGCTCATATGAAAAAAAATGTTCAGAAAAAAGTGGATTCTTTGATTCCAAAAGATGCAAGACAGGAAATTTTGTCTGACATTGATTCTTTGCAACTCAGTCAATCCAGAGAAGTTTTTGAAAAAGCATCAATTTTATTCTTGAAAAAGTGGAAGGCAAACAAGGAGTTTGTCGAATACTTCACAGCTGAATGGCTGAAATCAAATAAAAATTGGTTTGAAGGTGCCAAAAAACTAACACCTAGCACAAACAATGCCCTTGAGGCATACAACCGAGTCATGAAAGATGAAGATTCTATGAGAGAGCGAGTCTCACTATCAAGATTTACTGTTGAATTGGTTGATTGGATTGAAAGGTGGTCCAACAATTACGAATCTGGAATTAAAGTCATCAAAACCGAACCAGAAATTGACTTGGAACTTTGGACTAGCTCATACCAGTGGGCAAAGTTGAAGAAAACCATTTCTCCAGAATCAACAGAGAGTGGTGTTGTTTACAAAATTGCTGCAAAAGATTTGACAGAAACCTACGATGGAATTGATAACTGGGAAACGTTTGATGAGTTTAAAATTAATGCATTTCTTTCATGGACTACTATTTTACCAAAAGATCAAAATGACTGGATTAACGGAGACTGTAACTGCCCTTCTTTTTTTAAAAAAATGCTTTGCAAACACATTGTTGGATTAGCTATTCGACTAAAGCTTGTAGCCCCTCCAAACGAAGCGAAAAATGTTCCAATTGGAACCAAAAGAAAGAGAGGTCGCCCTGCAAAAGCAAGAAAAGCATTGCTGTTGCAGTAGAACTAAAAATTTATTATATCTAGTGCAAATAAAATGCAGCCATCATACAAAACATTTTGTTAAACCATTTTTTAAATGTCTATAAATTGTTGTATTTAAGCATTCACAATAAATTGTAATCTCTATGCTTTTTTATTCATTGAAATATATCTGAAATTTTTATTTTATAATGTATAAATATTTTTGAAAATAGTGTGCAAATATTTATTTTTTAGTTTGCAGAACATAGTTAGCAAATATCGATTTAATAGTGTGCAAAAATCATTTTTTTAGTTTTCAAAAAATAGTTAGCAAAAATCAATTTTATAGTGTGCAAAAATTATTTTTTAGTTTGCAAAAATAGTTAGCAAATGTTAATTTTTTAGTGTGCAAAATGGGATTATTTAGTTTGCATTTAATTAGGAGCCTATATATATATATATATATATATATATATATATATATATATATATATATATATATATATATATATATATATATATATATATACAGGCCCCAGAAGAAGGGTTCAGTCAGGAGAGTCTTTTGACATGGGCCTCTTAATTTAGGGGGCCCCAAACAACACTATTTTAATACTACATCAAACAATCAAGCGAAGCCAAAAAGTTAAAATAACGGAAGCTATCCAGAAAAAGCAGTTGAGTGATTGTAAATAGAGTTTCGATGTTTCATATAACCACCCAATATTACATTTTAATTGATAGTTTATTCTTGTAGTTATATATAACTGCATTCTCCGTAACAACATTAATTGATGGAAAATTAATTATATTGACGAGAAATTAAATTGATGGAAAATTAATTATATTGACGAGAAATTATATTGATGGAAAATTAATTATATTGACGAGAAATTAAATTGATGGAAAATTAATTATATTGACGAGAATTTATATTGATGGAAAATTAATTATATTGAAGAGAAATTAAATTGATGGAAAATTAATTATATTGACGAGAATTTATATTGATGGAAAATTAATTATATTGACGAGAAATTAAGTTGATGGAAAATTAATTATATTGACGAGAAATGATATTGATGAATTTATTAATTGGAATTAATATAAAATGAGTGTTTTATATAAAAAATATTGTTGGTTGAATGCTTTCATCATAGAAAAAATACTTCCTTTATGTTCCAAGTGAAGTTATGAAAAATGAGAATAATCACATACAGCAATCCGGAAAATACTGCGAATGAAGAGCTGGTGTGTTTTCATGCAAAAACACGAGTATATCATATAGAAATCGTATTCTTATAAATTAAAAGAAGCGAAGCCAAACATTAAAATAACGGAAGCTATCCAGTTGAGTGATTGTAAATAGAGTTTTCAATGTTTCATATAACCACCCAATATTACACTTTAATTGATAGTTTGTTCTTGTAGTTAAATATAACTGCATTCTCCGTAACAACTTTAATCTATTCTTTAATCAATTTACAATTCAATTTATCTATATTTAGATTGTTTTATATTTAACACAAATTTTCATCACTTGTTATAATTTCCCAAAATTAAAAGCCACAATTTTTCTCTAAAAACAAACCAAGCAAATTAAACGCATTAAAAAAATATTACACCTTGATTAATTCATTTATTGAATTTTAATTGCAAAAAGTGCAAAGTGCAATTAAGATAACTATTAATTTAAGGGAAAGTGGATATTTATAGTGTTATTGGTAAAATTTTGATTAATTAACACTTACTTCAAACTCTGCTTGGAAGCCCGCTCCGTCATCAGCACGATGACTATTTATATGATCAACAAGATTGGCCATTGGAATAGGAGGGTAAGGAGTCTTTTCCAATGGTAAAATCTTTGAAATCGACTGTCCTGTACAAATTTCAATATATTCCCCAGTTGGTCTCGAATAATAGACATTAGGAGTCGATAAATAGTGAACATATTTCCCACCATTCTTTCCACTTTTGTAAATTTAATGAATAAAGCCAATTTTCATAAAAGTTCATAAACTAACCAAAATAGAATTGCAAACACAAGACTGATAATGAAAATTATTACTACTCCAGATAGAAGACCAAATATTAAAGAATATTGTGCAGAATGTTCTATAACATTTTTAGAAAATTTTACATATTCTGAATAAATTAATAAATTTTAAATCAAATAAAAAAACAATTGAAATATTTTATAATTTTCCATGTTAGAAGATAGTTTACAAATAAAACTTTCAATTGTTTTTAATTATTATCACAGTATGCCAAATCAAAATGCCAAAAAATTATAAAAATTGGGCGTGGAAAAATCAATTATCGTTTTGAAAATCAATGATATTTTTAAATCAGATTTTTACATATAAATATTATATATAGCCTCAGAGCCAATAACATATCCAGGTGCTCTAATATAGAATGGCAAAGGTAGCGGTTTCAATAATCCCTCATTGGTCTTAACACACATAAAGAATGAAGTCACTACTGACCCACTTTTGACACCTCTTCAATTAGTAAGGAACCAATAAATATTTTCCTTTTCGAGCAGATAAGTATTGATCCCTATTATTTCATTATTTTTATATTATGCTTTTTAATTTAATAATCAATTGTTACTATTTTTATAAAGTACTTTATTTACTAGTTTTAATAATTATTTTAATTATTTTATTTTATTTTATATCATTATTTATTTTCTAAAATATTTTAAAGTATTTTTTAATAATTTTTTAAATGCGTTATAATAAATTTCATTATTAATTTTTATTATTTTTAAAATATATTTTGTTTTATTTAATTATTTCATTTATCTGATTTAATTTAATATACATATTTATTTTTACTAATTTTTTTACTATTCTATTTCGATTGATTTTAAAATATTTTACACATTATTTAATTTTTAAAATTATATTTTATTAATTTTTAAATATTTTAAAGCTTTATTTAGTTATTTAATTTCTAAATTATTATACACAATTTATTTATTTTTATAAAATATTTTACATTATTTACATATTTTAAATCACTTTTACTAAATATTTCAATTTATTTATTTTTAAAAATTATTTTACAGTACTTTTTATTATTTTAAAATATTATTTTATTTTTTATATATTTACTCATTTTTAGTTATTTATTTTTACTAATCTTTTTATACTACGTTTACTTTTTTTACCAAATTTATTTTTAAAGTATTTTTAATTAATTTTTAAATATTTTTAAACTTTATATTTCAGTCACTTTTTTTATAAATCAATTTGTTTACTTTAATTAATATTTCGATTTATTTCTTTTACTTATTTTTTAAAATATTTTCATTCACTTTTTCTAAATTAATTAATATTTGATTTATTTATTTTTTATTAATTTTTTTCATATCTAATTTCTAAATTAATATACTTTATTTAATTAATTTATTTTTTAAATAAATATTTTGCCTTTGAGAAATGTAGTAATAGTTAACCTCATTGAAACGACTATAAGAGTACACAACTATTAAATCAATATGACAATAATAATAATAATAATAATAATAATAATAATAATAATAATAATAATAATAATAATAATAATAATAATAATAATAATAATAATAATAATAATAATAATAACAATAATAATAATAATAACAATAATAATAATAATAATAATAATAATAATAATAATAATAATAATAATAATAATAATAATAATAATAATAATAATAATAATAATCACAATTAGAATAGAAATAAGTTATAAAATAATAAAACTTATTAAATAATTCAACTTTCAAAATCCAGCTGACCTATAGGGGAATGGAAATATTTATTAGATACTTACTATAAATAAGTAGACAATGGAATAGGGTGGAAATTACCAGCAGATATCGATATAATTAACAATTAAAAAATAAGAGATAACATGCAAGAAATATAGATTGATAATAAAATATAAACGAATCATATGCATGTCAATGGTAAATGAAATATACCTTGTAATAATATCCGTTGTGCTTTGGAAGGTGGAGAAATTAATTCCTTGCAATTATATGGATTACAAATGTCACTCTGTACTGATATCTTCACTGTAATATTTACTTCGGATTCATTGGACAAAAATGTAGTTATTGGTATGTCGACCTAAATTTCCAATGTTATAAACAGTAAAAATGGTTCATTGTCCAGTTAAGGTTAAAAAGCAGGCAATTTATTGAAAAATTTAATAATAATTATATTAATAATAATTAATAATAAATATTACTAATAATTATTATTATTATTATATTATTATTATTATCATTATTAATTATTATTATTATTATTATTATTATTATTATTATTATTATTATTATTTATTATTATTATAATTATTATTATTATTATTATTATTATTATTATTATTATTATTATTAATTATTAATTATTATTTTTAATATTATTATTATTGTGAAGTGTTTCAGCTGAGAATTGAAAATTTCAATGATATATCAAGATAATTTTAAATGATAAATAATGGACTATTAAAATAAGTTTTAAAATAATTTTTAAATTGAATGCGGTTTTACACCAAAGATAAATTTTAAATAAATTGTTTTGAAAATATTTTATTCAAGGCTGAAAATTTGTTGGAAAATCATACAATATTTCATTAAATAAATACTTGGAATTATGACGTTGCCTTTTGAACCTGATTTAAAAAATAATTTATTATTATTATCATCATAATTTGATTATTATTTTAATATTAATATTATTAATTAGTATTATTATAAATTAATATTTTAATTAATTAATTAATTAAAAAATATCTTACCGAATGTTTGGTTTCATTAAAAAGACAATTACACAAAAAGTTTCCGGCCCATCCTTGACTCACTTTCTGACAATATTCCTTGTTCTTTTCCGATTTATAGCTGTAACAAATAATATAACCAAACTGCTTCGTTGTATTATCAACTATTGGATAATTAATTCGCACGCGAATATATTGTTTCACTCGTTCCACAAGAGTAATTACCGGTTCAGGAGGATCTAATGCGTTTCAAGATATCATCACACGTATTTCATTCGTTCAATAAGCATAAATAGCAAATCAGAAATATAGAATTCTAATATTAGCTCATAATTTATGCGTGTTTCGGATTCAATTATATGATGCATGCAATACAGCTAATGTACTTTTTCTCTTTTACTTTTACTGAAATGATTATCAAAATGCACTTTTACTACAAATTCGAGGGATATCTATAATGTGAGTATTTTATTTTATCTCATTTTTCTATATTGAATTGAGTGTTTCAGCCGATTTCGTTATTTTGTCGTTTTTATCGCGTCTGTGTGCGCGTTATTATTAAACTTGTATTTCATATTGGTGTGGTAGGTTTTTATTATTTATATGTAAAAATTGATTGTTTTTGTTTGAAAGTAGTTGTGGAATTCTGGAGTTTTTTCAGTGCTTTTGTTTAAAGAGAGGTGTGGAGCAGTTTTTGAATTTATTAAAGAAAATTGAAAAATAATGATGGAACAATTGACTTTAAGCCGATCACTTACTGGTCATAATGGACCTATTATACAGATTGCAACTAACCCAATCTATCCAAACAGTTTTATTTATGCATCAAATGATGGTCAATTTGCATTGTCTGGATCATGGGACGAAACTTTAATGTTATTGGATTTATCTAAAGGCAAAAAAAGGTTTCACATGTTCCTTATTCTTAAATATCAGAAAAATATCACCAACATACCTTTTATACACAATTGGTTTTTCATATTGAAAAGAATAAGGAACATGAATGGATTGCATAAGAACATTATATTCGCACGTGAAACTGAGAAGGATTCATCCATAGCATTTCTTGACTTGTTAATTAAAGGCAAAGATGAACAATATGAGACAACAAATTTACAGGAAACCAACAGTTACCGGCCTCTATACTACTCCAGAGTTTTTGTGAATTTAAATATAAAAGAAACATGGGGAAAGGATTGGTTTATCGATCATGGTGCTTATCTTCCACTTTTAAAAATTCAGTAAAAAGTGTTGACAAATGAGTTGAATTACTGGTGAAGAATGGCTACTCAAAACGGATTTTATTGTTAATTTTGAAAGAGACTGTTGATAAATGTATGAATAATGCTAAGGATCGTAGCATGAATGAAAGTAAATTGACTGATATGTCGAATGATGTAGTGAATATGAATATTGATACTAACAAACAAGATGAGCCAAAATATACGATGGTATTGACGTATTAGGAAGAATTGATTTGAAATCGTGCAAAATACGTAGTATGTTTGTTAGTAAATCTCAAACGCCGATTGGACTGTGTTCGGATCTCGTTTATCAATTCACATGTAATGGGTGTAATGCCACATACATTGGAGAGACTTCCCGTTATCTCTGTACTCGGGTTCAAGAACACTGTCGACATAAGGGAGTGTCCAATATTAAGGATCACAATAAAGTCTGTATGAGAGAATTAGGAATGTCTGATTTTAAAATCCCATCAAAAAAATTTGATAATTGTTTTGAGCGTGTGATATGTGAAGCATTATTGATAAGAACTTTTAATCCTAAAATCAATGTGCAGAATGCAGTGAATACGTGTGTGTTGAATGTTTTTAATTAAGTTTTTGTATGTTGATGTATATTGAATAATAGTTATGTTAAATAATTAAAATAATATTTTTTAAATAATTTTAAAAGTTTAAATATTATTGATTATTGAAAAACTTAAAATCAGAAAAAGATAATTTAATTGCGTGTTATTATTTGTAATTTTTATTATGTGTGTGTGTGTGTGTCTGATTGGTACAATTGGATATAGTGTAATTGACACTATAAGGCAATTATTATTATTTATATTAATACGGTAAAGACTTTATTAATAAAAATCGCCAATCGTACATCTTGTTCACTATATATTTCGATAGCATCACTATCATCATCAGGTTACCTACATTCACTAGGTATGAATAACCATACAATATTGATAATTAATAAGCCAATTATTAAATCTATAAATTTTTAAATTATAGATAACAATTTTAAATAATAATTTTCAAAACTCAGTAAAAAGTGTAGATAAATTAATTGAATTACTGGTGAAGAATGGTTACTCAAAACGGCTTTTATTGTTAATGTTGAAAGAGACTGTTAATAAATGTATGAATAATGCTAAGGATCGTAGCATGAATGAATGTAAATTGATTGATATGTCGAATGATGTAGTGAATATAAATATTGATACTAACAAACATGATGAGCCAAAATATACGATGGTATTGACGTATTAGGAAGGATATAAAGATTAAAAAAGAAAGATAGGTAAACAGTTGGGTAAATTGAATTATAGAATTGTTTCGAAATCGTGCAAAGTATGTTTGTTAGTATCTCTCAAACTCCGGTTGGATTGTGTTCGGATCTCGTTTATCAATTTACATGTGATGAGAGTAATGCAGCAAACATTGGAGAAACTTTTCGTCATTTCTGTACTTCAGTACAAAAACATTGTCGACATAAGGGAGTGTCCAATATTAAGGATCACAATAAAGTCTGTATGAGAGAATTAGGAATGTCTGATTTTAAAATCTTATCAAAAAAATTTGATAATTGTTTTGAGCGTGTGATATGTGAAGCATTATTGATAAGAACTTTTAATCCTAAAATCAATGTGCAGAATGCAGTGAATAAGTGTGTGTTGAATGTTTTTAATTATGATTTTGTATGTTGATGTATATTGAATAATAGTTATGTTAAATAATTAAAATAATATTTTTTAAATAATTTTAAGTTTAAATATTATTGATTACTGAAAATTAATTAAAAAAATAATTGTTAAAATTTTTTATTTATAATTAAAAATTTATAGATTTTATAATCTGTTTATATATTATCAATATAGTATATATAGATAGATATTCATCCGTAGTGAATGTAGCTAACCTGATGATGATAGTGATGCTATCGAAATATATAGTGACAAAGATGTACGAATGGCGATTTTTATTCTGTTTTTAATTTTCTTTAAAATATCGTTAATTTGTTCTATTTCCAACGAAATTCCTGAAGTTCCAGTTCTTAATAGATCATCGGGACATGTTTATGAAAAAAGGTTAATTGAAAAACACTTAACGACAAGGGATCTAGATTCTGTTATTGGAATACAGTTTTATATAGATGATTTGATTGAAATTTAAGTGTCAATGCATGTGGAACCGAAACCACCAAGCTTCACAACCATTCCGGCTTTATTGAAAGCTGAAGTTGACGACAATAAAACTTGAATTCTTTATTATGACTTTAATCATTGAGCTCTATCAATAATTTATTATCATTCTATGAAATCTTGATAAAAACCTTCCAAGCAAAGGAAAAATCCCAATTTCTCATAAAGAAAATTTTCTCTGTTTTCTCTGAATTCTCTCATATATTTCATCCGATCGATTATTCTGGAATCCAAATTCTATTTTTATATTTCTTCTTTTCTTTTTCTTTCAACTTAGAATACATTTTCGGTAATTTTGATATATGTTTCCCAAATCAACCAATCAGAGGATTTGGAAGATTGAATATTACTAACTCTAATCCATATATTGGAATTACTTGCTCTGCAATTGTATTTGGATATTTGATTGTTCTGACCTCTATATTATGTTGTGTATATGAATGTCTTCGTGTTTGATTGATTAATCTCTACTATCTGGGTTCTCAGTCTATATAATTGACTATTGTTTACTTTGTATCCCATTATGGTAATTTTATCGCTGACTTGGAAGCTTTTGGCAATCAATAAATATTGTTGATAAAATCCACTGTCTAAGATGCTTGAGAAACTCAGGGTTTTCCGAACTTAATGAACACATCAAAACCAAAACCATCAATTACCCTAATTAGCGGTGAAAGTACAATCATCAATGAAACAAAACGTCAACTTTTAAAAGAGGGAAATAAAAAATTCCTTACAAAGATTAAATCCTTCCGAAACCTCTAATTAACACATTCAGCTCGCATAAAATCTGAGAATTAATTTTTTTCGTCAATTAAAAAAAATAATCAGCCAATTAAATTAATTTAAATTATCAAATAAATTTACCTTTCCATTTCTATGAAAAAATATTAAATTTTTATTTCATTATAAACTTAATAAGTAATATAAATTACTTGTGCTACTGACAAATTATAAGTAGAATATTAAATTAAATTTCTTAATATACTCTGCCATATTTTTTAGCTTTAATCGTTAGAATTATATATTATTGATTATATATTTTAATCAAAATTCTAAAAAAATAACTTTGTTACTGACAAATTATAAGTAGAATATTAAATTAAATTTCTTAATATGCTCTGCTATATTTTTCAGCTTTAATTGTTAGAATTATATATTACTAATTATATTAAAATTATATCAAAATTAAAAAAAAAATTTATGTTACTGACAAATTATAAGTAGAATACTAAATTAAAATTCTTAATATGCTCATATCTTTCAGCTGAACTTTTTATATATATTATATTGTGTAAAATTTATTAAATTGTTAAAAAAATAAAATCAATTACTTTCGCGATCCGTTTTCCCCATAATGACTATTGGTTTACTTAATCCAACACTGTTTTTGGCATACAAACTTATACTATAAGTTGTTCGACTTTTAAGATCCCTAACGACAGCATTCACCGTTAATGCATCATAATCAGATTTAATTAATCTATTCTCCTTTTCAGAATGTTGATCGGATACGCTTAACTAGAGACATTACAATAAAATTTTCATATCTCATTTATATTTAAAAGCCACCTCTAAAACATATCCGGTAATTGGACCGAATTTATCTAGCGCTTTATCCCAATGAATGAATAATTCATTCGATTTTTGTTCTGTCACCTGAATAAAAGTAGACGGATTTGGTAAATCCTCTTTAGTTTTACACGACACAGAATCCTGTGGACCTGATTTTACTCCATTGTGTGCCGAAACGAAGAAAGTGTAATTCTTATACGGTTTAAGATTTGTGACATTCACCTGGAAATTGCAAAACAAAGAGTTAATTGCCTAATTCAAAGAAAGCGAGTACTTCATTGTCAGTTCCGTTGTAATATGGGACCGTTAAGTTATATTTGGAATATTCATCACTGTAAATTATCACAAACGACTGCAGTTTCCCTTTCATTTTTTCCGAATCCATACAATCCAAACACTGAATAGTCAATGTTACATTTCGACTTTCAACATTGGTTTTACGAACAAAAGGTCGAGCGGCTGGAGTTCCAGGCAGTGTTCGGGCTTGCAAATCTACCCGTTCACTGACTCCTACACTGTTTATTGCCACAATCGATGCTCGATAGTCGAAATATGGCTTTAGATTTTTAAAAGAATAACTAAATGTTGGATAATTCAAAGAAACTGTGTTGCATTCCCTTGTGATTAGACTGCAAATCAAAGGGATAACATTTGAGTTCAGTACATAATATGGAAAAATTATTAAAGCCGATTTATATAAAAAGTTTAATTCAAATATAAAACAATAAGATAACAAATAAAAATCACAAAACTGTCTATGTGGGATTATTCATCTTATATATATAATTGTGAATCTATGTATGTATGTATTAGGGATTGTAAATTTACCGATTTTTTCATCTACCGGTAAATTACCGGGAATTTTTTTTTCTAAAAGATAAAATAAAGTTGCCAAAAAAACAAGTTTAAATTTCCATTTCATGATTTTTATTTCAAATATATAAAATATGAAAAATATAAAGATTAATGTACAGGAATACCTCGCATAGTACGGTTTTGAAATTTTCAAAATATGATTGTTTTTAAAATGATTAAATAAAATTTTCGAAATTTAAAAAAGTTTTTTTAATTAAATTTTTAGAATTTATTCGTTATTATAAAATCATACGGTACGTGTTTAATAATTTGTTTTGTTACCGCATTGTGTTAACGATTTGGTTGGTTTTGAGAAACATTTTTCTGAAGTTACTAATGAAATTGTGGAGCTTGAACATCAGCTTGGATTTGAAGATCTAGATTCCGTAAACGTAATGGAATGCATTCAATCTAGCGCGAAAGATCTCGATAATGAAACACTTATGAAAATAGACGAACAGCGAGCTTATGAAGAGCTGGACGAAGACTCAGAAAACGATGAAATTGTTGAACCCCTGCTAAAGATTTAACTGCTGAACAGCTCAAAGAAATCATTGAAATGATCGAAAAAGTTTCGGATCATATAATGGAAGTTGATTCTAATATAGAACGCCGCATTACAATTCGTCGAACAATAGCCAACGCAATTCATTGCTACAAAGAATTGTATGAGGAGAAACGAGCAAAAAAAGTTCAGACATCGTTATTGAAATTTTTAAACAATAAAAAATGAATCTAAACATTAGAATTTAAGTGAATTGCTTTTGTTGATCTTTTTTAAATTAAATTGTTGTGTTTATTTAATTTTATTTACTTGTTTTTCATCAGCTATTTTTAATATTTTTAAAATGAAATAAATTCTTTTTTTTGATTAAGTTGCAATGAATTGGTATTGCCGGCTTATAAATTTCAATAAATATGTATTTAAATGTACAACTGTGTTAAATATGCTTGTTTTGCTCTTGAATATCAGAAAAATAAAAATACATAACAAAATATTTTTTGTTCACGATTTTTAAATTTCTTAATAGGGGTACTAAGCAGTCAATTTATTAGCTCCAGAATGCCTCGAATAGTCCGGCTAAATTCAATAACCGATTAACCGTACTGTTCGAGGTATTCCTGTATTATTATAAATCTAAACAAACTATAATAATATTTTAGAAACAAATAAAAATAAAGTAAAAAAATAATAATGACACAGAAATAGCTTTATTAACTAATAGTTTTCTATTTATTAACATTTCTTAAAAAATAGCTCCTCAAAAAACTTAAATTATTTAAAGTGCAATCCCCTAATTTTGTTCTTATTTTTGTACAAAATAACCCAGAGCCCGAGAATACCCTTTCTGAATCCACACTTGTTGGACGAATTGTCATCAAATAATCATATACCATTTGAATATACTTTCCTCATATTTTCTCTTGGCGGAAGTATTGCAATTCTTTTTTCACAATATATTGCCATTTTTTGTTTTTTTGTTGTGGAACTGATCCTTACTGGCATTCTATTTTTTGTTTTATCAGATCGTATAATTTCTGCTTTATAGGCATTTCTATATTAACTGTAGAAGTGTCAATATTTTATTATCTGACTCTAAACTGGTATCCAAATCAGGATGATTTAACTGAATCTGACTATCAACAACAATAATCGAAAGTATTTCCACAATACTTTTGATTATTGTTGCTTTATTGGTGATATGAAAAATATCGTAGTTTTCCTGATTCGAAACAACCAAATTAGGGTTTGTCAAATACTGCAGAACATGAAGTACTCGATTTGGTAAGTGGCACGTTAATATCAAATGTAATAGCATAATAGTAAAATAAAAACTTACCTTAGCTTTCAAAACTCGCACAAAATACAAACAAATTAGCTTAGAAAATATGTAATATAAAGTAATTTATTTATAAAAATTATAACTTTTTGTAAATCGGTAAAGGACTTTGTGTATGTTTGTTTGTTACAATTTCCAATATAAAAATTCTTAGGTTAAGTCTGTTCAATTCAAATGTGGGTGACCATATTGGTAATGTAGTACTTTATTTCTTGTCTAATCGTTCACTAAATACCTTTATTGCATTACATTGACATTAAGCATCATGCCTTGCAATGTATAAAACTGTATCTGTCTATCTGTTCACTATTATGATCAATAGATATAAAACGATTAGTTCTTTATTATCATAGATACAAAACCCTGAATTATTTAAAAATCATTATATTGCAATAAATTGTATTTCCCTTATAATGTCATCTAAAAGACATATGCCAATTGGATCTGTTAATTCTTCTGCTAAAAGAGCAGAAAATTGAAGGGCAAATGAAACCCCACAGCAGTAACAAGAAAGACACTGACTGGGGTTAGAACTGGGGCTGCTACAGAAAGAGAAAGGAGACGCAAGAATAGCGACAAGAAAGACTTGCAGATATGAGAACTGGGACTGCTAGAGTAAGAGCAAATGAAACCCTACAGCAGCGACAAGCAAGACTTGCAGATATGAGAACTGGGGCTGCTACAGAAAGAGAAACGAAACGAAAGAATGGCGACAAGCAAGACTTGCAGATATGAGAAATTTGGCTGATACAGCAAGAGCAAATGAAACCCAAGAATGGAGACAAGCAAGACTTGCAGATATGAGAACTGGGGCTGATACAGAAAGAGCAAATGAAACCCAAGAATGGCGACAAGCAAGAGTTGCAGATATGAGAATTTTGGCTGATACAGAAAGTGCAAATGAAACCCAAGAATGGCGACAAGCAAGAGTTGCAGATTTGTGAACTGAGACCGCTACAGCAAGAGCTATTAAAATGCAGGGAAATTTAAAAGATGCGGGTTTTTCAAGTGAATTTAATAAAATATAGCAATTTCCTTTACGGTTTATGTGGCAGATTATGTCGGATTATTCATTATTTATAAGTGACATTTGGAATTTGGAATTAATTTTGTGACGGGACATGATAAGACTCCACAAGCGACAGGAGACGAAATATGCGTATTCACAGCCACAGCAAAGCCATAACTTACCGAAATCTCCCAATATAAACTGTAGTTGTAATATTCTATCCACTGACAGTTCAATCGGGTTCCAACTGGTAACTTTGGAAATTTTTTTATCATAGATAGGAAGCGAAAAATCAATTTTATTTATTTTTTACATTTTGGATATCACCGGCTTAGTGTGACCATTATTCAATGTTAATGAAATTCCCTATTATTATAGTGCAAATTTAATCTAGAAAACAAATGGTCACGCATTCAATTGTGAGATAGAATAGACACCATATCAATCGGTATTATCTAGCTGTATAATTGATTCAGAACATAATATATAGTATTAGACAACACCGGCCGACGAGGATAATAAAATATAATTGAAATGGGATTAAATTAAAACGTACTGTAAATGGTTATAGATTAATATAGTATGGGGGATGATACCAAATTTGATAAAACAAAGGATAGATTAAAAACCCCTATTCCTAATTACTATAAATTGAGCATAACTCTATTTGGAACCTCTACAACACGACAACGCTCTTTGATCCAGGCGCAACTTAGATTTCCTATTAGAGGAACATTATGAACAGTAAATATCTAACAAATAATAAAATTTTAAATTAATTAATGTATTACTTTATATTATTTTATTTTTAAAATAATTAAAATCAAAAACAAAATTTACAATATTAAGAAATAAATTACCTTTTACAAAGTGTTAAATTGAATGAACTTATTAAATTGGATGACGTTACATTAAAATCCCAATTAAATTTCAAAACTGAGTCTGATAATGACTCACATTTAAAATTAAAAATTCTAAACGGTGGACCTAAATTAGTTATAGTAAATAAATGTGAAATAGAATTTTTACCTCGAACTAAAAGATTTATAGAAACTTCATATAGTATATTTGGTCCAAAAGCTTTACATAAATAAACTTGTGCATCAGAATAGTCAATGTTTTTAATTATAAGGGATCCATTTATACCACTTTTAAATTTCTTATCAGTGATTTCCACATCTTGAGAACGTAATGGAGATGCAATAATAATACTGTTATTTTTGTACCAAATAATAGTTTCAACAATAGGATTGTTTATTAAAGTAGGACAATTTAATCTCATCGTTTTATTTAAAATTGCTATCTCATGAATTGTTTCATTTAATACTATTTAATTTTTAATATTAAAATTTAAAATTTGAACAGCTTACCGGTATTATTAACATCAGTGTTATTACCATTAATTGATGTTGGTGAAATCCAAAGAATAGTAAATACAAAATAAAACATCTATAATTAATATATTTATTTAATATGATGTATTGTATCAAACCACTATAATAATTTAAGTCAAAATAAGCTTCATTAATTTAATACAAATATATAATTTCAAATAGTTTTATAAATAAATAATCATAAATAGAATTAAAACAATATATGACTATACTAAACTATTTAATAAGTAATGATTAAAAATTAAGTAACTGTAACTACATCATACACTCATTTCATTTTAAAATTAAAATGAAAAATAATTATTTCAAAATAGAACAATTTGAAAATTAGCAGTGACAATGAAAAAACAAATAAATTAAATTCCTTCTAGCACTCGAAGAGCCGGCACCTAATATGTATCATGAGTAATATCAGTCTTGGCAAATTAATCAACATGAACTTTAAAGCAGTATTTATTGTTAAATAAATAAGAAACAAGTTTGTTTTATTAATTAAAAGATAGTTGAGAAATCACTTTGAATTTTGGTATAAATAAAATTATACAATTACTTGTTTGTAATCATTATAGGATTTAACGCAAATGAAAATTACATAAAGCATTTTTCAGAACTCTTGAAGATCAAAATATATTCATCAATCAATTAAAATATTCTTTTAGCTACAACTCGGTACCTCTCCTCGGATACATTTTCAGTAAACCTGAATAAAACCCTCTACCAGAGAAGGTCATATATGTGATGGACTTTGTATATATGATTACCATTTTATTAGGAACTGTTCTGAAATTCTCACTTTCCTTACTACATTTATACGCGGTTCTAAGTCTTTTATAGTAACTTTCACAAATGAAAGAAAAGTGACCTTTATTAACTTTAGCGTATCCGGTAAGACGTACCAAATATAATCTTAAAACGGATGTCTTTTAGGCGTAGCAAAAAGAGCAAGATTACATCAAGTCACCGGCGATGAAAGGTTTCTATTAGCATTTCTCTCACAAAACTCAATCAATGCCAACGGAAATATTTGACTTTTGAAAATAATATAGCCAATAAAATATTTTCAATATACACCTATCCCCCGATTTACACGGTACTTTTTTTACACGTTTTCGCTTTTACACGGTTTTCCAAATAATTTTTTTTTGTTTTTATCGCACTCTACTAAATGCTACTTTGTTTGAACACGTGCGCTGTGTACACATCTCAAAGGGAATCCCGAGCTTATGTGCTGACTTGCTGCACATGCACACTGTGTCTGTATTTCTTCGCATAAAATTAAAGTTTTAAAGTTTAAAGTGAGTGCATAATTTAGATTACATATTATAAATTAACATAAATTAAAAAAAATTATAGGCTTATAATGTCGAAAGAAGTTAAAAGAAAAGTTATTTCTTTAGAAACTAAAATCGAAATTTTGGATCGCTTACGAAAGGGAGATAGAGTAGTAGATGTTGCAAAATCATATAGCATGAACGAAGCTACAATAAGAACTATTAGAACAAATGAAAACACAATTAGAAAGAGTGTTGCAGCTGGCAATATCACGAGTATGGGCACAACATCATACACCAGAAATATCGCAATGGAAAAAAATGGAGAAAGCGTTAATGCTTTGGATAGAAGATCAAACACAAAAAAGAGTACCCATTGATATGGTCGCTATAACAAATAAAGCAGTAGGAATTTACGAAAAAATTGTAGAGCAATTACCATCTTCTTCTTCAACTGAAAAGAAGCCAAATTTTTTGGCAAGTCATGGCTGGTTTGAAAGATTTAAAATAAGACATTCTTTACACAGCTTAAAATTAAAAGGTGAACTGGGTCTGGCGACTTAGATGCAGCCCAAGAATATCCAGCAAATTTTGAAGAAATTATTAACGACAATTCATACACCCCTGATCAGGTTTTCAATGCTGATGAGTCAGGGTTATTCTGGAAAAAAAATGCCTGAAAGGACTTATGTCTCAAAATTTTATAAATCGGCTAGTGGTCATAAAGCAGCAAAAGATCGCATAACAATTCTTTTCTGTAGCAATGCTTCAGGAGATTATATTATGAAACCATTAGTGATTAACAAATCAAAAATGCCCCGTGCCTTTAATGGAGTAAACATCAAAAATCTTCCCGTTTATTGGAGGGCTAATAAGAAAGCGTGGGTTACTGCTGCAATGTTTACTGAATGGTTTCATGAATGTTTTATCCCAGATGCCAAAAAATATTTAGGTTCAAAGGGATTGCCTTTTAAAGTGCTTTTGTTAACTGACAATGCGCCGGGTCACCCACAAGATATAGAATATGAGAACGTTGAAGTAAAATTTTTACCAAAAAATACAACTTCATTATTACAACCATTGGACCTAGGCATAATTTCTACTTTTAAAGCTTTGTACATAAAACGAGCCTTTACATATATTTTGGAACAAATAGAGAAAAATGAATCTTTAACAGTTATTAGTGCTTGGAAATATTTTACAATATTAGACTGTGTGAAGCATATCGCCTTATCATACACTGCGATTAAGCAAACAACGCTCAATAGCTGTTGGAAAAAATTGTGGCCAAATGCAGTCAAAAATGAACATTCCATTTCAACGTTAAATGATGAATATTCGCAGATAGTACAGATGGCGCATTCATTGGGAGGAGAAGGTTTTGATGATTTTACTGATGATGATATCGCAGAGTTAATGGCTGATAAAGAACTAAGTGAGGATGATTTAGTTAACTTAGTTTGCGAAAGTGAGTCTGAAAAATCTGATGAAGAGGAATTAGTACCAGTAACACTCACTACTAAAGTCATCCGCGAAGGACTCGCATTGGGAAGAAAGCGGGGTAATCATTTTATACAAAATGACACAAACGTAATAAGGGCTTTACGATTCCAACGTGACATAAATCGCTGCTTGGCTCAATATGAAGAAGTTTACAAAGATCTTACAAAAAATTCGAAGCAATTGTTAATAACCGATTTTATTACCACCTCTCAGAATGTAAATATTTCTGCTTCAAACATCGAATCGGCACAAATAACTTCGAGTGATGAAAATGAATTCCAACCTTCGATTCCGAAAAAAAGAATGAGAGTAATTTCTGATAGTGATGAAGGATAATAAAACACCTTTGTTTTATTTTTTGTTCTTCTGTTTAATGTATTGTAATTAAATAAAAAAAACAGTGTTTCCGTAATATATTACATATTTTAACCTGTCAATGCATTTTATTTTTATTTCTGTGTACACCTAAAAATATTGAAAAAAATCACAACTGTTAAATAGCAAAATTATGCATTTTCTGCAAGCTTTTCGATTTACACGGTTTTGACTTGAAAATTTTTAATTTTCGATTTACACGTTTTTCTCAGGAACGTATCTACCGTGTAAATCGGGGGATAGGTGTATGCTGGTAGGATGATCGGTTGTTAAATCTACTATATGTACTAGGATAAATGTTATATGTACTAAAATTTTGCGAGTTATTCAGTTTCTAAAATAAAGAAGTTTTGATTAATAGCTAGCCGTATTCCCGGTTCTTCAATATGGTTATATTTTTCTAATTAATTAAAGTTTTAATATATTACTAAGTTTCATTTTGCACAATATTTATAATTAGCATAATATTAATAGTTAAGATATAAAATAAAAAACGAGTTTGCTTTTTTGAGGTTTAATATTGTGTAGGGATACTGTTGAAGCTCCCTATTTGAAATAAGTCTGGAGTAATTTAAGTTAAGGATATACAAAAGTTCAGCTGGGTAGCAAAGTGTATTCTCCCCTAAAGACTTCAATGATTCATATGTTACCATTCTTCAGATGCTAACTTCACTAATAATGAATTGTTCGTAATTGTTAGAATCTCTTTATAATTCAAGAATGAAGATTCTTTAAATCTCAATGTAATGTACAGTTATATATTTTATTTATTTTTAAACAAGGTTTTGCGACGCCTTGTTATTTTATTGAGCGTAGGTTGCGCTGGAAAAAGAAATAAAAAACTATATAGTGATAATTTAGTATGGTAAATTATCGCTATACAAATATCGACAATTAAAAAACATCCAATAAAATTTAAACTACGATTCAAAGACTAAAATTAAAAAGAAAGAAAATTCAACTGATCGAAGAAGATATTTCGAGGATTTTATGCTCAGATTCCCTTTACTGTTTTCCAAGAATTCGTAATTCATTGTTCAAATCCAACAAGATATATAAACTTTGAATTATATCTTCAATAATATAAATCCTTTCATTCCAAAAAAATTGAATCAAATTACGGTCCTACAATACCGTTTCAATAATCGATTTCGAATTCTAAGATCAACTAAGACGTTGACATACAACCGTCGAATTATTTCCTCGGCAATACAAACTATTTCATCCAAAAAATTGAATCAAATTACTGTAGATCCTGTGATCACGCCGGGAGATCATAAGCTAAAGAAGAATCCTACAATACCGTTTCAATAATCGATTCCGAATTTTAAGGTCTTTACATTATTTGATAAATAAAAGTTCCTGGTTGTAAATTTGTTATTGTTTGTTTATTATTAATTTTATTGTAACAACAATACACACATTCACCCCAGCTGTCCCGAGACAGTTCATCTACAGGTGACTCGGCTGGGCTCTACAATATTTCTCCTTTGCATAGACATTAATAAAAACTTAATAACCTACATAAAATAGCACATAAATAGATAGACACAAATAGCACGAACGTATTATCGAAAACATGACTCAACACTCAAGTTCTTAAATTTCGGGTCAATCTCTCAGTCAAAATATTGAAATATCTAACTTCTTAACATAGTTCATTTGTTCATAGTTCATAAATCAATTCAAAGAAACCGACTTTCAAATGAAAATTTAAATGCCGTGGTAAAAGTAGCTACTACAAATATTACCCCAGATATGAAAAAGTTGGCATCTAATATGCAACCACAAAATCTCATTAAAATTAAGTTGTTTGTAATTATAGTTACTGATAATATTTTGAGATATTATGAATTATTTTGAATGTTAATTTTATTTTTTTATAATAAAGTATATAATAATAACTGGTTCTAGAGTTTTAGTTTTTGTAATTGTCCTGTTGTCCACATTCAATTATTAATTTGCTAATGCGGCCCACAGCGTTGAAAAGGTTGTGTATGGCTGCTATAGAGAATCAAAACTATATAGTTATTATAATAAACGTGACGACTAAATTGAGCGGGATTTACTTATTCGTAACTACTTTGTAATATAAATGACAATAATAAAAAAATTGACAATACACTACACAACTTCCCCTTTAAAACCGGAAGTTAAAAGTTTTAACAATTATAGTAAGAAATTAACAATTAAACCTTATTTACAAATTTACAAAAAAAATTGTTTTGCTTTTTGTTTTGTGTTTTATAACTCGAGGAAAAAATAAAAAGTTTTACAACTAAACTTTGTTTGTGGGTGTGTGTTATTTTATTTGAGACAGTCACTGTTACGCATTTTGTGTTCCGATATGATTGCGGTGTTATCGTCAAATAATTTTGTTTTGTCTTTTTCGCTGAATGTGATGTGTTTGTGATTTGTCTGTGTTTTGTTTTTTTGGTGGTTGTTTGGAAGTTTTTGGTTGTGGTGTTTTTTGAATGTGGGTGATTTGTTTTAGTGGTATGGTTTTAATCTGCGTATGTTTATTTTGATTTGTTTATTGTCTTTTAAGATTGTTCTGACGTTTTTGTGCATATTTAATAGTTTGTATCGCGCTTCGTACTTTGTTTCGAATCTGCTACTGACAGGTTTCTTTACTAGAACCATATTTATGCATTTTGTTTCATTGTTTACTTCTAATTTGTTAGTTATATTTCGTACAGTTTATTTGGTACAGAAATTTTGTTAGGTATATACCAGTTAGTTTCTATTTTTAGTTTCTGTTCGTTTATTTTTGTTTCGCCTTGTTGAACTGTTATTACTTCAATGTCACAATTTATTTTTTTCTCGGATTGTTTATTTTTGTTGTTTCCGTTGTTTAAATTGTTTGGAATGACTTTTCCATTCTTGCAGTCGACTAGTAGGGTGGGGTTTGAGGGGAAATCTGCTCCTAAAATGGCTTGTTTGACTTTGACTATAGTGAATTGCCAATTGTAATGTATGTTGTTGATGGTGATTTTGAGGTATTGTTTCCCGAACGTTTTAATTGGGCTGCCATTTGCTACGCACAAATTCGCGGTTTCTGCCTTTGTGTCATCCCACTTACTTTTAGCACTGTGTCGTTTTATATAGCTACTTGCTACTCTTAACCATCCAGCAACGGGATAGTGCCCAACGAGTTGACCGCAGAGGGGAAATAACTCCCTTCTTGACATATCTGTAAACGCACTGTGTGATAAAATGTTTTCACGATGCTACCTACGACCGTTAATACTTGTTTGAAGCTTGAGACCTAGCATTCTTGCATCATCAAACTCTTTTGATGGCTTTGTAATTAGCCCATATGTTGCTTAATGGCTTATTACTTCATTAACGTTTATTATTGACTGATTGACAATAATGTCACCAATATAACTATCCGTTGCTTTGCTGATGTCTTCTCTTAAACGCAGTACCTTCCGTAATATTGTTGATATTATTTTCGGAGCCACATTTAAACCAAACCGAGTATCGTTAGAAAGTATACGTTCCCTTTGTAACTAACCATTTTGAGAGCAATTAACATAACCTTTTCGCCCATCATTCGCCATCGCCCTAATGATTCGCTACGCACGTCACTTTGTCCAATATGACTACTAACATATTTATTTAGTTCCCGAAAATCCATTACCGGACGCACTTTTCTTTTGTTTACTTGGTCTATTGCCAATTACAGGAATTTTCGTTGTAATTAATCATCCTTATTAAATCCATCGTTCAACCTCCTTGTCAAACTTGTACTGTAGCTCTGGATTGATTTTATAGTTTGAAGTACTATTCAATAGTACAGATGGTTCTGCTTTCCATTTCCACTTCACGGTCCACTTGTCGTCACTGAATGCTGCTGAAAAATCATCATCTTCAATTTGCAAATTCTTATTTAACTGATTCTCAGCCACGCATGATAAGTCTGCAATACCTGGAAAAGATACACCATTCTTGTCAATTTTAAGACCACCCAGAATCCCTATTACGTCCATTCCTAAAATCATTTCAACATTAAACGGTAGCTTCATCAACGAAACAAAATCAACACTCAATAAACTTCCACCAAAAATTAGTTGAACTTTGACATCATGCATACACTTGACTAGTGATCCATCCACAGTTATTTTACTCCCATTCCGTATAAATCGTTTCTTCGCTATTCTGGCCGAGACAACTGATTTGGAACATCCCGAATTGATCAATGCTTTCACGGACTCCTTATCTATCGGATAGACATCGATTAAGACATGTTCGATCTACAATGCATTGCCCTTGTCTTCCGCGCTCAAATGCTGATATATTGCAAAAGCTGGCCGATCTAGATATAAAGAAATTATTGATTCCAACTCCAAGATTTTTTGAATTTTTGCCACTAGCTTCACTTTCTGAATCCACTGTTGAAGGTATCGAAAAAATCAAAGCTAAGTCCTTGTAAATTTTCACCTATCTAGTTACATCGGTTTAGGCTATGGGAACAACGAAAAGTGGCAAACAAACCCAAAAACAAACAAACATATTTAGAGTTTTATATATAAGATTTTCATTTTAAAAATTAAACATTATGCCAAGTAAACCCTCCTACTGCGCGGTAGATACGTTCCAACAAAAACAACGCGCAAAACGAAACCGCGCACTGTGAACCCGATTTTATATGTAATTATGGGGTTAGGTTCCAGATATTAGAAAATTTGCAAAAAATATAATAAAAAGTCTTTATTCAACGAATAATATACATATTTACATTAATATAAACATAAAAACTATAGAAAACAGTCTCAATTCAACGACTTATACATAACGAATATAAACATAAATACAAATTAAAGATAAATTACGTGGTTTTAATCACTGCTACATTCTGATGAGCTTGATTCTAATGACCGTGAATCTATGTGTTTTTGAAAAGAGCTTGTTAACACTGATTGTCTACCAGCCTTTCGTTTGTCTTTATAAATTTCAGCATATGGGGCTAAAGCTGCTGTCAGATTTCTCCGAAATTTTAAGGCACGCTCCAACAGCAAAAGAAACCGCGCAGATAGAAATTTTGGTATTTAAAACTTGGCCGCGCAATTGCTAAACCGTGCAATGAAAAACCACGCAGTTTGAAATTTGCATCTAAAGCTCGTGAAGAAGCCCTTAGTGAAATTCAAACTTGTGTTACTGATTTCAATTCAAATTTAATATTGAATAATGTGAAATTTCCAAATGGTCAGTGTGGTATTCGCCCGATTTGTGGGATTTTGAATAGATTTCATTTTGTGAACATCTGTTGCTGATGAAAATATTTATTTTATTGTGGATTTTATTATATTGTTTTAAATCATTCAAAATATTTTATTTTAAAATAATTAATTATTCTTAATTATATTGTAATTTATCTTATAGTTTAAATCGCCTAAATTATGACCCAGAAAATGGTAAAATATGTACAAAAAAATTTAGCTGTATCTTTTTTATTTTTATCACGAAATTGTTTTTAATTTTTATAATAAATACAAATATTAGTCAGTGTTAATTTCATTATTTATAAAAGACCATGAAGTTAAGATTTTTTGAACTTCAGCAGAAGATAATACAATTAATTACAATATCTCTATAAACATTATTGATGGCTGAAAACTAGGAGTCCGTTGATATTTTAAATAATAATGGAATAAATGCTACTTCAAATAAATTGTCACAGGAAATGATTAGTGAGATTGAATCAAATATGGTATTAGTAAAGGAGGAAATATCAAATGATTCTAGTATATATAGTGAATGCAAGTTTTTGATGCCGGGTTTAACAATGATTTGTAGCTTTTGCTACTTCCATTTGTACGGAATCTAAAGACGACTTATAATTTGACATGTTATTTTCATTCAATTTATGAATGTTTTTTTGTAGGACTTTTTACAATTTAAAGTAAGTTTTAATAATTTTTATCTTGAATTATATGTTTGATAATATTAGCCACATATTTGTATTTTATTTATTCATTTTTTTTACAAAAATGACTAAATATAATTTTTAGGGTTTTTAATCTTTTTAAGTTTTTCTTTCAAAATTTGTAAATAATAGAGATAAATGAACATTTTTGAATTCATATTAACTGTTTAAAATTCGTTCTCATCATTTACTGTTTTCCATCTTTATTTTCTCGACAAATCATGTTTTTTAAAATTGAATTCGGCAGTGTCTTTGACATTGGTAATTTCAATCCATCACTTTTTTTCAAAATATAAAAAATTTAAAAAGTTTTTATTTCATAAAACATTTCTACATGTCGAAAGCTTACATGCATTTTTAACTATGTGTTGTGTCTGTGTATTCAATTCAACTTTTCAATTTCTATATAAAAGTTCCATGCAACATTGAATTTTTACACACAGATAAATTTGTATGTTTTGATAATATAACTTTTTGATTTTTTTATATTATAGAAGTTTTTCAGATATTAATATTTGCTTCGTACAAGTTTTCCAGTTTCTATAAAATTTCAAGAGTAAAAAATAATGAAAATTTAGGTCCAAAATTAATTTTCTTATTTTATAAAAATATGATTATAAAGACTAAATTTAAAAATATTTGCTCAATAAAAAATTAATATTAAAACAATATATAATACTACACTAAAAAATAAAAAATGCACATTCACGTATCGCATTGAACGATAACATTAATTGTAAATATATTTGAAATAATTCCGTTTTTATGTAAATTAGAATTTCAATATTTTGTGAGTAAATAAATTTCTGTGAATTAATTTAATTTTATTCTATGTAGATTAATAGATAATATAAATACAATATATAATAATAATAATAATAATAATAATTATTATTATTATTATTAATTTCATAATTATTATTATTATTATTATTATTATTATTATTATTATTATTATTATTATTATTATTATTATTATTATTATTATTATTATTATTATTATTATTATAATTATTATTATTATTATTATATATTGCATAAGAATTATTCGAATGACGTCTTTTAATATTGTTAGGGTTGTCGGTGAAATATAAAAATAAATAATTACTGATCTAACTTCATTTTGCCATTCCCTTTTCAATTTTTTCCTTAGTCCTACTTCTCAAAATTTTTGAATAACATAGACTTTTTTTATATATTTTCCCCATTCATTTTATTCACTTAATAATTATTTAATTTTAGTTTTTAAAAATTATCTGCAATATTTAAATCAATGCCATGTTTATGTTTATGTTATTTTATAGTATTCTATGCATAATTTAATAACATGGATTTTTTCTCCATAAGCAATTTTATGCATTGTAAGAGTATTTAAAGAAAAGATGTATTAAAAAATATATTCCTATTGTTGAGGATACCTAAATTATTAATAGCATAATAAATAAGCCAATTACCTGGGGAAGATCATCATGACGATCTATGGGAAATCAGAAGAAAACAGAACTAAAAAGAAACGAAAAATGAGAAAGATAAATCGAATAAAAGATAACAAACAAGAAATTAAAACAAAGGTCATTATTAATTAAAAAGTACAAACGGAGGAGGAATTTCAGATTGCAGAAAAACAAAAATATGGAAGTTGAGTAAATTAATTTGTGGTCAAAACAAAGAGAACAATCGATCAACGTACACTGTAATTGAGTGGTTGACGGCTAGTGATTATTGTTGTGGTTACAGAAAGGGCTATTCTTTACGTGGTGTCGAAATAAGCTCTGTATGATAAATTGTTTTATAGTTAATTGGTTGTAATTGGAATTTGTACGATCCAGTGTGAATATAAATAAAGCTTATCGTGTTCGAGAGTGTTAATTTGTGTTCGATAGCACTTATCGATAATTCATTCTTTTTTTCCACCTGTTCCATTGGCATTCCGTAATCTCTGACAGCAGTCGATATATATGCATTTTTTACAATCCAGTTTTTCGGTTTTCTCATGCTTTTTCCCACTAAATTTTGTTTTGATTTCTGTTTCCATTCTTTTGCATTTGTGCTTATTAAATAAGAATGATCTTCTTTTATTATATTGTCTGTTTTTTTTTGATTTTCTTCTGTTCCATTCTCATTTTTCAACATTTCTTTTCCACTCCAGTTTTACCGAGTTTCAGAAGAATACCCCATTTATTCATGATCATTTCCAACAATCATTTTACGCCTCTAATGATTAATTTTTAATTTAGGTATCCTCAACAATATTCAATTATACATTTTATGGAAAAAAGACGAAGAAAGAACAAAAAAGAAGAAACCGAATGGACGTCCAAAATGGAATTGAATCATCTTTGTTTTTGGACTTTGAATCATCATGTCAAATTAACGGAGAAGGATATGAACATGGAATTTTTGATCTTTTAAATCCATCAACTTTTTTTTTAGTTTATTAAGTGGGCAACTTACAATAAGGAATTAATCAGTTGATTGATGCAAATTTTAATTATTTTTAATAAGACTGTTATCGAATTATTTTTGTCGTTTGATTATCAGGCTTGTAATTATTTATGTGTTTAAGTGTCCTGTGATTATCCGTCGTGTGATTATCCGTCGTGTGATTATCTGTCGTGTGATTTAATGTCTGTGCACCATATAAATTATACTTAATCCTCTACCATATATATCCCGCAAATATTTAACGTATTATATTTATTCTATCCGTATCTGTTAATCATAATAATCTTGAAATTTATTTTAAAGTAATTCTCTGTCTAATTTAAATTTATTTTGTTCTCAATGAAATACTTAGGAGCTGAAAATAAATTAAATTGAATTCATACACTTTTAGACAACATTAGAAATTGAATAGATTGTATTTTCTGTGAGTTTCCATTAGTTTCCTTTTCCGATTAATTGGATAAGAAAATGACATTTGTAGATGAAATATTAAATTATTATTTATTTTTATTTTGATTGATTTCTATTGAGTTTCCTTATGAATTTAAACAAAATTTAAGATGAATCACATAATTATGTGTAATAGTGAATAATTATGTGAAAAAACTTTATAAGAGCCTCTATTTTTTTTATTTTTTACAGTGAATTTTTTTACATTTGTATCTTTTAGTGAATTTTCTATAAAAATATTTTCAAATCTTTATTTAAATTATGTCTCAGAATATTTTTGACATACCTTTCTATTTTTCTAAAAAAGTCATTTCTTGAATCCGATCCTCTTTTATTTTTAAAAATATGACTTTATTATATTGTATTGTAAAATTTTTACAGGCCTTTTCGTATTTACTTGAACAATGAATAAAGTTTCCAAAGATAATGTCATTTCTTTAAATTTTCATTTTCAAAACTTTTGAGCGACATCAACATAATTTAGGTTCATATGTACAATTTTCATCTTAAAACCTTGCTAAATTATTCAAAATAATAGATTGTCTAAAATTATTAAAATTGCATTAACTCAAATCAAAATTTAACGAAATTTATTGGCATCGGGTTACTGATAAAGAACATGGATTGACTCAAGATAATTTCTGTAAATTGAAAAATATAAAAATAGTAAAGGGGTTTGATAAAAACTGGTCAAGTAGGCTACTCGATATTTCAAATTATGACCCAAAACTTTCGTTGTATTCGAGGAACCTTGATACTGTCATTGGAAAGTTCAAATACAAGAATAAAGGACTTAAATATAATGAGTGGGTATTAAATACACCTAAATTTTATAGCGTTTTGAGTGATAAGGAAAGCATTCAGACTAAGGGATTAACATTGAATGGTGTACTGACTTAAAAAATCAGTTTAAAACATCATATTAATCTATGATGAGGATTCTTTTATCTAAACTTCAAATCTTGTGCAAGTAAACTTAGTCTAAAATCCCCACACACCATAAAAGTTCGACCAAAAAATCCTGAAGACAAAATTAAAAATAAATATTAAAATTAATTAGTGAGAATATATTAGTGAGCACAGTGAGGGCTTTAAGAGTAAAAAAGGTAATATATTTGTATATTAAAACAATGAATTTTAATTTTCTTGATTTAACAATGTATTTGCAATTTAACTAATAAATTAATATATTTATTAACTGATAGTCAAAGGCATTATACATTTTATTGATTTTATAACTATTTTATTTTTCTGTGAAGTTAAAAAATAGCTTTTACCTAAATGTAAGAAATAACAGATAAATATGCCCCTCAAATCAGAATACCGATTAAATCCATCTCTTATCTATACAAAAGGTATTAATATATTATATATATATTTTAAACAAATATATTCGATATTTACATGCATTACAAAATTGGGTGCGCCGGATTCGTCTCGGTCCAGAGCACAAGAGCTACGGTCCTGGTTATTATTATCGTTGACATTATTTATATTCAAATAAAAATTAAATTAAAATTTTATAATAAAAAAATTGTTGATCTTACACGCTTAGATAAACTAGGTAATAATTTATTTCATTCTCGTTGGCAAAGATTAAAAAAGATCAAATAAAAGCTTTTAAATCAATTTAAATTTCTAAAAAAATTATTTGAATTTTTTTTTTCATTTATACGGAATCTAAATAAAATTTTAAGCATCGGTTTAAAGTTTCAATTTTTTTTCTTAAATATTACAATATTAAATAAATTTTTGATACAGTTGAGATTTCAATTAAAGTTTAAATTTGACAGAGAATTTTTATTAATCATAAATCATTAATTAAATGAAAACCATGCAAGGTTTCACATAATAATATTCGAAAAATGCACTAAATATCTATAAACAAAAATAAATTGTCTTTAAAATCTTTTCCAAATTTTATCTCTTTTTCATTTACAATTTCTTTTATTATCTTTTCGTTGTTTTTTTTAATTTTTTAAAATTTTTTTAAAACTATATTGTTCGTTTTTAAATTTATAATTTAAGTTCCATTTTAGGTCTTGCTTGTACGACAAGGCCTAAAAGGTACTAAGGCTATGTTTACGGGTCTAAAAACAAACATATGATCAAAATACAAAATATTTTATATTTGCTCCTGTTGTTAGTTCAGTAGAGACCACAACTCATTATTCGTTCTTTACAACATAATTTTAACAAGTTTAAACTTTTATTTTAAGTTATTTTTGTTATTTGACATGCAAAATAATGATTTTTATCAGTGTTTCCCACGGTGGGGCATCACGCCTCAGAAGTGGGACACGTCAGCAATTATCAACTATTCCACTGTGGAATTTCCACATATATTTTTTAATATAATATGCTCATTCACGACTAAATATAACAACGTTATATATTTCATCGACCGTTATTTCTGTAAACTAGCAATACTGATTATCGTAGTTTGACAGCTATTTCAAAGGGGCATACAGTGGGGCATGGTATAAAGAAGGTCGGGAAACACTGATTTAGATAGAATCAAATACATTATAAATTTATAAAACTACATTATAGTTTGTACATAAAATTATTTTATAAAAATTAATTAGAAACAATTTAAATATTGGACGTAAGTTTCTTTAATAATCTGACATTTTAATTTTATTTTTCTTTTAACTAAAAAGGCTTAGCCATTAATTTTAAAATTTTATTTAATTAAATGCGTATTATTTAAAAATTTTCGTTTTCAGTTCTTTGCTATCATAATTTTCTATTTAACTTTATTTACATTGCTCTTAAATTGTATAATTTTATAAAGTTTTAAAGAGCCTTTAGAAAAATAGTTATTCTATAAATGAGGTTCTTTTTTTTTGGTAGTATGGGTGGTACAAACCTAAATTACGGCTTTGTAAACAGCAAAGGTACATTTGTAATCCATTTTGAACAAAATTAGTAAAAAATTCTTTTAAAATGTGTGGCTTAATGTTAGAAAAATATTTATTAAATTTGAAATTTAATTTTCTAAAATTAAATTTATTGCCAGTTTCCATTTATTTGAGCGATCAAATCTTTTAAATACGTCATCAAATAAATGATTTCGTTTGATTCATGAACGGATTTGACAAAATTTATATTTTATTTCAATTATTATTAAATTAAGTAATTAAACTCAGATTTAAAAGGTTAATAAATGCAACTGCAAAATAATTAAAATTTATATTTATTGTTTGATTACAATAGATCAATAACCTAAAAGTAACAACTATTTTTGGCACAACTTTTAAGTGGTAAAAAATTATTAAATAAATAATACAATAAATACCTAAGCCATTTTTTCAGTGTTTATTAAATGAAAATATTCACCCAACATACGAAATTTAACTAATCTTTACCTCTTTCTTTTAATATAATCTTTCTTCTCCTTTTGAAAATTTTAATTTGATGTAGTCAGTGGAAAATTATATTTAAATAACATCATTGTATTACTCTTTAAATGGTAAAGTTTGTGTAATCAAAATCTAATTGTATTAGATTAGGTAACGTACAAATAAACTAACATATCAAGAGAAAATTTCCTTTTTGTGCAAGATGGTGCACCTTACCACACTGCACAAGCAACGAAGACCAGGTTATAGGAACATGGGATTTCCTACCTCGACTGGAGTGTATAATCACCAGACATGAATCACATTGAAAATGTTTGGTTTCTCTTGGATAAGGCCTTAAGAAAACGACAATGCAAGCCAACATGAGCTGCAAGTATATTACGCGGCTTTCAAGAGAAATGAGAAGCTATTCCCCAAGAAATTATCAATAAACTTATACATTCGATGCCACAACGTGTAACTAATCTTTTTAATGATAAGTGAAAATTGTGTTCAATTTTCAATTCATTGGTAAAACAAAATTAAAATTAACATAATAAGAGGAAATAAATGCTTTCATAAAAATTTCTATCTAAAATTAAAATTATTAATTAATTAATAAAATTCTATATTTCTCCTGTTATTTTCATATTGTTTAGGATGCGTGAATTAACGGTTATTTCAAGGTGTGGTTAATTAAATATTAAATTATTGTATAAATTGCTTTTATTGTAAATTAAATAAAATATTTTTACACGCCTAATTAGTTAGTTTTATGCTTTTTTAAATTTTATTTATTTTTTATTTACCCATGTACAGCGCATGCGCTAACTAGAAATGACCAAGGTCAATTTATAATTATATCCTAAAGCGGGGCTTACAGAAATCCGTAAAACTTTATTATCTATCATGACAAAACATTCTATGTATTGGACACTGATTTAGTTCTAATATCGTTCTTGTTTATATCGTCTATAAACATTGAAAACTATATTATTAAAACAAATCGTTGTTTTACAATCTAATTAAGATTCATTTTTTTTGTATTTATATTATTTAGACCCGTAAATCTAAACAACCAAATTTAATAATTTTTCTTGGTATATATTAATATTTATAAATTAATTTCCAATTTTAAATATAATGTTAATAATTTAATTAAATATTTTTCATATTAATATTTGTAAGACAATAGATCAAAATAATAAATATGGTACACGATATTTCTTCACAGTCTTTACCGTTTGCTTTAGAGACTTTATATTTTTATTTTACATTTTAACCCAAATGTTGCCACCGTCCTTTTAAAAGAACGCTCCTTATATATATTTTTTTATTTTGCATACGCTAGTTATTTAGAGATATCTATAATAAGAATGTGTTTAGCACATCACAATTACAAGTCTTGACCAGTTAACTTCTTTGTTTATTCGTGATTTTGTATAATAACTTTATTTAGCTACTTTAAATAAGATTTTACTAATTTTATGTTTTTTTTTGAATAAAATAGTTTTGGCAACATCTGGGTTAACTTAATTCTATTGGATAATAGCTTATTTTAATTAAAAAGTAGATAGTACAGCGAAAAGAAAATAGAGGAATTGAGGTTCTATGTGTGCAGAATATTGATGGTAAAATTTTCCTTTTTGATAAAGAAGTATTCGGAAGCAAATATTTTTAAGGCGTGTTAAATAACACTAAAAAATTGTGTTTCGTTGATGGCTGAGGCTATACTTTTGAGGCTATATATTTTCCCCAATTTTCATGGTACATAATTGGTTTGGTTTTGATGTGTTTATTTAGGATTAAAGGTTCTATGTGTCTCACCAATGTAAGTTGTTTCATATTTTTAATAAATCTTTTATAAAATATGTTTTTAAAAAAACAAATACTGTCAAAATCATCATGATGAAAAATATTTGATGTGTGAGATTTGAGAAGTTGTGATTTAAAGGGGAGAGAAGTAATGAAAGTTGATTGAATTTAAACAGATAATTTGATTTTTCACATTATGCCGATTTTATGACCCATTTAAATACCTAAAATTGACACAGAAAAAATACTTCTATCATAAAACAAATATGCTCTAAAAACGTTGATTAACCCGTACAATAAGTTTTAATATTAAATAATTTTTAAATAAATACTCTTTAAATATCGAAAATTTTAATAAATTGTTTTGAAAATATTTTATTCAAGGTTGAAAATTAGTTTGAAAATTATACAATATTTCATTAAATAAATACTTGGAATTATGACGTTGTCTTTTGAACCTGATTTAAAAAATAATTTAGAAGATGTTCTAGCAGCTTCTAATAAATATAACTAAATATTCTGGAATGGATTTACAGTATGGAACTTATAAGCTCATTTAATAGCAAAAAATTATAAAAAAATAACTCATTTTATTGAAAGAATTTCAAGTTCGTTACGGAAATGGAATTAAATCTTACCTCCTAACCTTAGTAAAAGTTTCTATTGTGTATAAATGAATGCCAATTTGTTTTATCTGTTTTCTGAAATTAAATTTTGAATGTAAGTTTATGAAAGGTTTTTGTGAATATTAATATTAGTAATGTAGCGCTACAATTTCACTGTTTGGTTATTAAATAAATGTGACTGAAAACAAATTGTAATGTTACTACACGAGTCAATACAGTAATTTCAAAGATTCAATCATTCAATTATCAACAACAACGAACTGGGCTTGATTTTACTCTTTATTATATTTGGGAAAATCACCTCAAATTATTCTTTTACGAATTTTCACCGACAATTTAAAATATTTAAAAAATTTAAAAAATTTAAAATAAAATATTTTAAAAATTATATTAGTTTTAAAATTAAATATTAAAAAAATTAAATTTTTATCGTGTATAAAATGAGTCCTGAAAAAGTTCACGCGTGTTAACGCAAAAATCTTTTTTATGTCAATAGCGACATTGTTTATAATGTATAAAATACATATTATTATATTATCTTTCCTTAAAACATTTAAAAACTCACACTTTTACTGAAAGTCCATTGAATTCGCGATCTGAAATTTCTAGGTCTTCGTCGATTTTTTATGAGGTTTTTCATGATGAAAAATAAATCTTATTTCAATTGAAAAACAAGCCAAAATTAAACGAATAAATATCTCCCCTAATTCCTGGTTCTAATTCACGTTGACTTGTCAACTGGAAATTGAGCCTCATTAACAAACGAGATTTCCGCACTATCATAAATAGTAGGTCAATGATAAATTATCAAGCAAAAAAACAAAAAAAACAAAATTTACATAAGTTTATTCTTACCTTTTCCCATAATTTATGCACCATAGCGAAACAGATGAAATCCCGTTTTGATTTAATTCTTCTTGCTTGATGAGAAAAAGAGCTATAATAATTTTAAGCCATTCGAATATTTATCATTCTGATTTGTTGTTAAATTATTCTGCTCCTTTGCTATTGGGTTGTGAATTTCTGCCTAGTTTTGATGAGAATTTAGTTAAAATAGTTTTCTCCGAAAAATTAAGGTATTTAATAAATTGGCGGTCACGAAATAGCTGACTACCTCAGTAAGCTCTCACTAAAATCAAAGGCCATCTCTTTTACGGGCCCAAAGTTAATACGATGCCAGCGTGCATTTTTCCTTTCTAATATTGTAGCTCAGGATTATATGGAATCTTGGTTTGGCCTTAGGATGTTTCTCTATAATGGTTGTACTCAATTTGTTAAGTACAAATAAATACAAACATTTATGTCTCAATATCAGTCAACTACAAGATATGAATTTTTGTAACTTCCACAAAATTATATTAAATTAAATATTTATTGTTGCGTGAATTTACTGTTTCCCGTTAAGGAAAATAACAATTATTTTCCATCACACTAGGTTCAAACATTCTTGGTTTTTATATTCCATGACTAAACCTTTCATAGGGCCACTTTTCTCTGAAATGGATTTAATTATATTTTGGTTGATTCTCTTTAATGTAATTAGGCCATCCGTTATTCTTTAACATACTTATTGCACACTTATTTTGAGCAGCACTATTTATATTTACACCACCAAACCCCTTCATCTTGGTTTTGAAGTCGGCGTAAAAATCTGTTAAACATCAATTAAGGTCATAATAAGTTTCGAAGTCAAGATCAACTTAAGGTATCAAGGTCATTTTAGGTTAAAAAATTGAGGTCAAATCTTAAAGCTAAGGTCAACTTAAAACCATGAAAAGTCATTTGATGTTAAAATAGTTTTGTTCTTAGTGCTTAAACTAAAGAGTAAAGCATATATAAAACCAAAATTAATCGTCCCACAAGTGGCCAACCATGCTTGGTAAATCTTCAAAGGGTAAAGAAACATAATTTCACTCAAACTTGATTTATAAGAATAATATTTTCACAAAAGACAAAGTTTCTCAGGGGCTAAAAGTCCAAAAATTGCAAAGTCTTAAAAATTTTAAGCTAAGAAATAAAGCTTTGAAATTTACATTGTTAATTTATTTTTGTTTATATAGAACTACCAGAAAGACTTATGCTAATATTCGACTAAAATAAGCGTGTTATATGAATGCGCTTCATATTTGAAAAAAATATAGTATTTCAAATTTTGAATATTTTCTAGAAACTCGATTAAAACACGCGCGTATTATATTCGGGGGGAGGACTGTAGCGTAAGTTTGATCCAGGCATAACTACCGGACGTATAATTGGAATTAGCCATGACCATTTAAATTGTTAAAATTATTATATTTATTACTATATCTAAATAATTTAAACACAATTACAAGTGGGAATACTATTGTACATAACACCCAAATATTTTATAAAAACATTCTAACAACAAAAAATAATTAAATTGTTAAAATAATCATAAATGTTTATTGCAAATTAGATGAATTGTTTATAGGAACAGTCCAACATTGTGTTGGGTTATTGAGTTGGTGATAAATTTAAATGTTACTCTGACTCCAAGCGTGTCTTTAACCGATTCACAAATAACACTTGACAACAGAAATCTTTATTGATAATCACAAATAAACTTTCTCTTTACACTGAAAATAAATTTAGCACTCTGCTTGGAGACTATACAATGCTTATTACAACACTCGGTGAGGAATAGCACTTGTGTATAACACCGGATTAAGAAATCACAAGTTACTGATTGGTTTCTAAACTGGGAATTTGAGCTGGTTGTTTTCCTTGACTTTCTTCACAACTTTATTCAAATAATCAAATAACTTCTTTTCGTTTTATTTTTCAACTAATTCTTTTCTTCAACTCTTCTCCAAAAATTATTCTCCACAATTACTTCCTTTCCTATTATCTTTGGCAATCGTTTGTCCAACAACGTTTTGTCCAACGTCTAATTTTCTTCAATAATTTTATCCTTGAAATCGTCTCTGAAATCGTTTTCAATTTCGCGTCACTTTGTCTCTAATTTTTCTTCTCTAATTTTGTTCTAATTTCATGTTCACCAGTTTTCCCTTATATAGTTCGCTTCTCTTGTGACACTTCAGATAATCAAGTATTTTCCATTTTCCTTCTCCTGCTTTCCCCGACTGTCCCATTTTTATCTCTGACAGCTGTCAAGTTATTTTCCCTTTTCCTTTTTTTGTTTGACCGCCTTCTACCATCAATTTTATTATCAGTGGCAAGCTGTCGAGATAAGGATATTGTTGTTTTCCTTTTCCCCCGATTCCAAAATTCCTTTTCCTTTTTGTACTAATTAATTAGTACTGACCTTGATTTTTATTTTCCTGTTTGATTCCTTTTATTTCCTTTATCTTTCTCATTTTTAATTTCTTTTCACTTCCCTTTTCTTTTCTGAGTTTTCTATAGATCGTCCCGTTTGTCATGGCGATCTTCCCCCTGGTAATTTTATTTATTTACTTGTAAATTGTTATTTAGGTATCCTCAACAATTGCAATTTAAACAGGTGACATTATGAGACTCCCAACCTATATTCAGAAACCTATTCATTTAATTATTAATTTTTTTAATTCGTATTTGAACAGCAATTATATTTAATTTTGTGAACAGTATAATATTTTTATTCAAAATTTATCAGAAAATATGTTTTATTAAATATGTTGAATTTCTTGTAAAATTGCGATATTATGTTAAATATTAAAAAAGAATTTTTAGATAAATTTAACTTATTGATTTGAATATTTGCCTAGTCAAAGTAACAGTAACTGAATCAATGCAATACAATTATATCATGATGGATATTTCTACTAATTTATACATAACATTTAAACAAAATAAGATATTTTTCTTTATCTGAAATTCCATTTGGAGAATTGGTCTTTGTATTTTTATAATTTAAATTATTGATTGGATAATATTTTACAGAAAGTGAGATATTAATTATTTATTTTCCATAATCCTTAAATAATGAAGACAGAAATCTTGAGAAATGCTCTATTAGCCAGAAATAATTGAATATCCATACTAATTAAATTGTCTTATAATAAGCTTTGAACATAAAACCCTTGGGATTTAATGTAAAGTCCTTTGCATAAATGAATAAAATTGTCACAATAAAATTATTGAAAATATTCTAATTATACAAATATAAGGAAATTAGGAAAATGACGTATTTTTATATATTTCCATCCAGTCCCAGATAAATCACTGAGTATAATTAAAGCCCTCTTTTAAAAATCTTAAGATACTCACATAAAAATTAATTTGACCTAGAAATCGCTTAACAATTAAAATAAACCAACAATCAGTATGAGAAAATTAATAAGAATTATAATATAATACATTTATAAAGTAAAGAAAATTAATAAATTTATATCACTGAAACACGCAAAATTATCTGTGTATGTTGATTTTTTAATGTTTCATGGAATAAAAACATTTTCTATAGAAACCGAGAAAATGGAAGAAAAAATAAATTTAATATACAAACACAACACTTAGTCAAATATGTATTTTTCAAACATGTACTTTGTTTTAATTAAATTTTTATTTATTTTTAAAATTATTTTTTTTAAATGAATGAATTGAAATAAATTTCTTTATTTTGAATTTGTTTACTATTTTTTAAATCGTGCAAAGCCGGGTACCCCAGCTAGTAATATATAAACATCACATTTAAGTTAAAAATTATCAAAACTCACTTTAAATTATAAAAAATCCAAACAGACAAATTTCATAATTTAAATGAAAATAATTAATTATTATGTCGTCTCTGGATTTATAGAAGTATTAGAGAAGATTTTATTCCGTACAAACCGATGTAAAAATAACACATGCACAAGTATTTACACAATAATACACAAATAACCACCCAGATACGTTTTCTATTATTAAGAAAAAAATCAATAATCTTACATTATAGAAACATACATACTTACTTTGATTTCACGTTATTGTACTCATTGATAGAAAAATTAAATACTTCACACAAACACAACACATACTAAAAAATACATGCAAACTTTCGATACGCCAATGAGATAAGTTTCTATAATAATTTTATTTAAGACAATTTTTAGAAGAAAAAATGATCGCTGAAAATGTTTTTAAATGTATATTTAAAGAAACTACGTTAAATTGTCATGAAAATGACAAAATATCATTATAAGAATTATTTTTGAAATAAAATTAAGTTAAATATTCCATTAGAATTTCTGATATTTGTTTTAGAAATAATTTAGAAAAATACATTTTTGGCGATTGATTTAATTATAATTAAAAATATATCTGATTTACATTCTATCAAAATAATTTCAAAATAATTATAAAATAAATTTCATAAAATTCGTAAAAAACATGAAAAAAAACATCTATATGGATCGAAATTCAAGTCTTAAACTTTACTTTAAATTAAACATCTTACCTGAAAACCATTTAAAATTGGCTAAAATAAATTGCTAGAAAAATGAAATTTATTAAAATGGTGAGTCAATTTAATGAGATTAATTGATGTACACAATAACCACCACTATGGAAAATGTATCTCAGTGGTGTTTGGTTTAAAATAATATATATATATATATATGTTCTTGTCTCACATAATTTAAGACATCCTGTGTAGACAATGCATGCGGTTGCACAAAAATACACTGTTTCTCATTTGTTTCAATTTTTAGTGGATGTCGGTTTGTCCACCCATTTATGAAAATAAAAATGTAAGTGATACATTCCATATCAAATTTCCTTGTCTTTTTTAATATAAATATCTTGTTGATATCTTTAAATTTTTTATATTCATTGGTCTACACGAAAGCGCATAAATTATGTGAGACAAGGAAACATATATTGGAAAATGGTAAGTTGAAAATTATATTTTTCATTAAATTTACATTTTTTAAAAGTTTTTCAAAATGTTAATGTTAATATTAATAATGTTTTGAAATTAAACTTTCTAATTTATTATGAATTTTAGGTTATTCATGATTAATTTTCAAAAAACGGTATGATTTATTAAATTTTCATCCTTTTCTATATATATTATAAGAACCTTTTTTCCAATTTCACCACTGATTATTTTTTCCATTGAATTTATTAAAAAGAGAGCTTGAAGACTATAAATCAGTAATATATCGATGTTTTTTGATACTCACGAATTTTCACGAATTTATTATTAAATATTGTTATAGCGAGTTTCCGTTAAATTCGATTCATATTGGAAACGTAGCAACGCGCGCAAGGTATAGCTAGTTTAAATATAAATTTTTAAAGCTCTTCTTAAAACATTTTCATTTACACACAATTTAGTGACAATATTTTATGTGACTGTGATAATATTCTCCTTGTGCCATGACTTCGATCAACATTTTCAATCATTTTATGAACACCTAAAAAATTAAAAAAATTTATATTTAATATCTTTTATAAATTATATTTTTCGGTGTTTTTTTTCTTTATCTAGTATCGTTTAATAAATTTCTAAAAAAATATAATTGATATTGTTCCTATTTATTTTTCTATGACTCATGCAAACGCTTAGAAATTCATCAGATGGCATATTTTTATAATTAAAAGTGGGGTAATAAATGATTGATTTCATATTTTTGTTTCTCTGTATTTTTTATTATAGTGTTGCTGTGGTTAGTATATGTGTGTTTGTCTTTTAGTTTTTAAAATAAAATTATTTTTCTACGGTTCTGTAGTAAGTGCCTATAATGCCTTCCACGCACATCCATGTTTGTATGTATTGTTTATTATAAAATTGTTAATTTGTCTTGTTTAGTATAGGAAAATGGTATGAATTGCAATCCAGTGTATCATAAAGTTTAAGGCCCCGGGTTGTTTTTATATTCAAATTCCATTGCGCTAAACCGTTGTAATGATGTCCAAAATTAATCTTACAGAAAATTATAAAACCGATAATTATCAGTTGCTATTCTGTAAAATTGGATTTCTAAATATATTTTTTATTTAATTTTTTATAAAGATTAATTTAATTTATTTAGTTGTCAGAAAATGCATAAATTCAATGAAAAAGATTCTTGCCTTTAGAGACGCAATTTAATCTAAATACATTTATTAGTCAAAGAGTAAAATTTTAAAAATTTATTTCATCTTCGATAATTGGAAAACGTGAGCATTTAAACAAAATAGTATGTAATTATTTAATAAAAAGGCATTTAACATTTTAAATTGACATATTTCAATTAAATAAATTTTTAATGTTGATGTATTTTTATTTTTTTATTGCTCTAACGAAAAACTTATTTTTAACTAAATTAGTTTAAGTCGACGCCCTAATTCAGTGAATTGATTTTACAAAGTATATTATATTCATATTATATTAATATTTTTATTCAAATTATATTAATATTTTTATTCAAATTATATTTAGTGACATTTGTTTAATAATAACATATCATATTTATGTTAAAATTAATGTATTTCTTAAGCATCATTAAATTACATTTTCTCAACAATAAAAATTGAATATTTAAATTTATATATATATATAATTCTAATTGTTTTAATTCACGAAAAAATTACTTATTGCATAAATATGTTAATATGCTAAACTTTCAATATGAATTCTGTAAGTAATACAAATAATATTTATTATTTAATTTTTCAAATTTATTAGAATTGTTCAAAAATGGATTTCACTCTTAAGTTTCATTAACTCAGAAATATAATAATAATAATAATAATAATAATAATAATAATAATAATAATAATAATAATAATAATAATAATAATAATAATAATAATAATAATAATAATAATAATAATAATTATAATAATAATAATAATAATAACAATAATAATAATAATAACAATAATAATAAAGCAATCATCATTTTAATAATAATAATAATAATAATAATAATAATAATAATAATAATAATAATAATAATAATAATAATATAATATTAATAATAATAAGTCATTAAAATTTATATAACAAAATTTATTACTATTTTACAAAATAAAATATTATTAATTAAATATAGCCAATGAAGTATGTGCCGAAAATTAATTTAATAATTTAATTTTAGTCATGTAAAAATGAAAAATATTTAAATATATTTATTTTAACTCAAGTTTTAGTTTTATTCTGAAACAAAGTTTTTGATTATCTCAAATAAACCTTTATATGTTGCTTTAAATATAGCGCATTTGACATATTTGATTATATACGATTAAAAATTTATTGCTTATTTAAGAATTAAATATAATGTTTAAAAGACATTTATAAGTTGAGAAGTTTATAAACAGGATGTTGAGTTTAATAAAATTTTATAAAAAATGTTGGAACTTTCTTTCAAGAAAGTATTGAAAATCTTTTGGTTAACCCTTTCCTATCTTGTGTCTATAAAAATATGACAAAAAAAATTAACCATTCTATCCTCTGTCTGTAAAAAAATGACATTATTTTTGAATTGTTTTTGAATAGTTCAGTTGTTCTTCATAGAGGAATTGCTAATAGAAATTACAAAGCAGACCAATGATTATGCCCAAAATTTTTTTAAATTTTATTGTGATTGGAACGGGCGGGACACATAAAATAGAGAAGATAGGAAAGGGTTAAAATAATAAAACCTATAAAAGTATAACGAATATGAAATTTTAATAGAATGCTGAGTTTGTATGAATGTACTAATTGAATTATTTTTGAAAATGTCTCATGGACATTTGTTTAAATCATAACTAAACAAAGAGCATAATTGGATTTATTAAATAAGTAATTATTAAATAAATTTTTGAAGCTTATATTTTTAATTAGTAACACGGAGCCAGATGAATTAAATATGATAACCACTAATTATAGTTGTTAGAAGCTGCTAACACATCTTCTAAATTACTTTTTAAATCCAGTTAAAAAGTTAACGACATAATTCCAAGTTTTTATTTAATGAAATATTGTATAATTTCCAAACAAATTTTCAGCGTTGAATAAAATATTCCAAAAAATCATTTATTAAAATTTCGATATTTAAAATATATTTATTTAAAAATGATCCGGTTAAAAAGCTGTATCAGATAGAAAGGTTCATATGTTCCCTAAGAACAAGGATTTATCAACAAAGGTTTATCAACGTACAGTTTATGAAATGAAACTAAATTGAAATTATTAATGGTGATTGATCATGTATGACATTTCCCCGGGAATTCTAAAGGTAATTTTAAAGGAAAGTTACCACAAATAATCCCATTGTGACATTCGCTCCAGCACATTTGATCAGTACTTATTTTGTAGTTGTTCTTTTCATTTTTGCATAATTATTACATATTTATAAATATTATACCACTGTTACAAAATTGCCGAATACTGGATAGCATTTATGTTGAGGTAAGATGACATATTTTTCGGCAAAATGGACAGTATGAAATTTTTATTGTTTTTGGTGAGATAGTTAATAATAAAAATTTGTTTTTAAAAATAATTGTTATTTATATATTATATTTATTGTATTTATTAAAAAGCTTGACTATGAATCAGTAAATATATCGATGTTTTATTGATATTCACGAATTCCAAGGTCTCGGGTGTCAGATGTTTGAGCTGAAATGACAAGTTCCCTCACTACTTTCATAAAGAAAATAAAATAATCAAAATCACTTGAAAAAGGCAGTGCCGAAAATTCGTGAATATCCAAAAAACATCGATATTTTTACTGATACATAATCAAGCATTTTAATAACTACAATGTCAATTGAAAAGACATCAGTGGTGAAAATTGAAAAAAGCTCTTATAATAATATTATATTTGAATTAATCAAAGTAATTAAAAATTATAACTTTGACTTTATTTGCAAAGTTCTTATTATTAATAAGTGTCCTTCACGCCATTTTTTTAAAATTTTTAACTTTTTTCCAATAAAAATTAACAACTGAAAAATCACTATAAAAAGTTTTGTGTACGATTTGCCCGAATTCAGTTCGGGCAAATCACACAAGGGGTTAATCAATAATGTATTTTTTTTATTTTACTTCACTTTTTCATTTTATTTTTGTGAGTATTGACATAAATGAACATCAGTCGCTACTATTCAAGGCTAGAACTAGGGAGATTGAGAAATACTGGTTTAATCTAACTCATACATATATGATAGTTATGAAAAGAAAAACAGAACAACATATATTTAATTTAAGGTTTATTTTTACATTGGTTAGAAAGTTACTATTGGTATTTAGCACATCCTTCCATTCCCTGAGGGCAATCACAAATTCTTCCTTGATTTTTTGACGGTAGACATATATATCTGCAATTTCCATAAACGTTTTGGTTTGAGCAAGAATTAGTAACTGCATGAAAAAAAAATTAATAATAATCTAATAATTATTTTATAAATTTTTTTAAACTTTTTTCACATTCATCAAGTAAAACTGTAAGCGAGCTGTATTCCACATCCAAGCTTTTTACATCGGTATATTGAATGAGCTTTTTGGAATCATAAACATAGAGGTAATTTCTAAATAAATTTTATAGATAATTTAGCATAAAAAATGAATGCAATTACCAAATTAATAAAACAAATGTATTTTAATGGAAATTAGTATAGTTAGACTGACGAGAATTAGAGTTTACAAGAAAATATGACATTTAATCAAACATTTGTAATTATGTTTGTTATAATAATAATAATAATACTATAATTATAATAATAATAATAATCATAATAATAATAATAATATAATAATAATAATAATAATAATAATAATATAATAATAATAATAATAATAATAATAGATAATAGTAATAATAACAGATTCATTGTCATCATCAATTAATAACGAAAAAACTATATAGATTTTAAAATTCTTAAAAATATGTATATTCGATTTAAAAACCCATTTTATTTTAAAACAGTAAAAAAAATTTCAAATTTAAATAAAACATTTTTATTAAATTTAACTATTTTTATATTTTTGCTTAACATCAATTTGTATTCATATAATTTTGTAGATACATGTAAGATTTCCATGCACCACTTCAAATACACAATATAAACACAAACACATTATTCTTTGCATACACATTAATCTTGAAATCCATTATAGTTCACAGTAATATTAATCAATTCATTCAGTCGATAGTGATCAAGAACTAGAGAATGGAAATAATGGGTGTCTGGCAACAACAACAATAATAATAATAATAATAATAATAATAATAATAATAATAATAATAATAATAATAAAACAATAAAATGATCAATCAAATTTCAATAAAATCCTACACCGAAACGGATACCAAGGTGAGGACATTGAAAAAATGAATTCTACCTCAAGAAGATCTAGGGAATTAACACAAAAGAATCAGAAATATTTCTATCTGAATATCCCATTCATCAGTGACATACTCGACTTCAAGATCCTGAAAGAACTTAAACGTACCGGTCTTCCAATTCGGATAGCACATAAATCTTGGACATTGAGAAGGGCTCTGGCAGGCAACATAAATAGAGAAAACAATTGCACAATGAAAAACTGCCAGACACCGAAAGATATGTGCTTTAGAAAAAACATCGTCTATTGCATCACGTGCAATGTATGCAATGAAATCTACATTGGAAGTACCCTCAGGACATTGCACCAAAGAGTTAAAGAACATCTAGATCCTGGTGGAACATCCTCGTTGGGCAGACATCTCCGGCAGTGTCAGCCAACAGAGGAAAGAAAAAATATTTCAATAGAAATCATAGCTAATGGAAACATCCAAAAGAAAAATGTCAGAATCAAAGAAGCAATTCTCATAATAAACAGACAGCCAAAGATCAACACTAAAGAAGAAATCAATGAAATCATGAATTTGATCTGTTGTCATTGACTTTGAGAATAACTGACAATATACAAAGAAATTAAAAAAATAAGAATAAATTAAAAAGTAATAATTAGAATAATATAGAAAAAAATTTTAAAAAATAGGGTTTGAAAATCAAAATTGACACATTTATTGAAATATTTAAATAGCATATATAAGTAGTTATTGGAGGCTTTATTTAAAATATTTTCAAATATTTTATTAGGCTTCTAGAAGCTAATTATAGAAGCTGTAAAAAATTTAAAAATTTTAGTTTGTGTCATTTTGAAATTTTAAATGTAAAAATTATAAAAAAATTTTAAAAGTTTTTAGTAAAACAATTCATTATATTTACAACCAATGAGAATTAAGAGAAAGGAAATAAAAGAAAGATTGAAGGGTATTTTGAAGAAGAACATTGCTAAATTCCAGGAGATTGACAAGGACTATCGTATAGTCGAAAATTCTTTCATTAAATACATTATTTGCAGCAAAAGGCTTAAATTATCATTTTATTGTTTTAAATAATAAATGCTGCTACCAAGCAATCATCATTTTATACTAATAATAATAATAATAATAATAATAATAATAATAATAATAATAATAATAATAATAATAATAATAATAATAATAATAAATTTAGGATTCGCCAAAAATATTATAATGTACTTTTTATTTTGACCTGTCCATGTAAATTTTGATGACACCAATTTCAAGGAAAACAAAGTTCCCATTTTTGCTTGATAAACCTTTTCAATAGTTGTCGATGTTGCTTCTAAGGCCTCGTTGTGGATTAAAATGACCTCTTTAACAACTGAATGCAGACAGGATATCGAGTTCAAGGAAGTTATTAAATCATTTTCAATCCAGCACAATTTATCGGAGATTGAATCATACGTCAAAGCACGGGGAGAAAATATAAAATTTGCTATTAATGGCCTATATCCGGTTCCATCCATGTAGGCAAAATCAATTTTGATGAAATCTCTGGTATGGCATATCCAAAATATTTCCCTGAATTAATAAAATTCCCAACTAACAAGATACCTAATCAATCGTACCCGTCTTTAGAATTAATAGTGATTTCTCCAGGAGATGTGAGGGATGAAAAAATGATTTTCTCAAATCCACTATGGGTATTAAAAACTCCAAGATTTTTGTCTGATTTTGAAGTAAAAAAAAGGTTTCCAGAAATCCAATCGATTGCCATTCCTGAAACCTTTATGTTTTTCAGCAATAATGTAGTTCCGGAATCGGGAGAAGAGTAAGACGAGTTGAATATTCCTGGACGGTTTTCAAGAATCCAATATATGAATCTTGATTTGCAGTTGGAATCCATTATTGAGATTTTATCGTCTGTAAATAACAACTCTAAGAATCCATGAAAGCAAAAATTGTTTAGATAACACTTTTTATGACAAAAATGTGAATTTTTTTTATAATGTTCTAAAGATAATTCAAAAAATTAACAAATTATCGAAAATTATCAGATACAAATGAGGTGATAGAAGGATCATTGCGAGAACGAATTCATCGGAATGTTTTCAGAAATTATCGAAATACATGAAAACGTTTAAAAAATGAAAATCGTTAATTAAATTAATTAAACAGAAATAAAAGTAAACAAAGTGGATTCTTGAAAACTATTATCATGATAATATGAGTAATAGGAAAACGGAGAATAGATTACTGTAAGAAGGACGCACGGTGAAACAATTAATTGTTTCTTTCGAAGGAAAAAAGATAAAAAAAGATTGCGAAGTTTGTAAAAAGTAGACGATTTAGTTGAAATACCATTAATCAAATTCAGAAATAATCATAATTTTGTTTCAAATAGGGAAGAACTCGGCAGTAGGGCAAAAAGGAAAAAAATTAAGATAGATGATATAACTAGAGGAAAAGGAAATAAAGGATCAAGTTGAGTCAAAGGAGTAAATAAAAGAAGTGGTTATCGTTACGGAACGTGCAGAACCAGAGAGGTTACAGCAAGACATCAAATAATCAGAATAGCATTTTATTGCGATATTCGTAATTTTGTAAATTGTAGTTTATACGAATTTGATTACAGATATACGTTGATTGTTGTTTAGTTAATTGTTTTACAAAACATGTGGAGTCAGAAACACCGCCGCTAATATTTAATTAATTAAAACTCAACATTATTATTATTATTATTATTATTATTATTATTATTATTATTATTATTATTATTATTATTATTATTATTATTATTATTATTATTATTATTATTATTATTATTATTATTATTATTATTATTATATTATTATTACAATAAAGTGATAATTTAAGCCTTTTGCAGCTAATAATGTATTTAATTAAAAACTTTCGACTATAAGATAGTCCTTGTCAATCTCCTGGAATTTAGCAATCTTCTTCCCGAACATACATTTCTATCTTTCTTTTATTTTTTAATTTTACTTCTCATTGGTATAAATATAATATAATATAATGATATACTTTCTTTTTCTGAATTTTTAAAATTTCATTTAAAATTAAAATAAATATCATTTAAAATATAAAATGACATCAACAAAAATTTTTAAATTAATTAATTAATTATTTTGTATTTTTGTATTTGACCTTGCTAAAGCCCTCATATGAAATTAAAATTATTTGATTAAATTTTATTTTTCATTTAGAACCAGTTTCCAGTCTCTCCAGGAAAATGTTTTCTTTTATTTTAAGTTATTTTTAAATTAATTTGTACAACCTCAACCAATGCCGCGTGCCCTACAGCATAGGAGATTTCAAAAGCAGTCTCAAAATATATTTTATATATTTTTTATAAAGCATTCTAGAAAGATTACTTTGATATATTTCTATAAAACTCAAAAAATATGAATTATTTATTTATAATTAAAATTAAAATGTTGTCGCAAACGCAGAAGCGTAAACAAGTCTTACTTAACACCCATTATCAAAGCTGAACAATGTCTAGATTTGTTTGTCTGTAATCAAATTTTATTAATAGCTTATTGCCGGAGAACTTTTCATAGAATTGCTTGATAATGCATTTAAACAAGAAATTGATATTTATTTATTTGTTTATTTATTTATTTATTACTTGGAATCAACTGCTTCCACAGAAATGGGTTAAAAGCTTTTTTTTCGATAATTGATCTTTTCTTTCTTTTAAGTGAAGGTAACTTCCATATATAATGACCTTGACTAATTAAAAGATTTTCCATTGGACCTTTAAAAGTTCAATATAGACTAAATTAATACTGAATCTTTACCCGCAGTTTTACAAGTTTTACCATCACCGACATAACCGGGTTTGCACAGACATAATCGAGTGGGTGAAATTCCTATTGCTATGCATTCACCATTGGGGTCACAATCCTTCGTTACTTCGCATCCTAACTCTAGGATAATAATTTTACATGGAGAGAAAATTCAAATGCAAATATACTTATTGGAGCACAGAATTTTCCTGGACCATTAAACAAAACCCCACAATGACAACGCTTATCAGTCTTGCAAATTGCGTTGGGGTCACAGTCTTGGTTTGTTTTGCACTGATCTTTAGGGACACACCTGCAATTATGAAACATTCGAATTATTATTATTATTATTATTATTATTATTATTATTATTATTATTATTATTATTATTATTATTATTATTATTATTATTATTATTATTATTATTATTATTATTATTATTATTATTATTATTATTATTATTATTATTATTATTATTATTATTATTATTATTATTATTATTATTATTATTATTATTATTATTATTATTATTATTACTATTATTATATTATAAATATTACACTTTATTATCCATGTATAATTCGCTTTTACAGACACAATTTCCTTTATCACAATTCATAGTGACTTTGTCACATATTTCTGGAAAATAGAGGCAATTCCGCCTTTGACAAATCCCATTGCTGTCGAATTGGAATCCCGCATCACAAATGCAATTGTTAGTAACCGGATCACAGTGTTGATTCAAGGAACATTGGCCACACTTTTCTATATTTACAAGAAATCATTTTTAGTAATTTAAATAAAAAATATGTTATAACTGGTGAAGACATTAACTGATGCAAATTTGCATGTGAGTGGCGACGAATTCGAGTCAATGCAGCACTGATAAATTCCTGAATCTCCCACCGTTGCTTTTTGAATAATTAATTTTACTGAGGCCGGTTGTCGAACGAAGTTCATTTTCATTAAAGGAGATATTCGACTCCAACTCAAATAATTTACATTTCCAATTCCATTTTCAAAGAAACAGAGCACTTCAACATTTTTCGTTTCAGGAACATCAAGTTTGCTAGGTAGGACCATAATCATTGGCAATTCTAATGGTGAATATTTCATCAGGAAATAAGAAAAATAATTAATTTATAATAATAATAATAATAATAATAATAATAATAATAATAATAATAATAATAATTATTATTATTATTATTATTATTATTATTATTATTATTATTATTATTATTATTATTATTATTATTATTATTATTGTAAGATGATATAATAATTTCCAACGAATTACTTACATAACCAGGTCACTAGACCTTGATATCTATTGAATGATGCGGGAATGCTTGTATAACTAAATTAAGTAAGTATGTTTGTCTTCTGTGTCAACAGTATCAGTTAAACTAATAATTCTCCCTTTTGTAGATTACGCAATTCAATGTACAATAAATAGTATAACGATTGTGTGTTCCGTTTAGATTTTTGAAGTGAATAAAGATTTCTGTGAAACTATGTCTTCTTCTAACATGGCGACCACGCCAGGACTCCAGAACTATATCAAGCCACCTAATCAATTCGAAGTCACCCAACAACCGCAAGAAACTCAAGAAATTGTTACCAAGCCCTTTCTGTCGGTAGAGTTGATCCAGAAATATGAAGAAGTACAGAACGATTATTCAGGCTATGAAGAAAGATTAAGAAAAGCGTTCGAGCCAAGGAAAAATCTAGCCATGGATCTAGACGCAGCTTTAAGATATCGAAAAGGAAATGACTCGTGCACCGAATTTTTCAATAAAGTGGAAAAGCTCGTCGACAATGTTCTTCGACACAAATTAACAAAACCGGCGTTAATGTTATTTTTAATGCAGAATGCAATGGAAGATATGGAAACAAAAAAAGAATTGAAATTAAGAGAAGTTAAATCAGTAGATAAGGCCAAGGAAGTGATATCAAGAATGGAAGAAATTCAAAAAGAGCTTTCAAGTGAACAATCATTAGCATCCCTACATGAAAATAAATCATATGCGGAGACAGTCAAAAGTCCGAGAAAAACTCAGTTGTACCAACAGAATAAGACGCCAATATTTGCTAACTCTAGAACCAATGAGGCCATGAACTTCAATATGCCAAATAAAAGTGACTGGAAGAACGGGACCAGGCGATTTAAACTGCAGAGATGTTGGGCGTGTGGAGAGCAAGGACATATTCGAGCAGAATGGCCAAACGTAAAATGCTCTCAATGTTCCAAAAATGGTCATTTCAAGTATCAATGTTGGGACATCAGAAGAAATTCAGTTAAAACATAAGCATATTACAACGGAAGAAATTATGATAGAAATCAAAAACAATTTGGATCCAGAGGACAATATCAAAGCAGAAACCAATCTTCAGACAGAGGACCACATCGAAGACAATGCAATGCGATATACGACTACGAATACGAGGAAAGAGAGCTGATTCAACAGGATGACATGCAAAACGATTGCGAACAGCTAAAAGGGGAGGCTCCAGTTTCAAGGGAGTTGCTAGGAGCCATAAATTTGGTTTAAGTAAGTATATTGTTGACACAGAATGTTTGAATTTGAATGCTTGTGATTTCAAGATTTCCGTAATGAATGAATTTAAAGATGATTTAAAAATTAATGATGAATGATTGTGAATGTTTTGACTTTGAAAATTATTTTGAATATAGTTTTTATGAAATTAATAACAAAATTGATAAGATTATGAGTATCGATATAATTAATAATAAAGTTAATGAAAATAAAGAAAGATCTTTTGCACCTAAATTCGTTTACGAAAGAATGAATGGCAGACCTAGTGTAGGTATTTGGCTGGAAAATAAAATAAAAGTTGATTGTCTTTTGGATACCGGGGCTAGAATAAACGTGATTAGCGAAGATGTTGTTAGTAAATTAAAGATGCGTGATAAAATAGGGGAATCCAATATTATGGTTACATGTGCAAACGAGAGCACACTTAAAATCATAGGAACAATATTACTAAAAGTGAGAATTTCGGGATTAGAATTGGTAATAAGATTCTTTGTGGCAAATAAGATTAACCCGAGCGTAATTGCAGGCGTAGAAATGATGAATTGTTTTGATATTAAATTACAGGCAGTAACTAAAGTAAAATTAAAAAATCAATTAATGAATTTAGAGGAAAACAATTTGAAAGGAATTATCGACCCAACGATTAATAAATTACTTAAAGAATTTTCGGATATATTCATGAAAAAGAAATGAGATGTAGGAAAAACACAGTTAATTAAACATAAGATAATTACTAGAGGTAGCCCAGTGACAATTAATCCTAGACGTCAGCCGATTCATATTGCTCACAAAATACAAGACATGCTAAAAGACATGGAAGAAGCAGGAATTATAAAAAAATGTGACTCAGTGTGGAATAGCCCATTGGTATGTGTGTTAAAAAAGAATAAATCAGATATTAGAATATGTTTGGATTTTCGGGCACTAAATGCAATTACGGAGAGACCTCGATTTCCAATACCAAATATTGAAGAGATGATGGATATCCTAAATGGAGCACAGATATTTAGCACTATCGATCTTGATAATGCTTATTATCAAGTGGAATTAGAAGAGGAATCAAAAATAAAGACTGCATTTTCAACAAAAAATGGTCAATATTGTTTTAACCGAATGCCCTTTGGAATTGCAGCTGCCCCAGCAACTTTTCAAAAATTAATGACTCAAGTTTTGAGTGATCTTAATTGGAGAGAAGCAATTGTCTATTTAGACGATATCCTTATATTTGCAGACAATGAAATCGAACATAAAAAAAGACTAGAAAGAGTTTTTCGAAAGATTCAAGAAGCTGGTTTGAAAATAAGCTTAGAAAAATGTTGTTTTAACAAACTAAAAATAAAATTTTTGGGACACATTATAAATAAAAATGGTATTAAGACAGATTATGAAAAGATAAAAGCAATGCGAGAATATGAAAAACCAAAATGTATTAAACGTTTAAGAAGCTTTCTAGGCTTAACAAATTATTATCGAAAGTTTGTTAAAGATTACGCCAAGTATGCAAGACCATTAGAAAGATTATGTGGGTCTAACAAAGATAAACTTATATGGACTGAAGAATGTGAAACAAATTTCAACACGCTAAAGAAAGCGTTAACGTCTACCCCAGTACTAGGATTTCCGGATTTAGGAAAAACCTTTATTTTAGATACAGATGCTAGTTTCGATACGATTGGGGGAGTGCTTTCGCAGTTGAGTAGTAATAGACAAGAACAAGTTATTGCATATGGATCAAAGATAATGAATAAGCACGAAATCGGTTACTGCATTACGCGAAAGGAATTGCTTGCAATCTATCATTTTACTCAGCATTTCAAACACTATCTATATGGAAAAATATTTACTTTAAGAACCTTTATGATAAATACAAAAAAGCCAATTACAGCACAATTCCAAACATGGATTAACTATTTAAGTGGGCTAGATATCAAATTAGAATACAGAAAAGGAGAATTGCATGCTAACGCAGATGCCCTATCAAGAAAAGACTGTACTTCATGTAGTCAGTGCCAAACAGTTCATGAAAACGCCAAGGTAGATAAAAATAAAACTAAAATATTGGCCATAGAAAATATGGACCAAGAAATAAAAGTAAATAATGAGGTATAATTTTTAATATACATAAAGACTTATGTCACGCAGGGGTAAAAAAAATTTACGAATATGCACGGAAAAATATGAAAATGAAAATTAGTGAAAATGAAGTTAGAAGAGTGATTGAAAATTGTGAGCAGTGTCAGAAACGGAAGACGTGGACAAGACGAACAAAAGAACCGCTGATTAAACAGAGGACAGATGAAGTTTTCAAATTGATTTCTGCGGACCATTTAAGAAAACAATTCATGGAAAACAATATATTTTAGCTATAATTGATCAATTCAGTAGGTATATATCATTGACGGCAGTTGCTCATCAGGATGAAAAGACGACGGCAAAGATTTTAAGAGAAAATTGGATTTTGAAATTTGGTGCCCCTAAAATCATTCACTCCGATAGAGGAAAAACATTTGAATCTCAACTCCTTTTAGAAGTGTTGAAAACTCATCATATTACAATATTATATTCAAGCCCATATCATCATAGTACAAACGGTTTAGTTGAGAGGCAATTTAGAACTATAAGGGATGCAATTGCAATTACGTTAAAAGACAAACGACATAAAGATTGGGCAGAAATATTGCCAGATGTGGAATTTATGTTAAATGCGACGATACAGCAGACAACCGGATTTTCGCCCTCTGAAATAATATTTGGGCGGAATATTTGTAGACAATGGATGGAAAAAGAGAATTTGGATATACAAAATAATGATGCTAATAATCGGAGAAGGGAGATCGTGGAGGGAATTAAACATAAACAAAACATAGAAAAGAATTTAATTACACAAAATTATAGGAATTTTGAAGTTGGAGGCCAAGTATTGGTTAAAAAAGAAAATACTAGAAAGATGGATGAACGTTATGAAGGGCCTTATGAAATAACTGGAAAACGACATGACAGAAGCTATGTTCTAAAGAATAAGCAAGGCAAAGAAATAATTCAAAATGTAGAATGGATCAAAAGTTTTAAATGGAGGGGGATGTAAGATGATATAATAATTTCCAACGAATTACTTACATAACCAGGTCACTAGACCTTGATATCTATTGAATGATGCGGGAATGCTTGTATAACTAAATTAAGTAGGTATGTTTGTCTTCTGTGTGAACAGTATCACTTAAACTAATAATTCTCCCTTTTGTAGATTACGCAATTCAATGTACTATAAATAGTATAACGATTGTGTGTTCCGTTTAGATTTTTGAAGTGAATAAAGATTTCTGTGAAACTATGTCTTCTTCTAACAATTATTATTATTATTATTATTATTATTATTATTATTATTATTATTATTATTATTATTATTATTATTATTATTATTATTATTATTATTATTATTATTATTATTATTATTATTATTATTATTATTATTATTATTATTATTATTATTATTATTATTATTATTATTATTATTATTATAAAGTGATGAATTCTTGGTAGCATCATTTATTATTTAAAACAATAAAGTGATAATTTTAGCCTTTTCCTGCAAATAATGTATTTAATGAAAAAATATTTGACTATAAGATAATCCTTGTCAATGGACTATCTTATAGTCGAAATTTCTTTCATTAAATAAATTATTTGCAGCAAAAGGCTTAAATTATCACTTTATTGTAATATTATTATTATTATTATTATTTTTTATTTCTTTTTTATCATTATTATTATAACGCTGCCCAACAAAATTTGATGATATTTTTTACGAAAGCTACTTCATTTGTATTTTGTAAATTACAAATTCGATTTTAATATTAGTTTTGACATATATTTTAATTAAAAGCCGTTTTTATTTTTATGAAATGTTTTATATTTACAAATTGAATATGTACAAAAATGCACAGTGCTATATTAAAAATAAGAAAATGTGGAATGCATATAAAATAGTCTTATCTGTACAATCTCAAAATTGTTACATCAAACTGAATTTTCTGTCAGAGGACCTGATTAGATTTCTTAATGAAATCATTCAACATGGTCATCAAATACATAATTCATGTTTTCAATGAAAATATTAAGGTGATAATGAATAAAATGAAGTTTGAATCAAGTATTATACCTTAGGGTTTCATAGTCTTCATCATCGTAATGGTCAGAGATTCAAATTTTACAGCTTTATGTCGTTCAGTAAAACTATTGTAAACATTTTAAAAAACGTCCATGCTTTTTGAATTAAGGTCAGAATGCTGATTGAGTAGCAGGTGCCTCAACTCTGGTACGATGGATACAACTTCTGTCATTTTCGCAGAATGTGTTTTGGGGAATTTTATTGCATCAGACTCATTGTCAAGCACTTTCACAAAAAGTTTAATGAGGCCTACTTTTATATGTATAGGTGCCAATATTTGCTCGTTTGGCAAACCAAGTGGAAAATAAGCAACATTTATTTATTCAACAGTAAAGCCATCACACTAATCCCATACTTTGTCATTGTAGTAACTATATGTCTCATGAATCTCAAAAGCCTTAAGAATAAAAACAAAAATTCCCGTCTACGACATGAGTATTTTAATTTGAAGCCTTTAAACAATAGGGTACTGTGATACATATGATATCAAACATGCGGTCCCACTCAATTGCAATTGCCTAAGTCAAATCAAATAAAAATTCACAGCGAAGGTTTACCAATGAAAATTATTTTAAAATAAAATATAACAAACCACAAAGTTTTCCATCTGGTGAAAGGGTATATTGCTCTGGACATATACATTTAGAATTAACACAGATCTTTTTAGTTGGACAGTCCATATTCACCCGGCACTCTGAAAAAATAATAAAAAATTATTTAAACAAAATAATTTCAGATATTGTTAAGATTAGTTTAGGAACGCTATTCACAGGGACAAATTAAACTGACCCATGCCATCTTCTTAAGACGTTTTTTTCTCAAATTCACCTACTTATAAATATATGAAAATAATACAGGGTTTTCCTAAATGTTTCATCATCTTTATCAAAATGTTTAATCATTAAATTAAATAATTTTATCATCATATCAAAATTTTATAAGACCAATATTTGGGTCACAAAAGATTATAGCTATCGTAATAAAAAACATAATTTTTTAAAATGAAAAATATAAAATAATATTTTTTTAAATGTAAAATTAAACTAAAAGTAGAAAAAAAATTATTTATTATAAATAAACTTTTCAACTTTATTTTATGCCATTTAGAGTGCACAACTCATCAACCGCTCAAAACGAGCAGTATTTAGTTTAATTTTACATTTAAAAAAAATATCAATCATAAAATTTGTTCAGAAACTTAGTGCCAACAAAATTGTTGATCAGAAAAATTAAAAATAAAACTAATAATTAAAATTAATTTAAATAATTTTCAATACTCGCTGACAAAATTCGAAAAATTCTTTAATGAAAAATAATGTAGCTTTGGTCTCATAAAATCACACAAAAATGTAATATATTGTTGTATGCAATAATTTGCTTATTTTAATTTAACCAATAAATCTTTAATGAAATATAATCGGCAGTGCCGAAAATTCGTGAGTATCAGCAAACATCGATATATTACTGATTTATAGTCTTCAAGCTCTCTTTTTAATAAATGCGTCTTTAATATATTTATGATGTCTGTACTGATATCAAGAAATCTATACAAATAATATATAAAATTATATACAAAAATATATTGTCATCGAGATAAAGTTTCATAATGAATTTTCCAACAAATGAAATATATTACAATAGCTGTCAAGCAATAATTGTCAAATAAATATAGATTTGTTAATAAAAACTTCTCATTGCCAATAAATGTCCATAAAATGACAAGTGTCTAAAATCATATAAATCTGACAAATGTTATATTAATTTTTTGAAAACTTTTTTGTCACTCTCCATATGAACTTTGACCATCTAAATCAGTATTTCCAGAACTTCTTTATACCATGTCCCACCATAGTATTTTCAAAAGTCAAATGCCCCGCTGGTCCCCTTGAAGCTGTCAAACTTCGATAATCAGTATTGCAGTCGATGAAATTGCTGTATACACGTTGTTATATTTAGTCGTGAATGAGCATATTATATTAAAAAAATATATGTGGAATAGTTGATAATTGCTGATGTGTCCCACCTCTGAGGCGTGATGCTCCACCATGGGAAACACTAGTCTAAAGCGTCTATTAATTCTCAATATATCTAACATTGAAATTGATAAATTATGATCTTATGTTGTACCCGATTTTCATCAGATGAAAATCAACGTCGACGATTTGGTTACTGTTAGATGATGAGGGTAGGCCCATCACTACATTCATTTTAGACAAATATTATAAAACAGGGCCAGGCAAATACAGAGTAAATGTGTACGCCGAAGAGCGCAGGTAGATAAAGGTCCTAACAAACAATTCAATTCCAGACAAACCAATTCAGCTCAATGATCTGCTCATGAGCCAGAAGATCAAAAAAATGTTGATTCGAAATGTTAACAATCACGTGCTAAATAAATTTATCATTTACTTTATGTGACTATTCTTTATGTTTGTTATTAGTGTTAATCATTAGTTTATCATTTATGTGACTATTCCTTATTTTTGGTATTGATCATTTTATCTTTCTGTACATACCTTTGGGTAGATTGTAATTTTATTTAATATATTTGTATATACACATATTTAACATTTTATAAAAAAGGGTAAATTAAATTATTAAGTAAAAATAAAGAAATAAGCTTTAATTAATTATTCGAAAATTTTAATTAACAGAAAATTTTTACATAAGTTCAACAGCTGAAAAATTAATAAATTCAACAGCTGAAAAATTAAGTGTTTTTTGGAGGAAAAAATAAATCAATTGAATTCAGTCTATTAGAAGAAAATAAAAAATTAAAGTGTCTCTTGAAATAAAACTAAAAATTATGAAATAAAACTCAAAAAAATAATAATAATTAATTTATAAGTAACAGCTGCCCTAAAATTTTATATAAATAGCCGAGGTAAAATTCATTTACTTGCCCCAAAAAATAGCGCAAAGATTTTATATTCGAAGGTAAATCCTGAGGATAATTCAATCATTTAAATCAGCACAGAACGATTTACAAATAATAAAAGCTTACGAAGACACAACACGCACATACAACAAACAACAATAAACATATATACTTCTTTTGCACGCATTTTAGTAAAGAAATTGATAAACAACTTTTCAGTGAAAGAAATAATTGTCAACATTCTTATTTGCTTATATTTGGTAATTTTGATTTTAATAAATATTTATAGACAGATTTGTTGTTTTTACTTTGATATATATATAAGAACCAGTAAGTTGAGTGTTCCCGATTTTCGAGACCTCAACATTTGGTGCCGCGAACCGGGACTTTAAAATCAATTATTGTTATTCACAATTTGGGGGATAGGAATTGAGATCAGAGGGTATAGTATTTTATATTGGGAAAATATATTTATAAAAAACAATATCATTGACCAATTTTTAAATAAATAAATTCAGTTTTGAAAATTATTAAATAATTCAAAAAAAGATAAAATAGATAATCAACCCGAAATAGTTTATAATCTCAGAAATAGAATAGTCTATAGGATGAATAATAATAATAATAATTACATAAAAATTTTACCAGTAGAACCATATAGAGGAGAGCCTGAAAAGTTCGACGATTTTTTCACTGAGATCGCTCAGTATGCAGAAGCTTGTGGTTGGACACCTGATGAATTAAAAATGAGAATCCCATTATACTTAAAGGGTTATGCGTTACAGGCATACAATAACCTAGAATGCAAAGGAAATAATTTTGATCAACTTGTAAGATATTTGAGAGCAGAGATAGTAATTGATAGTGATTTGCAAAAGATTAATGTTCAAAAATTTAGAAACAGATATCAAGGTACTAGAGAATCAGTTGGTGAATATGTATATACAATTACGGAGTTAGCGAAAAAGGCATTTGGTGCAGGCGAGCACACAGCAAAACTAATTGAGGATCAGTTTTGGAATGGTATACAAAAATATTTATATAAAGCATTGATTATGGTAGAATATGATAATTTAAATGAATTAGTTCATAAAGCTAAGCGTATAGAAGCAATACAACGAGACAGATTTAGCTCACATGTAGATGCAATGGAAATTCAAAAGCCCATAGAGGTAAAATCTGAGTTGGGTAAGTCAGATGACAATATCCCCTGGGAGGAGATGAAACAACTATATTTGAACTTTGTAAAAAATAGACGAAGGATAAGCCCGAGTCCAGACAGAAGTCAATCGCCTGAAAACAGGAGAAGGTTTGACAATGTGAGAAATAGAAATTTTGAGAATAGAAACAATAGAAATACTTCGATAGAGACAATCGTTATGAATATAATAGAAATAATTATACGAGAGATAATAGAGTCGATTTTAGTAGAAATAATTTGAGAAATAATAAATATGATAGAAATAATAGATATGATAATAGAGATAATACAAATGATTCGAGACGTAGACAGACAAGTCCATATAGACAGAATTCATATAGAGAAAGGCGAGGGAGCCCTTATAATAATGATGGTAGAGATAAAGTAAATTTTAATGGACAAATCAAATGTTATAATTGCCAGAAATATGGTCACTTAGCTAAAGTATGCAATAATGCGCGAAGCGAATCGCCTAATAGAGTGAGATTTAAAAATGAGCCTGAGATAAAACAGATTAATAGTGCTGAGTTGATATCAGCTAATGATGAAATAAACAGTTTGAGAGAGGAATTAAAAGAATTTAAAACTCAATATGGGAGACTTATTGAGAGAAAGTTAGAAATGTCATTAAATGAGTTTCAGTGTTTTACCAATGATGTAGATATAGATAATGATGAGTTTCGTGAAGCAAGAGAAGCGGATGAGAAATTTCTTGCAGAAGCAAATAGATGTAAAGAATTAAAGGAGGAATTGAAAGAGACATTAGAGAAATGGCCTTATGATGATAATGAGACATTGCGTATAATAAATAGAGTTCAAGTCGAAGGAATTGACTTAGAATATTTGAGAAATTTGATACCACTAATGGTAAAGAGACAAAACATGACAAGAGTATTTGAATTAGAAATAGAATTGAAAGAAATGATAAAATGTTATGGTGAATTTGTGAGAAAGAATAAGAAATTACATGAGTCATTGAATATAACTATTGAGGCAAAGGACCTTTCGAGAATACTTATGCGTAGTACAGGGGTACATGTTTGCACAAAAGTGAATAAAGTGAAACAGATGGCCAGAGCCAATTGGCCCGAGAAATTGGGAGATAATGATAAAATGAAACTTTATTTTAACGGGGTAGAAATGACGAATAACGAATACATAATAGACTATGGGGTAAATGTTATTGATAACAATATTATTTCAGCCGTAATAGAAAGGCAAGATAGTAAACAAGTCGATACACCAACTCCATCAGTAGAATTGAGTATAAACGATGAAAATGACTACGACAAATTATTTAGATTGTGGGATGCTTCTTCCGGAGGGGCAGTGAGGTCACCAACAGCTAGCGAGGAAATCTTTAAACCTATTGATACTAAATATGATAATTTACATGAGACAATAGAAAAAATTGCGAAACAAGCAAATATGCAGGATGCAGAGACAATGAGACGAGGTAGAGGAAGGCCTCGAAAATCGGAAATAGCCGAAAAGTCAGATGACAGAAAGGCAGCAGAGCGTTTAAGAGATATTGCAAATAATATGAGACAGGAAGTTCCAAAAAATCAGGATAATGACAAAGATATAAAAATGATAATGGAGTTAGTTAAAGCAATGAATATGAGACGATTTCCGGAAGCAAAACCATCAGCGTTAATAGAAAATATAGTTAAAAAGATTAAATTAATGGAAAAAGAGATTAGAGAATTGAGTGCAGAGGAAGCGAATGAAGAAACAGTGTTAAAGATATTATTTACAACAGGAGTCAATCGAGATAAAGTGATTACGGCGATGGCATATTTAATAGCAAGATACAAGAAACTTTTGCGATTGAATCCAAAGAATCAGATCGAAAATATTGCTAAAATGATATATAATAAATTAAAAATAGATGCTATGCCATGGATAAAATTAAAGGGAGGATGGAAAATACTGTATGATGAGAGCCTAATCGAAAGTGTTAAGGAAAGCGTAGGAGATAATATTAATGTAGAAATAGATGATACGGAGGAAACAGTAAAAAATCTAGTAAATAAAACAACTATGAGACCAAGTCAAAAAGAAAGGAAGTCGACAATGTCAATAGTAATTATAGTAATAACGTTATTATTAGATCTGATAAAAGGGAATAATGCGATCATAGCGTACGACTGTCAGAATCCCAAGTGGGGACAGAAATATTCATTATTAGATGTAGAAAATTGCCCAGAGGCTAATCCAACAAAACTAATTGTTGCAGATCCAAAGATTTTTCACATATATCAAGAGTCTGACTTCATTCACACTGAAGGCAGGAGAATGTATCGTTAAATATTCAGAGGAAAGTTTCGTATGTAATAAAATAGCGAGAACAATATTAACTCCAACATGGGCACCAGAAGCGATAATAATAGCACCAATCGAATGTGAAAATGCATTTAAGACAAAAAAGATAAAAACGCCGGATGGATTTGAACTAAATGCTCAGGTAGGAGCACGAGTAAGGCAATTAGTAAATGTCGTTGGATGGTCATCAACAGGAGGATATTGTGAAGGAGGAAAGTATAAAATATGGGGGCATGTAGCAGACAATATTGTAGTAAGACGACAATATTATATTGAATTAAGGAAATTCAAGGCGTCATTTGATAGTTCATCAAAGAAAATGATGACACATAAATTCTGCACATTAGATGAGACAAGCTGTGATACAGGCGAGTCAATGATCATATACAAAGTAAACAAATATGAATGCCATCTAACTAAACTAAAGACATTGAAATTCAGAACAATACGAGGTAAACAGTTCACGGATGTAGAATCCAAGAACATTAAAGACCAAAAACGACGAGCAACGATAATTCAAGAGAGAGATACACCAACGATATATATGTCAGATTCTGAAACAGAAGCGATGAGATTTGTGGGGAAAGGTGAAAGTATCAAATGCGGAAAAGCAGTTATACAAACAAATTATGAAGGAATTTATATCAGCGGAAGTGAAATTAAAGAGGCAAAATCGAAAATAGATAAATTCGATGTCAAGCTAGCGTCATATTTTAATAATAAAATCGACTACTTTTATCATCATCAGTTAGTACAATTGGACAAAGTATATCAAGCAACTATTGCAAACGATTGTAAACTCAACAGAGAAATATTAAGAACAAAGATGGCGGTTGCAGTCACAAACCCAGATTTAATGGCACCAATTTTATTTGCAGAAAAAGGGACATTTGCAAGAGTTGTCGGTGAAGTGATACAAACATTTCAGTGCAAACCGGTTAGCGTATCGTTAGCAACGAATAATAAGTGTACAAACGAATTACCAGTAGTATATAAAGGAGAAACTGTATACCTCCAACCAATAACAAGGATATTAACAGATAAAGACTATGTTCCGAGAAAAATTGATAAATGTACTAATCTATTAGATCCATTATACAAAATAAATGATGATATGTGGATTACAATGTCAGATAGAAAAGAAGCGACTAAACCACAAAAACTAGAACTAACTGAACTTGAGAAAAAGTTAGAATTTCAAGAAGTCAATGAAATGGATAACAATGGGATGTATACGAGAGAAGCGATAGAGAGCGCAAGAAAACATATGTTATTTCCTCATGAAAAAGAAAAAGTTCTTTCTATTATGGTAAACAAAATCATCGAGAATAGTTATGGAGGGAATTACAACTTTGATGTATTATTATCAAAAGAACACTTCAAGAAAGTTGTGTATAGAGTATTATACAGCATATGGGGATATTTCGCGATTCTCGGAAATACGTTTTCCACTATATTGGGTATATATTATACAGTAGCACTACTGAAAATGATTTGTTCATCATTAGTTTCGTTAAGACAACTGAGACAAGTTTTTGGTAATTCATATAAAATGATGGCATGTTTATGTCCATTCATAGCGAAATATTTGATCACTGCAAAGCACGACAAAGAAATCAAACGGATGAAAAGTCGAAGGGAAGAGGGTGAAATAATGATCACCAATGAAAAAGATGACGAGGCAAACAAATCAGAAAACATTGAACAACCTCATATTGGGTTATATGATAATCAAAGAGAACAATTGACAGAATTAAGAAATAATATTGAAATTAGAATCCCAGGTGAAAATGGTAATTGTCATTGTGTTCCAAGGAAAACTTATGGATGTTACGGGTTAGAACTTGACGATATATTAGAAGGATTAAATGAAGCAAGGCCTAAATTACAAATAGTGATAAACGATACGATAATAAAGGCATTATGTGACACAGGAGCAGCAGCTTCTATGATTCGTGAAGATCAGTTAACCGGAAACCAAAAGAAAAATATCGTGAGTACAAGAGATAGAGTAATTTCATTATCATCACATTACATACCATTAAAAGGCGATATCGAATTAACAGTCCACTTTTCCGATCAAGTAGTTGAACATGTCTTCAAGGTAGTAGCAGAATGTAAATGCGTATGTGTCCTTGGGATGGACATACTCAAAAAGTTAAAAAACTGTGTAATCGATTTAACGGATAGTACAGTCAAACGGAAGGCAATATATCAAGACGCAAGATTTACTGAGGTAATTGCATTAGAGACATTTGAACTAGAGTATCAAAGTGATCATATAATTCCAGTAAAAGTTAATGTTAAAAGTGAGGACACTTTCATTTTCGAGCCTGAAACGGCAATATCACGAAATCATAATGTAATGTTAACAGACGAGTGTGTAATTCCAAATAATGGGATAATTCCAATAAGAATCGCGAACTACGAAAGAAATAAAGTAAAAATTCATAAAGGTACAAAATTGGGAAAGTTGTTCAAAGGTGAATTAGAGCAAACACTTGAAGTAGGTGAGATGTCGATGACGAGTGATGTCGGTGAAAGAATGGTCGAACAGAGTAAAGCAAATAATATTAAATTTTATGATAAAATTAAAATAAATAATAATTATCTAAACGAAACACAACAATTACAACTACAAATATTACTTGACGAATATAGTGATGTTTTTGCAAAACACGAATTTGATTTAGGAGATACTGATATTATCAAACATGTAATCGATACGGGGAATGCTAGACCAATAAAACAGAGACCCTATAGTGTACCATATAAATTAAGGGAGGAAATAAAACGACAAATTAAAGAATTAAAAGAGGCAGGCGTAATAAAACAAAGTTTTTCACAATGGGCATCACCTATTGTACCGGTTAAAAAGAAAGACGGGGAAATTCGAATGTGCATTGATTATCGTAAATTAAATGATGTAACAGTAAAAGATTCTTACCCATTCCCGAGAGCACAAGAACAATATGATAAACTTAGGGATACTAAGTATTTCACAGTAATAGATGCAAATAAAGGTTACATGCAAATCCAAATGGAAGAGGGGGATGCGGAAAAAACTGCTTTTGTCATTGAGGATGGTTTATATGAATATACAAGACTACCGTTTGGGTTAACTAATGCGCCAGCAACATTTCAACGTTTAATGAATACAGTACTAGTAGATGTACAACATTGCGCAGTATATATGGATGACATATTAATATCGTCAAAAACATTTGAGGAACACTTAAAAGATATAGCAAATGTATTACAAAGATTGAGAAAAGCAAGAATTAAAATAAAACCTACTAAATGTAAATGGGCAGAACCTTCAGCATTATTTTTAGGACATATAGTCACAGTAGACGGTATAATACCTAACCCCGATAAAATTGAAGTAGTTAAAAAATTTCCAGTTCCAAAAACATTACAACAAGTACAAGGGTTTTTAGGTCTCACAGGATATTATCGTAAATTCATACAAGATTATGCAAAAATAGCAGCACCACTAATTGAATTAACAAAAGGAGTTAAAACAAAGGGAGAGAGTAAAGGAGTGTTAATAGTGCAGGAAATTAACGATAAAATTAACAAGCCACAAAAGAAATGGAAAGATGAACATCAAAAAGCTTTTGATCAACTAAAAGAAAAATTAATAACAGCACCAATACTAAGATACCCAGATTTTAAAAAACAGTTTATTGTCATGACAGACGCCAGCGGGAAGGCCGTAGGGGCAGTCTTAGGACAAGAAGAGGAAAAAGGTAAAGATTATGTAATAGCTTATGCAAGCAAAACATTAAAAGGAGCACAGATTAGGTACTCAACAATTGAGAAAGAGTGTTATGCTATCGTTTTTGCATTAAAACAATTCAAGCCATACATATATGGAACTGAGGTAGTGATTAGAACAGATCACAAACCATTAGAAGGGTTATGGAAACATAAAGACACATCCAGTAGATTGTTAAAGTGGGCAATGAAAATACAAGACATGCACATAAAGATTGTATACAAACCAGGCAGAATAAACAGGAATGCAGATGCATTATCACGAATTCCAGAGTTAGGAGCACTAGAAGTTTTTGCATTAGTAACTGAAAAACCAATAGAAATATATGAGGAACAGATGAAAGATCCAGAACTCTTCAAGATAAGAGAAGAAATAAAAAAGGGAACTAATCAAAAGTATAAAATCTGTAAGAAGTTAGTTGTTATTGAGGATTTTAGCGGTAAACAATTAATAGTAGTACCACAAAGATTAAGACAAATTCTTCTATTACAATATCACGATGGTGCTCTAGGAGGTCATTTATCAAGTAGGAAAACAGCAAGCAGGTTGATGCAAAAATATTATTGGGAAGATTTAAAAAAGGACGTCAAGAGATGGTGTAATGCATGCACAATATGCGCAACTAGAAAAAATACAGGAACAAAAACTAAAGCACCTTTGCATCCAATCCCAGCTACAACATCACCAATGGAACTGTGCGCAATGGATTTTTTGTGTAAACTACCCACAACAATTAATGGGAATAAGCACATACTAGTTTTTAGCGATTATTTTACAAAATGGGCAGAGGCATTTCCTACAAAAGATGAAACAGCAGAAACAGTAGCTAAATTACTTGTGGAAAAAATAATCTTTAAAATCGGTACACCGAGAAAATTATTAACAGACAAAGGGAAAAATTTCATGAGTGAAACTATAAAAAGAGTAGCTAACATATTTAACATGCATAAAATCAACACAACAGCATACCACCCTCAAACTGATGGCTTAGTGGAAAGATTCAATGGGACATTGCTAAGTAGATTAGCCGTGTTTTGTGGGAAAAAACCAAAATGATTGGGATGAATACGTTAATCAATGCACATACATTCATAATATCACACCAAATGAGACAACGGGATATTCACCATATTTCTTAATGTTCTTAAGAGAGCCTGCAACACCGATTGATACAATTTTTGAACCTCGAGTATCACAATATTTAGATGCGCCAGATTATGTAACAGTAATGCAAGAGAGGCTACAAGATGTATACAAAGTTGCAAATTTGAAAAGTTAAATTTAGACAAGAACAGTATAAGGCAGATTACGATAAAAATAGCAAACCTCATAATTTTAAAGTGGGAGATAAGGTTAGACTTATGTCTCCACAAGTAGGTAAAGGTAAAACAACAAAATTAGCAAGACCATTTAAAGGCCCATATGAAGTAGTTAAAATAATCAACGAAAACTTACATATACAAAAACATAAAAATGAGGACCCCATAGTAGTGCATGTAAACAGGTGCAAATTGGCAGAAGCAGAAATAGTAGAGGGACCCATACATAGATATAATTTACGATCCCAGAAAGGATTAATGATGTCAGCAATCTTCTTAACAATCATAGGAATAATTAATACAACTAATGTTAAAGAGAAGTACAAAACCGAATTTATGGGAGATAGAGACATTTTAATAAATATTTCACCTCATGAAATTTACGTATTCAATCTAAAGGAAAAGCCAATAAGAAATTTATACTTAAAATCAACAAATACCAAACCAAGATTTATGGAAAAAAGAGAGAAAAAAACCACTAATGAGTTCGAAAAGGGAGACAGCGCTGAGTTTGTTGACCTGGAACCCAACACTCAATACGCTCTATGTGCTCTATGGAATACATACAACGATATACCACAAATACAATGTAAAAGGGTAAAAACCATGCAGACAAAAAAACGCAAAATGACAAAGAAAGTAATCATAGTTACAACACCGGTAATAATACAAACTAATTCAAACCCAAACATGAATATAACAACCCCGAAGGCAATAACTCAAACCATAATAAATGAAGTAATAACGAAAGCCTATAGAATACCAATCCAACTTAAAGAAAAGCTAATTAAATTACCCACGGGAAAACCCATTGTAATAAAAAGTTGGAACGAATTACAAGCATTTCAAAAACAGACACTAAAACCACTATGGCCTTTTTATGTAATATCAGCCAGCATCTTAGCAATAGCGACATTAGCAATAGTTAGTAGTGTACAAATCTACTAAAAAGTACAAGTGGAAAAGGCAGCGGTATCGGCACCGACTGGTCAAAGAAGCACCAGGGCATTTTCACTTGGACAAATATATCCCCGGACAATATACTCTATCCACACTGGTATAATAACTTAAAAAATTTTAATTACATAAATTGGTCAATGATATATAATAAAAGTATATATATTAATATTTATATAACTGCGTATAAGGTTAAACCTCAAATGCGCAACAAGCATAAATATTTATTATTTGTTTTTAGAATAGTAATAAGAAGTCTATTGAATCAATTCAATCAAATAAATCAGTCTAATCAAATCAATCCTCCAATAATCCAAAATCAAAACAGCCAATCTAATCAATCCAATCGACAAGAAAATAATCGTTTCTATCAAATCTATCTCCATAACAACAAAGCAATGCATCCATCAGTTCACATGCATTCTCAAAGAATAAAACCTCAGCGAAATCCTGAAACTCAGAAAACAAAACAATATGTGCCAATGCTACAGAAACACTATCACAGTTTCTACAAAAACCTACAAAATAAGATCAGCACGGATGGCACTCCCATTACGATCAGAAGCTTCCCCAACCAAGTATGCATCCCGAATGAAATGAAAATCGAGATAGAAGAAAGGGAATTGCATCTTATCAAATTTAATGAAGCAAGAAGAATCAAATTAAGAGAATTAATCGGAGCATATGATAAATTCCCCAACGCAGAAGAAGCTGTAAGGGCTGGAAAGAAAGTGCCCCACTAGAATTTTATTCCACATCACTAAAACAGAGGTCGCAATATGCCAGCAAAGAATACCACTAATCACCACAAGCAATTGTACAATAACAATAAAAACTATAAAAAATGATCGGAGCGTTCCAAACGACTACAATGAATTGATAGTCCAAATGAACAGCCTACCCTGTGTCATAGCGATCGAAATATTATACGTACCCACCATTCCAAATCCATTTCAACAGCTGGAACTTATCGAATCAAACATCTATATGCATGGAGATTTCATCAGAAAGAAAATGTCATTCACCCACAAGGAATTATCTAAGGAAGAGAGACATCACCTAATTATGTTTCTAGATGCGAAATTGGTATGCGACATCAACAATAACTTAAGGCCAGTAGAAGTCAGCATACGAAATTTTAAAGGTGTGACAATATTCGATGAAAAAATTACACCTAGAACGAAAATCCTACATTATTATCCAGAAAAGACAAAGGCCAACAAGGAGAATATCATCGGAAACAAAGATGAATACGAAGCACTCGTCGAAATTCAACAGTTACTTTGTGGAAAGATAGTCGTGGGATTCGACATTATAGGGAAGCTCAAAGCTCTCACATTAGATCTCTATAATGTTATGGGAGTTAGAGAAATGTCGGAAGATATATTCATGTGCTCGTACGTCAAAAACGTTGCGCCACACAAGATAAAATTGTCTAACCTGGCATACCAGGTAATCAGACATCACAAAAGGTGGAACAAAGATAAACGCATCAATAGAATGCTGCGTGAACCAGAACCATTTCCAGCATGGCAAACCACAATGATCATCAAAGTAATATATGCAATCGTGGAAAACCAATGGGAAGAAGTTGTTAAATGGGACTCAGAAGCCTTCAGTGAGCAACAAATGAAAGATCAACTATATCCCATCAAGGAGAATAGTCTGGAAGAAATATCTGACAATGAAGAAGACATGTATATTGAACCATCGCAAGTCGAACTGAAATTTAATAAAGATGGAACACGCAGAACTTTCGAGGACGAATTAATGGAAAGCGATGACGATGTAATATTCATCCAAGAAGAGAAAATACGAATACCTGAAACAACGGTCAAACTAGAATTACAAGAACCAAAATTCCATCCGGGAAAACCAATGGAATGTGACCTCGACTCAGAAGAAGAATACTTCTCAATTGACGAACAAGAGGAGAGAAATATGGATATAGACGAATTGGGACCAGAACCAGATATCGCAATCGAGGAGGAACCCAATTTCATCATACCAAAGGAGAAAGAACAGATTACAGAAAAAGAATTAACACGGCATTTTGGAAGGCGTCTAAATGATGGCGACACATTAAATCTGGCACTGGCAAAAGGATTCAACAGAACAAGGATGCTAATAAGAGACAGCGAAATCGAGCTGGTGCGCAGTATAAGAGATAATGCGGACATTATCTTAACGGCCCAGGGAGGAATGTTAGATGATGAGGGTAGGCCCATCACTACATTCATTTTAGACAAATATTATAAAACAGGGCCAGGCAAATACAGAGTAAATGTGTACGCCGAAGAGCGCAGGTAGATAAAGGTCCTAACAAACAATTCAATTCCAGACAAACCAATTCAGCTCAATGATCTGCTCATGAGCCAGAAGATCAAAAAAATGTTGATTCGAAATGTTAACAATCACGTGCTAAATAAATTTATCATTTACTTTATGTGACTATTCTTTATGTTTGTTATTAGTGTTAATCATTAGTTTATCATTTATGTGACTATTCCTTATTTTTGGTATTGATCATTTTATCTTTCTGTACATACCTTTGGGTAGATTGTAATTTTATTTAATATATTTGTATATACACATATTTAACATTTTATAAAAAAGGGTAAATTAAATTATTAAGTAAAAATAAAGAAATAAGCTTTAATTAATTATTCGAAAATTTTAATTAACAGAAAATTTTTACATAAGTTCAACAGCTGAAAAATTAATAAATTCAACAGCTGAAAAATTAAGTGTTTTTTGGAGGAAAAAATAAATCAATTGAATTNTATATTTATAATGTCTGTACTGATATCAAGAAATCTATACAAATAATATATAAAATTATATACAAAAATATATTGTCATCGAGATAAAGTTTCATAATGAATTTTCCAACAAATGAAATATATTACAATAGCTGTCAAGCAATAATTGTCAAATAAATATAGATTTGTTAATAAAAACTTCTCATTGCCAATAAATGTCCATAAAATGACAAGTGTCTAAAATCATATAAATCTGACAAATGTTATATTAATTTTTTGAAAACTTTTTTGTCACTCTCCATATGAACTTTGACCATCTAAATCAGTATTTCCAGAACTTCTTTATACCATGTCCCACCATAGTATTTTCAAAAGTCAAATGCCCCGCTGGTCCCCTTGAAGCTGTCAAACTTCGATAATCAGTATTGCAGTCGATGAAATTGCTGTATACACGTTGTTATATTTAGTCGTGAATGAGCATATTATATTAAAAAAATATATGTGGAATAGTTGATAATTGCTGATGTGTCCCACCTCTGAGGCGTGATGCTCCACCATGGGAAACACTAGTCTAAAGCGTCTATTAATTCTCAATATATCTAACATTGAAATTGATAAATTATGATCTTATGTTGTACCCGATTTTCATCAGATGAAAATCAACGTCGACGATTTGGTTACTGTTAGATGATGAGGGTAGGCCCATCACTACATTCATTTTAGACAAATATTATAAAACAGGGCCAGGCAAATACAGAGTAAATGTGTACGCCGAAGAGCGCAGGTAGATAAAGGTCCTAACAAACAATTCAATTCCAGACAAACCAATTCAGCTCAATGATCTGCTCATGAGCCAGAAGATCAAAAAAATGTTGATTCGAAATGTTAACAATCACGTGCTAAATAAATTTATCATTTACTTTATGTGACTATTCTTTATGTTTGTTATTAGTGTTAATCATTAGTTTATCATTTATGTGACTATTCCTTATTTTTGGTATTGATCATTTTATCTTTCTGTACATACCTTTGGGTAGATTGTAATTTTATTTAATATATTTGTATATACACATATTTAACATTTTATAAAAAAGGGTAAATTAAATTATTAAGTAAAAATAAAGAAATAAGCTTTAATTAATTATTCGAAAATTTTAATTAACAGAAAATTTTTACATAAGTTCAACAGCTGAAAAATTAATAAATTCAACAGCTGAAAAATTAAGTGTTTTTTGGAGGAAAAAATAAATCAATTGAATTTAGTCTATTAGAAGAAAATAAAAAATTAAAGTGTCTCTTGAAATAAAACAAAAATTATGGAAATAAAACTCAAAAAAATAATAATAATTAATTTATAAGTAACAGCTGCCCTAAAATTTTATATAAATACCGAGGTAAAATTCATTTACTTGCCCCAAAAAATAGCGCAAAGATTTTATATTCGAAGGTAAATCCTGAGGATAATTCAATCATTTAAATCAGCACAGAACGATTTACAAATAATAAAAGCTTACGAAGACACAACACGCACATACAACAAACAACAATAAACATATATACTTCTTTTGCACGCATTTTAGTAAAGAAATTGATAAACAACTTTTCAGTGAAAGAAATAATTGTCAACATTCTTATTTGCTTATATTTGGTAATTTTGATTTTAATAAATATTTATAGACAGATTTGTTGTTTTTACTTTGATATATATATAAGAACCAGTAAGTTGAGTGTTCCCGATTTTCGAGACCTCAACATTACCATTAGAAGTTGTTGAAGATTTTTAAACAATATAACCTTTACATTCTGGGATCAAAACCTAAGTCTTCAAAGTTTAAAATGCATATAATTGCCTGAGAAAAGCACTGAGGTTCTCGGTTTTAATGATGCGATGGGCATCGTAACTCTCAAATATACAACGGTATTAACGGTACATTTTATTTAAATTTCTTACGACATTACCAAACAAAATTCTGGATAGAAAAAGATTACTTTTTCATTGGGGAAAATTGCCAGCAATGGCTTGCAGAATGGAAAAAATTGAAGTCGGAATGAAATGTAAAAGTAAAGAACAACAACATCAGTGTATTCAGGTCGTAAATATCGAGATTTCGAAGTTTAGGAAATAATTTTAATAGTATTTAAAATATCCTTCATCTAAAAATGGACATTTGGTAAACTTAGCCTAATATTTAGTTGGTTGAAATAAAACTGAAATTGGTTGTCAATGTTTTGGATGTCAATTTTAAGGGACCCTGTGCAGACACTAAAATATTTTTTTTGCATTCATTTTTAATTGATTTTAATGAAGTTTTCTTGATGTATTCAATATTTGGGAGCCCGTCAAAAATAGGGGCCGCAGTGCGTTCACACTTGTTGCGCTTGTGATAGTGCGGCGCTGATGTTGTTCAAATTGTGTATTTGTTGTGAAAATAAAAATTAGTTATTTGTTAGTTTGAGATATTGAATAAATGAACGCAATAAGCCAGATAGAGTTTTGATTCTTATTGAGAGCTTCAGAAGTCCAACAATTTTTCATGTTACTTTGTCTTTTAAAGAAATTCACATAATTATATTGTTGAGGATACCCAAATGACAAATTATAAATAAATAAATAAAATTACCTGGGGGAAGATCGTCATGACAAACGGGACGATCTATGGGAACTCAGAAAAGAAAACGGAAGCAAAAGGAAATGAGAAATGAGAAAGAGGAACGAAACCAAAGAAATCAAACATGAAAATAAAAACCAAGGTCAGTACTAATTAATTAGTACAAAAAGGAAAAGGAATTTGAAAATCAAAAAATAGAAAAACAACAATATTCTTATCTCGACAGCTTGTCAGAGATAAGGAAAACTATACAAAAACAGGCCGGAGCCGCAAAAGGAAAAATTAGAAAATGTTGCGACAGCTGTCAAAGATAACTCAGTCGCAGGAAAAACTGGGAAATCATGTTGGAATGCAAGATAAACTGAAGTGCCATAAATTGACGTGGTATAAAAGGAGGTGGCACAACAGAAGCAGCAGAGAGAAACTATAGGGAGGACGATTTAAAAAATTAAGAAGACGTGGGAGAATTGTATTAGCGAACAGTTTGGAGAAGCCATTGAGAGATCAATTTAGAAGAAATATTTGAATAAAATTGAAACAGAGAAACTAAAAAGAAAACAGAATTAAAGAGAATCAGCAAGAGTTTATTCCGTTGATAATAGAATAAAGTTAGGCGAGTAAAACCAAGTCAAAATCAGAGAACAACCAGTTAAAATTACCAATTATTACACTCCTCAGTTGTGAGAGATTTGTCAAATCAAAGTTATACTAGTGTACTATTCCTCACCAGAGTGTTGTAATAAGCACGGTATAATAGTTAGCTTGTTGAGTCAATTGTATCAGTGTGAAAATATTTGTGATATTCAATAAAGTTTCCAGTGTTAATTGTTATTTGTGGGTCAGTCAAAGACACTCTTGGAGTGAGAGTAAGAATTCTAATTTTATCACCAACTCAATAACCCAAGAATAAGCTTTATAATTTTGATGCGATTCCAGTGCAATAAGTCTCAAAGACAGATCCATGATGTCTATCTTAATGTAATGGATCTCAGTAAATATGAAAAATGATGATTCTAATCTTGATGAACAGCCAAGACATGAAAGACAATTTTAGACAATTTTAATCTCTTAATGTTTCCCCACCCTTGTCATGGGCAAAATTTGGTTCTTAAAGTTTTAATCGTTTGAAAACACTACATAATTTTAAACGTTCTTTTTAGGATCAGCGAGAAATCAAAGGTAATGAGAATCTGTCCAAATACAAAACTTTACTCTCTATCATGATTTAATATAAATTATTAATATATTCTTTACCGTCTTTTAAAACACAGTTGTTATTTTCTAATTGGAATCCATGCTTACAAATACACTTCATTTGTCCTTCAGTTGAATTTTTGCAATAAGAATTTTTGTCTTTGCAATGATTGGAGGTCAAGCATTCATCAGGAAGCTTGCATTCCGTTATTCCATTTCCAATCAGAGGTTTGATACAAATGCAAGACCCAATTATACAAGCAGCATTTGGATGACAGGAAGGCTCGCAAACTAAATTTTATCTATATATATTATATTTCAAACAAATGAATATACCTATAGGGATACATGTTGATAGGTTTGAGGATTTAACATACCCTGGCTTGCAGATGCAATCATAATAATTTGTTGGTGGCACTTGTATACATATTGAATTGGAATCCAAACAACCCAAAAGTGGATTACATTTATTTTTTGGTATACACTGGACTCCATTACCTGTGAAACCGACTTTGCAAATACATTCCCCAAGTACACAAACCGCATTTGGATCACATGGTAGTAAGCATTCTATAAAATTTAATAATAATAATAATAATAATAATAATAATAATAATAATAATAATAATAATAATAATAATAATAATAATAATAATAATAATAATAATAATAATAATAATAATAATAATAATAATAATAATAATAATAATAATAATAATAATAATAATAATAATAATAATTTTACTAAAAATAGTTTAAATTAATTACTTACAACTGAAAGTAGATTTAGTAACAATAAAAATAGGATAACTTAATTTTTTATTTCTTCAAAGGAACCATAATTTAAAATTTATAAAACATGAATTAAGGGAGCATCCATTAAGGACGTCCCCCCAAAATACGCACTTTTTAATGCCCTCCCCCTTGTCCCTTTTATGTCCCTTTTCTGGAGACCCCCCGGGGACATCCCTCCGAAAACAGAACTCCTTTATTTTTAGACGAAATTTAGAACATAAAATTATAATATTAGGCAGATTATTTTGTTGCTGGTAATACATAATATTGTTTAAGCTTTAGTAAAAATTGTCCAAATTTGAAAAGAGAATCCATTTTTTAAAACAAAATTAATAAAGCTAATATAGGCATCTGTCTTTTAATTAGTAGCCTAAATTATTTCAGTCTAATATTTACTCGTCCTCCCATGGTGATTTGGTAGGTATTAGGTTTAGTCTGAGGATGTCCTAAGCATTGTCCCCATATGTACCCTCTGTAGAGACCCCCTCCCCCTCTCTCTTAAGGGACGTCCTTAATGGATGCTCCCTAATACTAAATCACTTTTGAAGATAATAATGAAGTATTATATGAAGAACATCCAAGTGTCCTTATTCCAAAATCCCTTAACTACTAATAAGCAGTCTTAAAAACGTTACTTAACTTATACAAGTAAATGAGGAGTTGTGGGTATGGTTATGGTCGCCAGCGCCCTTCAATGATGGTATCATTGTTACAGTTCAATCATAACGGCAACAGCCTCAATAAAAATTTGGTTTGACCAAACTTCAACCGCTATAAGTGAAATTAGAACTGTGGAACTTGGGTTGAACTGGAAAACAAAGTTGAGAACCCCTCCACTTGCTAAGCAACCAGCTCCTCGAGTTCATGGTACCAGTAAAAGATACGTTTACGAAAATGGCCTAGTGCCATAAATGAAATAAGATAATCAAATTTTGTAAATTCAAACATGAAAAATACTTTATATTAATAAATTGTAGTGGCACCAAGTTAGTAACGCAACTGAATCTTTTGTTGGCTTTGGACAAATTCACCGCGGTCCCACTTAACCATATAATATTTGTCTGTCAGTTTTGGATATAATGTATATTAATAGAAATAATATAAATATAAAGTTTGGATAACAAAATAATTATATATATATTATAAAAAATTACATTTATAAATCATTAAAGTAAATATTTTGAAAATACATTTGTGAGATAATCTGGATATGATGAGATGAAAATAGCTGCTAATGAGATTGAGTGAAGGTTAAATGCAGTATACATGCAATATTACCAGTTACTAATCTGACTCTAAGCGTGCCTTGTTTAATAACAATAACGAGTTGCAGACAATATAAACTTTATGGATTAACACAATTGATTACCACTTTACAGCAGCACAAATAATTATCTGTTACAACGACAAATTGAGTGTTTATTCCATTTATGGTCTATAATGTAATGGCACTTAATGATATTGACTTTCGTTTGGTTTTTTCCTTCCCTCGATATTCCTTTTGATCATCTCTGACAGCTGTCGAGATATGATATATTTTGAAGATCCATCGATTGGCTTTCCAAGTGATTCCTTTTCCTTATCTCGAACAGGATATCGAAATATCCCAATTTAATTTCGACTTTGTTTTTTGTTTTTCCTTCTATCCTTTTTTAATTAAAAATTACCTTGTCATATTTCATTATTCGATTGGTTTTATAAATTCTTTGTAATTTCTCTTTTGTTTTCTCATTTTTTTAACTTGCTCCTATTTTACTACATCATTCCTTTAATTTTATACATTTCCCCCTAATCCCTATATTCCCTTGATAATTATTGGACTACATTATACACTATATAATATATAGGTATGCTCAACAATTCTTTTAATAAGCAATTCACACTTTTGAAACTGAAAATATTTACCTCACGGCCCTGAGAACATCCTTGATCTAGAGACCTTACTCAATCGCATTAACTTGTGTAACCCTATATTTTCCACTACACCGAATAATCATCAAATTTAAAAAAATTTATTTTGATTTAGATATAATATTTTGAATAGCTTACTTTTATTGTGGGGCGGTATCAGTCAAATATAAAAATAATGTTTAAAACAAATGAAACAATCAACTAAAAAAACATGGTTTTTTGAAACTCTCTATATTTCACTCTTAATATCAACTAATATAATTAATATAATAATATATAATTAATATAATTACGTCATCCCTTTAACCCGAAGTTAATCAATAGATAAAAATTTATATTGAAATATTTATAAGGAAATAACACTTAGATTTGACATATCAATGTTTTAAATTTGAAAGCATGCAGTGTTCTCGACAACAAATCTACTTGCCAAATTTCAGCTCATTCCGATCACGGAAAGTAGGTTAATTTGACCTCGCAAAATTTGCGTGGCACAATCAATCAATCAATCAATCAAACGCAAAGTTAATATAGAGAGTAATAAAAACAATATAATAAAAAAATAATAATAATAATAATTAATAATAATTAATAATAATAATAATAATAATAATAATAATAATAATAATAATAATAATAATAATAATAATAATAATAATAAAAACAATTTTACAAAAAACAAACTTTTGCCAACGCATTTATTGTTGTAAAGTTCATAGCCATTCGGACATTTGCAAGAATACGGATTCGATTTTGTCATGCATTTTGATCCTATGATCGGACAGTCGGAATCTTCCAAGCACTGATTCTTTTTCTGACAAGATGTAATTCCGTCACCGATATAATCCGGATTACAAGTGCATACACCGATATTGCAATATGCATTTTTATGACATGGTTGATAGCAATCTAATTGATAACATGTTATTGCAATATTACAGAAAATAACAACTGATTGGTATACAATAACCGAATTTGTTTATAAACCCTTTTCTGCATACACAGATAGCTTTAACATTAGGAAAACCCAGGCAAACTTCTAACGGGCTTTTACAAGATGCTGGATTGTTGACATCACAGTCATTTGGTTCCACACAAGTCTTGTTTGAATTCTGTATAAAACCGGGTTTACATTGACACTGTCCGAAAAAGCACTCCTCGTTTCTATCACATTGTTTAACGCATGCTAATTTTATTTAAGGATTATCAAATTAGTTTCCAAATAACAGCTAACGTATAGGATAGCAAAGGCTATTGTTAAATTTTATGTAACCAAGTTTACATTGGCATTTTAATGAATCGGATGTCAAAGTGCAGACTGCGTTAGAATCACGGCAATCACTGTCTATTCGGCATTCGTCTTTCGGTCTGCACGATCTTCCATCACCAATCAAATGAGGACCTGGACAAGTACATCCCAATGAAGGACTACAAATTGCATTCGGATGGCAGATAGAGCAATCATAACAGTTGAAAACCCCGTCACCTTGAAAACCTAACCGACATTGGCAGACTTTTTGTTGACAGTGAGCAAATATGTGGCATTTCTTTGGACAAGCTAATAAAATTATTGTATATGAAATAAAAATTTGACGTAAAAGAGCAAACTTTCTTCAACACATTCAAACACTGATTTTGGAATAAAGCCTTTTCTGCACATGCATCGTTTACCTTGAAATAATCCATGATAAACGCATTTTTGATTTGCGTCAGGACAGTCATTTTCACTTTGACAGTGATCTATTGGAGAGCAAGATAATCCGTTTGCAGATGGGCTATAACCGTCTTTACAAACACAAACACCCAGTTGGCATTGGGAATTCTTAGCACACTTTGGTTTACAGGCTAAACGTAAAATAAATATATAATCCAAAAAAATAATAGAATACAATAAATTCTCCATAAGTGTCACAATAGGTGAAGTAATTATAAGGAGTAACCCCAAATTTTAATTAATCTTTGATTCACTTTCTAAGGCCTTTATTTATCCAGCAAAATATCTATTGAGTGTGTCATTATAAATGAATCCCAATAAAATGAATGTTTTTTACAGAATTATTACGTATTATAAATAAAATAATATTAATTATAAAAAAAAATAATTACTTATTAATTACTTATATATATTACTTATATATATTACTTATATATATTACTTATATATATATATATATATATATATATATATATATATATATATATATATATATATATATATATATATATATATATATATATATATATATATATATATTACTTATATATATTAATTACTTATATTAATTATTAATTATTATAGACAAAAATATTAATATTTATAGACAAAAATATTATTATTTATAGACAAAAATATTAATAACCATAGACAAAAATAATAACACGCATCGACAAAAAAACAACTATAGACTAAAAACATTCATTTAATGTGTAATACATTATGAATTCAGTTAAAATATAGATAAATATAGTTAATGTCAATTATTATTGATTGGGGTGTATTATTACTATTTTCAATTAAAAAAACCCATCAAATGACATTTCTACGCACAAACATTGAAAACTCTGAAACAAGCCAGGATGGTCCTAAAAGAAGAACAACAGTAACGGTAGAAACACTGAGAAATATGCGTAACATGCTTTTACGGGGTAGAACAACCAAGAACATAACGGAAGATTTAAATCTTTCCTCTAAAACTGTTTACAGGTGGATTGAAAGACTATCTTCATATACCGGTAGTGAAGCGGACCTGGGCACACTCATAAAACCACCGAGTCGCCAAAGAGCAGAATTGACAACCCAACAAGTGACACTGGCCGAAATTGTTGCAAATGATCCCAGTTTGACCCAACGCGGGATGTCACACTGCCTTGAAATACAAGGCATTCGTCTAAGTCAACCTACGATTTCAAATCATCTAAAGAAGCTGGAATTAACTAAAAAGCGACTAGTAAAGATTGTAGATCGAAAAAATTCCAGTCAAGTTATCAACACACTGCAAAAATTATGCAATTCGGTATAGGCTCAAAAATGATGAAGATTTGTTGTTTGTTGATGAAACCGGGTTGAATATCCATTGTACAAGAAATTATGGCTACAGTCCGAAGAACACGCCGGCAAGAATAGTCGTTCCAACAGCAAGAGGGAAAAACACCTCAATTATAGCGCTAATTTCGAGAAATGCGATTTTACATAAAAAAATAATACAAGGTGCTTATAATTCTTCACTGATGGTTGATTTTTTGCGGGAATGTATTGCACTGGGTGTTATTAAATCAAATCACGTGGTATTAATGGATAATGTAAGGTTTCATAAAACCGAGCTCGTTTCGACTTTTTTTCGACAAAATGGTGTGTCATTTGACTACATTCCACCTTACAGTCCAGAGCTCAATCCGATTGAGGAAATATTTAGCGTTATGAAGAATAGGTTTTACGAAAAGAGACCACGAGCAACCAATGCAAATACTTTGAAGTTTTATGTTGAAGCAGTTATCGATGAAATGAATAATGATCTTGATTTTAGTTCATTTTATATGAATATGCGATCCTATATGAATAGGGCTTTTAGTGGAACGGCTTTCTAATGAATGAATGAATGCAATCAATTAAATGGCTACTGTTAGTTGTAGTACTTTTCTATATTATTCGAAACAGTTTTTGTAAAGAGGCTTATATATAATATATTTAAGTCAGCGGCATAGATATAAGTAACATTTTAGAAATATAACAATTGAACGCCCATGGCAATTAAGATTGTATATATAAAGAATATTTTGGTCGTTAATTTTTAATGATGTGTCTATGAACATTAAATTTTTGTTTATAAATGTTAATATTTTTGTCTATAATAATTAATATTTTTGTCTATAAATATTAATATTTTTGTCTATAATAATTAATATTTTTGTCTATAATAATTAATATTTTTTTTCTATAATAATTAATAAGTCTGTAAAATCCATAAATTATTGATTCGAATAGAGAAGAAGATAAAAAAAGAAAAACCAGAAAACCAATAACTAGAGAAATCCCGGGTTTCATCAAGAATATGCACGATGGTGGTGATCACCCGATGAAAATCGCTAAAAAGATTCTGTAAATGGAACAATTAACTTGGACAAAGGAAGGAATAAAAGTCTATTGGCGATAACATCAAATGAGAAAATACTTCATTTTAAGATTTTAGAAGGGTCGTTTAAATCTGATTCATTTGTTAAGATTTTACAAGAATGTTTAAATTTAAATATTTTTTCTGGAAACAAAACTGTTGTAATGGACAATGCGAATTTCCACAAATGATATGGAGTTGTTGATTGGCTGAGAAAAAATTCAGCACAACATGATTTTTTTTACCACCATATACCCCTCAATTGAATCCAGTAGAGGAGATATTTTCGGCTCTTAAAAATAGGTACTATGACATTCGACCTCTATCTCAAAACAATGAAGATATTTTTGAATATGTGGAACAAGTTATTGATTCAATGAATAATGACGAGAATCTGTTCTTTGGTAACCTTTTTCGAAACATGAGGAGATATTTAGATCTTCCATTTAATGGAAATAGCCTCCATTATATTTAAATAAAACACATTTTCTAATTTGACAATTTTCTAGAAAATAAATTTACATGATATTATTTAACTTATTTATTTATAATTACTTAAATAAACACGGTAAAGATTTTATTAAAAAAATAATTAAAATAATATTTTTAAAATAATTTTAAAAATTTAAATTATTGAAAATTATTTTTAAAAAAATAATTGTTTAAAATTTTTATTTATAATTTAAAATTTATAGATTTTATAATTTGTTTATATATTATCAATATAGTATAGTTATTCATCCGTCGTCAATGTAGGTAACCTGATTATGACAGTGATGCTATCGAAATATATAGTGAAAAAGATGTACGAATGGAAATGTAATAATGATCAAATTCACTTGAAAAAGTCAGTTCCGAAAATTCGTGAGTATCAACAAACATCGATATATTACTGATTTATAGTCTTACGAATGGCGATTGTTATTTATAATTAATAATATTTTATTTATAATACGTAATAAGTCTGTAATTTAACTTTCTAAGTTATGAAAAATAATTAATGTGAACAGTATCATTTAAATATAATTAAAAATATATAAAATGCAAAATACATTCATTCTCTGAATATCGGTAAAATTCTTGATGTTCTGGTCACCTTCGATCTGTTTATTGAAATCTCGTTTATTTTCATTATGATAAAATATAAAATATTTTTTTTATTATACTCAACACAAATTTTCAGATTTGCCTTTATCAAGAAATATTTATTGTATAACACTCGATAAAGCCAAAGCCGAAAATTTGTGTTAAGTATTGTTGATTTAGTATAAAGTGATGATTTCTTGGTAGCAGCATTTATTATTTAAAACAATAAAGTGATAATTTAAGCCTTTTGCTGCAAATAATGTATTTTATGAAAAAATTTCGACTATAAGTTAGTCCTTGTTATTATTATTATTATTATTATTATTATTATTATTATTATTATTATTATTATTATTATTATTATTATTATTATTATTATTATTATTATTATTATTATTTATTTTGCAATGATAGTGACTTGTAGAGGAGATAGTCGCGAATCGAATGAGCTATAAATCTTTGAAATTTGACTAGAAGATTAATGAGAATTCATATAGATGTTTTCTCTTGTAAATCGATAGCACCAATTTGTAGAGGATATTGCTGCAAATCGAATGAACAATAAATCTTTGAAAACTATCGATAAGATTTCTCAGAAATTAAAAAAGAAAAAACGTTTATGATGGTGATGGGGAAGTCGGCGACATTTTTCTTTTGGTGTTTTAGTCTCACATGAAACTACTACTTTAATTTGGATTTTATTATGTTTTATTAATAATTTGTCTCATCTTCACCAAACCTTTGATATTTTAATCAAAAAATTAGTATGTTTAAAATATTATTAAAATTCATAAATAAACACTATAAATTTTTTTAAATTTAAAATTTCATTCAGGTACCAAATTCGTCCTAATTTAGAATACTGTTCGTTTACATTTCTTACTGTTCAATGATGTCTTGTTTTAATTTTAAATAAAAATAAAAATTAATAAATAAAATACATAGGTTAGGTTGAACTAATAATAACAATTTGACCTGTAAATGAATTTAATTAATTTATTTTATACGTTTCAGGTAAAAATAATACATGTAAAAATTTTGTAATTTTTTATTTTCAATGAGAAAATAAAAATGGCTTAATTTCCGTGTGATGATTTGCTACACTCTTTCATTTAGTAACCTTCCCCTAGAAATAACTAGCCTACATTGCCTTCATATGACAATTATAAATTTAAAAAATTTTAAAAACTACACTCAAAATAAAATAAAAATAAAAAATAACCAATTGGAGAACATAGTGAATTCTCTAAAATAAATCCGGGTTTGCACTGGCATTTCTTCCCTTTGTCCACTCCAGACAAACAAGCAGCATTTCTATCTCGACAATCGCTGTCGTATTGGCATTGGTCTTCTGCCTGACAGAGGATTCCATTCCCAACATAACCGGGCATGCACTTACAACCATCCATTGAACAAACGGCCCTTGCATGACAACTACTGCATTTAAAACATGTTCGAATCCCATCACCCTGAAGTTCTCCCTGACAGACGCATTTACCAGATTTACATTGAGCAAGGGGGTGGCAAGTAATTGGACAAGCTATAGTTTAGCAGATTGCAATTAAAACAAATGTTCAATTAAATTATTACGTTCTGGTTGACATTTGGAATTAATCATTTGGAATCCAAATACACAAACACAAATAAATCTTTTCGCATCTGATGTCAATTGACAAACTGAAAATTGGTCTTTACAGGGGTTATCAATTCCACATTCATATGGCGGCTGGCAGTTTATCCCATCTCCAATAAATCCAGGTAAACATTGACACATTCCACCTTCACATTTTGCATTTTTGTGACATTTTGATGGGCATTCTGTATAAAAATAAAAATTGTTTTTGATATTTACTTATACCAAATGTAAATATAAACTTGGATAACTTAGTGATGTTTAAACTTCACAATAAAATATATTTAATAAAAAGTTTTTTTGATTTATTAGTGTGACCTTGAATTTAATAGTACACGGAAAATAATGTCCTGCTAAATCGACGTGTTAAAGAAATCGTGTAAAGCCAGACTAACAAATGTGTGGATAAATTCTTTTTTTTCCAACGGAGACCCGTTTCATCAGCATTCAAAAAAGACCATCCTACCGTGTAAAGCGAGGGATGGGTGTTGTAAGTTTTCATTTAATAAAGTTAATTGATAATTTAGTGTTTTATATTAATTTGATTATGTTAATAAGTAATTGTTATTACGAAATGTTTTGAATATAAATAATACTAGTGTTTAAAGCAGGGTGGCCAAGCTGATAATAATAATAATAATAATAATAATAATAATAATTAATAATAATAATAATAATAATAATAATAATAATTATTATTATTATTATTATTATTATTATTATTATTATTATTATTGTTATTATTATTATTATTATTATTATTATTATTATTATTATTATTATTATTATTATTATTATTATTATTATTATTATTATTATTATTATTATTATTATTATTATTATTATTATTATTAACAGTAGTAGTAGTAGTAGTAGTAGTAGTAGTAGTAGTATTAATTAGTATTGGTATTAGTATTAATAACATATTAAATAATAATGAAATCAAAGCGGTTACCTCTTGGGAGACAATAATTATTAATTAGAATATGTAAGGGTTTGCACATGCATTGTAAATTCTTCATTGAAGGATTCAATAAACACATTTTATTAGGATCTCTGCAATCTTCATTAATTCTACATTCATCAAGTGGACGGCAATTGAATCCATCGCCAATAAAATCACTTTTGCAGACACATCCTCTGTCAGGTAAGCACTGAGCGTTTTTGTGACAAACTGAACAACTTGTGCAACTTTTAATTCCATCTCCAAAGTAACCTGGTACGCAAAAACAAGTCTGAGTAATGCATATAGCAAACATGTGGCATTTCGGTTGGCATTCTATAAAAGTAACTTTTTATAATTCCCAAATAAAGTTGCATATACCTTTAGGTTGGCACTTCCCATTATCATCTTGAAATCCTGGTAAACAAACACATTTTCTATTGTAATCTTTCATCATTTCACATCTTGAATTCGCCCCTGGACAATCTGAGTTCTGGGAGCATTGGTCATTTGGTTTACAATTCAATCCATCCCCGGAGTAACCTGTTTTACATATGCATTTGTTGGATAAACAAACAGCATTTTTGTCACATTGAGTAGGGCATCCTTGTAAAAGAAAATTTTATTATTGTATATTTATAATTTTAAAAACTTCAGAATAAGTTTGTATTTAAAATGAACGAAATTTTACAATTGATTTAGGCTAAAATAATGAACGAAAATTTATAACGAATTTATAAAAGTTTGATTTACATTTTTATGAAACATTATTTAAAAGTATTGATCAAACTAGCTGAAATAGCCGGCGTTGCACGGAAGTCAAATAAATAAAATCATCAATTATATACATATTATAAGAACTTTTTTCAAATTTCACTTCTGATTTCTTTTCAATTGACATTGCATTTAGTAAAAATCTTGACTTGAATCAGTAAAGATATAAAAAGTCATCGATATTTTTGCTGATTCATAGTCAAGTTTTTTAATAAATTCAATATAGCAATCAATCCATATTGATATTATCTTATTTTCCATCTCACAATTCACCAAATAAATCAGCATTAAGATTTTCTGATAATTCACGTCTCATGTGTCTTGTACGTGTTAGTTTTTGGAATAAATACAATAGATAGAATATATAGCAGGGATATCTAGAGATGCCCGGGTAAAAGAAAAGTGAATAGTGGTGAATAATGTCATTCTCGGTGCAGGTACCCTAACCCATCAAGTTAAAGCCTCGAAGTTTTGCAGAACTAATGACCTTATTATCAAACCCCTATTAGCAAAATTTGAATATTCTAGCTCTATTATATTTTGAAATATTTAAATGTTATTTTTGTATAAACAAACAAACTTTCAATGTTATATATGTGGATTACATAAATATTTTTTAATTTATGCATTGCAAATTTGTTGTTTTGTTATGTAAAATTTTAACATTTCAATTTGTTTGAATGATTGTTTAAATTAAAAATTCAGGTATTTTTGTTTTTGGAAAATATTTTGAGTTTTCTCTTTGAATGCTGAATAAACTAACATATCTTTAATTAATTTCCAAATTTAGTCACCTTTATCTTGGTTATTAGACAAAGATTTTAATCAATAAATTCAATATTTAACATAATATCAGTACCAACTTTAGGTATAGGCGACATAGGCGGCTGCCCAAAGTGGTATCATTTCAAGGAGCGGTAAAATTATAAAAAATTTAAATTTAAAAATATTTTTTATGTTGTGAAAATTATTTGTCGTGCTTCGTTACCCAAGCTAATTACCCGCCTAGAGTGTCACTATTTCAGAATTTTCTAAGGCCCGCACTGCATAATATCAGTTTTGTTGGGGTTAGTGCAAAACCAAAAAACATATATATATATATATATATATATATNCCAAAAACATATATATATATATATATATATATATATTGCCAAAAATTAAAAATCGATATTGAACAGGGGAAACGGGTATGATTGAACTCCAAATCGAAAGACAAATTCAGAAATCATAATGAAAATTTACTAACGTGTTTGCAGAGAAAGTTATAACGAAAAAACAAATTAATTAATCCGCAATGGGAAGTCCGAACTAATGGGAAGCTCAAGCCCATGGGAAACCCAAGCGCTGAAGGGAAACCGAAGCGCAGTGAGACCAGATCTATTAGATAAGGCAGAGAACTCACCCGAGCGTTAATCTAAGACAAACAAATTAAAGAAATTTAAAAAATACCCAAAATCCCCGGGAGAGAAAAGTTATTAATCCTAATTCTGTAGATAATTGCCATTTCAAAGAAATTCTGTGACAAAGTAAAAATAAAATTTTCAAATTCAATTAATTACGCAATCAATTTATTTAATTATGTAATTTAATTAATTAATGTAACAGTAAATGTGTGAACGACAATACCTAAACAAAAGAGCAAATAAAAACAAGTTTGCAATAAAATATTTTTTGGCCTTTATTATTGGAGCTTTTGTTTATAATCTATTCACGCGCCAATTTGGTTAGAGTGCCAAAATGGGGGAGCCACTTTTTTAACCTTTTTTTCAATGTAAGCTGTTGCATTTTCATTAATTTCGAATAAAAGACTGCTGCCTATAACTCATATTAACTTAAAATAATATATAATCTTTATGCTAATTATTATTATTTACCCAGTATTGTGCATAACCCATTTGTAGAAGGAGTCGTTCCAGGTTTACAAACGCAATTCCTACTCATATCCGGTGATTGCATGCATATCTTTAGCGGATCATTGCAATCGCTATTAAATTTACACTTATCTTCAGGTCTACAATAGCAACCGTTTCCTTCAAATCCCGGTTTACAAGTGCATCCTTTGGATTCATCGCAATCAGCATGAGCATGACATTTAGAACAATCAAAGCATCCAGAATAGCCATTTCCTTTAAAAGTTGGAGGGCACTTACAAGTACCAATAACGCATAAAGCGGACCGGTGACATTTGGGATTACAGTCTACTTAATTTCAAATCTAATGAATAAACTAACTTATTAAAAATATAACCTATTGGAACGCAACCGAAATTTGTTCCCATAGAACGCTTTGCTCTTAACTGCTTGTTGGCTAATGTTGACTTCGTGGATTGCCATTGAAAACCGGTTTTACAGGCGCACATTAAGCTTGAGTCTAATCTTGCAACGCATTCTTGATTTTCGTATTTGCAATCTAAAGAACTTTTGCATTCATCGGGTAAACGGCAAACGATTCCATCGCCGGTATATCCCAATATACATTTGCAAACACCATTTTCACAATTGGCGTATTTGTGGCATTTAGATGGACAAACTAAATGTTACAATTATTTATAAAATCCTACTGTTAACTTTACTTAATGGAACACATCCGGAGTTAAATGAGACAAAAGATGGTTTGCAAACGCATCGCATAACAGAATCTGTCGACATAATACATATTTTATTTGGATCTTTGCAATCTGAATTTAAATTGCACTGATCTTCAATTCGGCATTGAATGCCATCTCCTGAGTATCCCTGATAGCAAACGCAACCTCTTTGATCATGACACGAAGCTTTTTTATGACATTCAGAACAGTTAGTGCACTTAATGAACCCGTTCCCAACTAATCCCGGTAAACATTCACATTTCTGATGAATACATACGGCGTTCTTTGTACATGGATAAAGGCAACCTAGTTGTTAGAGTATATACAGTTAAAATCTCAGTTATTTTTACTTAGTGGTTCACATTTTCCATTCTGTAGTTTAAAACCCTGAGAACATTGACATTTCTGAATACCTTCGAATGATCGAATGCATTCTGATGCTTTTCCTCGAATAGGTGTGCAATCAGAATCATCAGCACACTCATTTAGGACAATACATTGTTTGCCATCACCAATGAATCCGGATTTGCATGCACAACCTTGTTTTTCAGTGCAAATGGCATTTTTATCACAACCTGAACAATCAGTGCACGTCGCCATTCCATCTCCGACAAATCCTGGAAGACACAAACAACGTGATTCAAGATTCGAACTTTTCACACAGACAGCTTTGCTATGACAAGCCCCATTACACGCTGGTTTTTCACATAATCCGTGAAGATTTCTTGCTAAGCCATCTTTGCATTTACATATTCTTTTCGAGGACCTTTGGTCTTTGCGACAAACCTCTTGAAGCTGAACACAGTCTGCATCATTATTGCATTCTTCTGGGGATTTGCATTGATATCCATCTCCAACTAGATTTTGATTGCATATGCATTTACCCTTGACACATACGGCTTTAGGATGGCATGGTGGCTGACAAGCTTAGTTGAAAATAATTAAATAAAGAATAAAATAATTCTAAAATAGAAACATTGAAATATTTTATTTCATAATAATAATAATAATAATAATAATAATAATAATAATAATAATAATAATAATAATAATAATAATAATAATAATAATAATAATAATAATAATAATAATAATAATAATAATAATAATAATAATAAAAATAATAATAATAATAATAATAATAATAATAATAATAATAATAATAATAATAATAATAATATTAATAATAATAATAGTTGACATATTATTATCCCATTTGACTTTTTACTGTAAATTTAAATGTAAATAAATATTACTTGGATTTATACATAACTTTGAAAGGGAATCAAGGAATGAATTGGCATCACATATGCATTGACTGATCGCTACATTACATATTTCATTTGGTCGAATGCAGTCAGATTGTTGGGTACAGGAGGTTATGGACTTGCATTCAAAACCATTTCCAATGTAGCCCGGTAGACATTCGCACTTCATTAAACGAATGTTACAAGTTGCCTTTTCGCTACATTTTCGACAATCAAGGCAATTATAGCCGTCTCCAATCAACCCTGGTCGACAAAAGCATTGGTCTTTGATGCACAAAGATGTGGCTTCAGAACATGTCGGTTTGCATTCTTTAAAAAAAATTTAAGAATTAAATTTATTAATAGTTAAATGTTATCAGATATTAAACCAGATCATCCCAACCGGTATGCTGTGATAAGAAAATGTGAGTAAATCGCAAGGAAATTAGTAAATATGTATTGAATATATGATAATTATATATTACTAGAATATATAATTCCCGTCAAATGGCAGTCGTCAATGTTACAAAAAAGCCAAATGATTTGTAATTATCATATTTTTATTAATGGAAAATGATATACCACATTATTGTGTTAAAAAATGGTTTTCTTTATTCAAATTAGACTGTCTATGTATATAATTTTAAAAAATTAAAATTAGAAATGAAAGAAAAATTTAGAAAATTCGCAAAATTCATGGAATCTCAATTGATAAAAATTAAATAAATTATAAAATTTTAGAAATAAAATAAATAATAACTATTAAAAATGATAAAATTATGATAAAAAAATTAATCGAATTAAAATAATTTGAATTTGTTTAAATACACAAATGCAGACACATCAACTGGCACACACAAAATTATCTATATATACTGACTCATTTTGGTAAGAATTGAATGCTTTTAATCATTATTTTCCCTTTATTTGAATTACATTTGTACATCTTTTATTGAATTGGAAAATGAGTACATTTATTTTATAGTATTATCGTAATTTTATAAGTTAATTAATGTTTTATATTTTCTTTTTTAAAAATTGTATCATCAAAATCATTTCCATTTATATTTAAAAATGCACAAATTTTTCGTTCAACTGTCATCACACGTTAGGAAATAAAATCAATAATATATTGGACCATCGTAATGTCAGGGCAGTTTAACTGTCATTTGCAGCTAATCTGGTAGACCAGGCATGCTCAACGTACGGGACCCGGCCCGCCAACTGTTTTTATCCGGCCCTTTGGCAGCTAGAATGAATAGCCAGTAAACAGGCCCTTCGTTGACCAACAAGAATATTATCATTAAAAGTCTTGTTGTGATTAGTCAGGCCATCAAAATCACATCTGGTTTGTATTTACTTGCCAAATGTCCTGCAGCAGTGTATCTGTAGTAAGTATTTATGTGGGCCAAATACCACCCCTTATGTCTAACTACAGTCCTAAAATTAGTGATTAATATGAGCCACAATGTCATGTAGGTTTTCTGTAACTGTATGCAAGCAGCCAATCAATGTTTTTTGTCTGGTTATTTTTGTATGAAGTATTGGTTTTATTGTTAAAATCTTGTTCTATCTTGATTAAAAATTAAATTACATTGTACTATTGTTATCAAGTATTCAGTATTAATTAATAAAATTTACAACCACTAAGAATGAACTCAATAGAAAAGAGGAAAGCAGGAAGTGAATGCCTTTTATTACATGAACGGTGGGCTCCAGAATATTTTTTTGTTGAATCTAAGAATATGTTAGTTTGCTTAATCTGTCAACAATCTGTTGCTGTTAGAAAAGAATTTAATGTAAAGTGGCATTACCAGACTCAGCATGCAGAAATATTTTACGAGCTTAATGGCCAGCTGAGAAAGTATAAAATTCAGAACCTCAAGACAGCACTCTCAAGACAGCAAACATTATTTACAAAAGTGAATAAAGATGTGGAATGTGTAACCAAGGCGAGTTTTGAAATAAGCGAGATCATTGCTAAAAAACTGAAACCATTATTAAAGAATGCATTGATGCAGCTGTTGATTGTCTTTGCCCAGAAAAGAAACAACTTTCTCAAGCATCAGTCTGTCTCGAATGACAGTGACAAGACGAATAGATGATATGGCGGATAACATCGAAGCCGTGTTGAAAGAAAAAGCAGAGAACTTCGATGCATATTCAATTTGTTTGGATGAAAGCACTGACATGATAGACACTGCACAATTAGCTATTTTTGTTCGTGGAGTTGACAGTGATTTCAACATTACAAAAGAATTGTTAAAATTAGCTAGTATGAAGGTGACAACAACTGGAGAAGATATTTTTGATGAAGTTAAAGACGCTTTACAAGAAAATAATCTTGGTCTTTTAAAACTAACTGGGATTACAGCAGATGGGACTCCTGTAATGGTTGGGAAAATGAATGGGCTTATTGGTTTGTTCCAGACAGAGCTGGACAAATCCCAAAATAATACAGAACTAATTGCATCACACTGCATTATACATCAGGAAAATTTATGTGCGAAGCAGTTGAAGATGGACCATGTGATGTCAGTTGTTGTTAAAACTGTCAATTTTATCAGAGCACGTGAATTAAATCACAGGCAATTTAAAGAATTTCTTGGAGACCTTGAAGTGATGTCATACTGTGATGTCATTTACTACATTGAGGTTCACTGGTTCAGCAAAGAAAAGGTTCTGCAGCGATTCTACAATCTTCGTCAAGAAATTTTGGTTTTCATGGAAATGAAGGAAAAGTTTGTTCCGGAGTTATTGGATGCTAGTTGGATTTTAGATTTAGCTTTTTTGGTTGACATCACAACTCATCTGAATAATCTTAATACAGCATTAAAAGGGAAAAATCAACTAGTAAACAATCTTTATGATCATGTTGGGAATGATCACTATGGGAATTTCAGTTTTCGAAAGGGGACACAGTGAATTTTCCAAGTCTGACTGAATGCAAAAAAACTAATGAAGATTTAGAGAAAATTAAGAAGTATACTGAACAAATTTCAATTCTGAGAACAGAGTTCAGCACAAGATTTTCAGATATCACAGCTCATGAACATGATTTCAAATTATTTTCAGATCCATTCAATTTTAATGCAGATGCTGCACCAGACTCAGTTCAAATGGAACTGATTGAACTTTAGTGCAACAGTGACCTGCAAAGAAAACATCACGAAATATCTTTGATTCAATTTTACAAACTTTATGTTTCCCTTGCAACATTTGCATCAATTCGATTTCATGCGCTTAAAATGATATCACTTTTTCCTAGCACTTATATATGCGAACAGTTTTTTTTGAAAAATGAAACTCATTAAAAGCAAAAACAGGTGCAGGCTGACTGATGACAATCTTTCAAATCAACTTCGTGTGGCAACATCAAATATTAAGGCAAACATTTCAGAACTGTGTCACGACAAAAAGTGTCAAATGTCACACTAGAGTGACGGGTGTCGATGATTCATGTTTTAGAATTTTAGATGTATGGTAGTATTCTGTAAACCCAGATTAACTAAATAGTTCAAATATTTTCATATGCAAAAGTAAAGTAAACATCTTGAAATTTAAAAGAATAGTAATTTTAAGTTTATACTCTATATGTCTAATATTTAACTTTAGAATTTAGACTTCAATACGTTTTGTTTAAATGTAAATTGTATTGAAACTATCCTTAAGTTTGTTCCGGCCCTTGACAACATCCCAAAATTAATAACCGGCCCTCAGATCAATACAAGTTCAGCATGCCTGTGGTAGACTCTGGCAGCGTTTTTGTGAAACTTGGCGGTTTTAAAAGCCCCCTCAGTTATCTCAACTTATCGTGCACACTCAAAATCATCAGACAAAACTAAATATTTACTATTTGAATTTAATTTGAATTTTCTAAAATAAAAACAGGAATGAAATTAATAATAACATCAACTAAGAATGTTAAGTCACCAATTTTGTATCACTGTAAAAGGGATATCGCACTTGCCTATTTTGGTTATTTGGCCTGCTACGCCTTATTATTTTCCACGCAGAGAAAAAATCTATAAGTTCTACAGCTATTCTATTCTACCGGTTGATGAGAGAAAAACTGTCGAAATATATGGTAAAATAAATGTTTCAGTGGCGCTTTCTTGTAATTGAATTTATATTACTTTTTCTACAGTATGTAAAATATGAATTTCTGAATTTTGAGAATGAATTTAGGACTTTCAAAATAATAAATGTTACTAAATAATTGGTTTAGCTTTAACAGTTATATTATATCATCCAGCCAGGTATTGTTGGTTTATTAAATTAGTGAGAATTCAAATAGTATTCTAACCTTTTCTTTGACAAATAAAACCATTTCCAGTGAATTCTTCTTTGCATTGGCATTTGCTCATATGTGGGAAGCAATCCGCATTCGGTGAGCAATTTGAACAGTTAAAACAAAAGGAGAATCCATCACCAAAGAATCCATTTTTACAACGACAACAATTATTAACTTTGACAGCATTTGGATGGCAATCATTTTGGCAAGCTATGGAATGTAAAAATACATTGTAATAGTCAAAAAATAACACAATCTAAATTTATATTTAACTCTTTTCGTAACATGGGAGCTTTAAAGCGCTCAGAAACATGAACTCGTCATGGTTTAATGCGTAACTTGAATTCTACTTTTTTTCAGTCATACATAGCATTGAGGTCCCCAAGACAAAATCCTGGGTGCGCGCATCGATACCAAACACCATTTATGGGACTTATTTCAAACGTTGAGACATTCAAATAATGGAAAATATTCGAAAAAGATAATAGAGTGAAATATTTCTACAATTCTTCCAAGCATCATTGCCAAAGGCCAAATGTTAGAAATATAATCTGATATCATCATGAAAGAACTCAAGATTATGAATCAGTTTATTAGACTTCAATTCAATGAAAGTACTGATAATTGCTAAATGAAGTTCACTTGTAACATTTGGTAAATATATCATAAACTTACCTGGAAAGAAACCTTGGGTTTATATGCAGTGATGATACACCTTCCGTGTTAGAAAAGAAAATATGGTGTTGCAGCTTCACTGAAACCGAAGAACCTCACCTGCTATGGTCAAATATTGTTAACTGCCTCATAAACCTTTCCAGGAAGACTAAAATTACCAAGTATATTTGCTATTTTAACCCTGAACATCTTCCTATCTCATTATATGTGACTCTCGAGCTTTCAAAATATTATGACATAAAGTTGGAGTTGTTCATGAAAATTTGCTTTATAAATAAATAAACAGTTTATTTTTATACAAAAACATCATTGTTGGGTTACAAATGTCCAGCTGACGCAAAGAGAGCTTGATGTCTAATATTTCAACTTTATGAATATTGCGGTAGATAGGTAGATGTAAAAAAAGACATTGATGTCATAAGCTTGTAATTTTAAATAGGATTAAGTCACTTGTAAAATTTACCGCAAATTAGTGCAAAGACTAAAAAGTTGTCACTTTATTCTTGTTCAAACCACCCAAATGTCGACACCCAAAGAAGAAATGAGACATTTAAGTTTTGTGATATGCAAATTGTTGGGGTTGGGTTAACAAAATTATTAGCCTTAAGGGACTAAGTTATTAGACAAATTAATAAATATTATAAATAAATAAATAATTACTATAATTAGAAATTAGGAATAAATAAATTACTAACAGCTTGGGTAGATATTTAGAATTTAATTTCCACTACCTGTCAATTGTGACAAACAATAAAAAGGATTTCTCGAAAATGAAAAATTAGAATTTGTTGAGAATTTCAAAGAAATATCTTGCTGATAATAGATATTAACCATTAGGTTATTTTATCTATTTGTTTTTTAATTAGTATAGAGTTAGCACACCCAACCACAGGTATCAATATTTCGGTTTGATTTACCTGATGGGATTAGGGGATCTATTAGGTAACGGTAGAACAACCTGGTTCTACTCGATCGCGCAAACTTTGTGACTCTCCATTCATTTTGATCTAATCTTATTAGTTCTGCGTTGTGAGACAATTAGCCTCAGTTTGTGACATCATTTCCTGAGGACGGTTCGTATAACCGATTTCTGTTCTTTATAGTAGCGGCATTTTTGGGTTATCTATTTAGCAATTGTATATTGTTCATAAATAAATATATTTTAGATAGAAAACAAGCGTTGTCTTATTTAAGTCATATTTTATTATTTATAATACCTACACGACAGAAAGTTTATCATTGGAGTAAGATAAATCAGTATTTTGTGTTAGACATCTTCGTCCACTAGATAGATCTTAACAAAATTTAAGAGAAAAGAGCAATCAATCTTTTGTATAGATTCATTACTAAAGGTGAAATTTAAAAAAGTAATTTGATAAAATTATAATTGTTTGTTCGGTTTTATTCTTTGATACCAAAGAATCGGAGAGAAGACGGAGTAAAAGTAATAATTGGATTTAAGTTTGTTTTAAACAAAATCTCATCTCAAATAAAACTTTTTATGATATAAATATTTCAATTTTTAGCAATAATACATTTAAAGCAAACCTGCTTTCATATTTGGAACACATTGAAATCCATCTCCCTGGAAATTAGGTTTGCAAACACATCTCTGTTCAGTGGGTCTGCATATTGCGTTCTGGTCACAGCGTTTACAATCAAAACAATAATTTTTCCCATCGCCACTGAAACCACTTTTACAAATACAAGATTCATCAAAACATATTGCGTCTTTATGGCAAGTAGTTCTACAATTTGGGTCTAATATATTCATAAACGGTAAACCTTTTAAGTTCAAAATATCAAACCTACCATTAGCCTTACACATAATTCCAGTGCCTGTGAAACCTTGGGAGCAAATACAACGACTTTCCTCAGGTTTGCAAATCGCATTGGTGTCACACTGTCTACAGTTAAAACAAAAGCTAACACCATTTCCACTATACCCAGGAAGGCAGTGACAATTTGAATTGATGCATAATGCATTCAGGTGACATTTTGGATTACATTCTAATAAAATATTCCAATTAATAACTTAACGACATAACTGCTTCACAAACCATCAATTTTAACACAGGTCTTTCCATCTCCTTTAAATCCCTGAATACATTCACATTTAGAAAAATTTGGAAGACATTGAGCATTTTTATCACATTCAGAACAATTCATGCAGAACTTGATACCATCACCTTGTAAACCATTTTTGCATTGACACTTTCCATTCACACATTGTGCTTTGTAATGACACTTAGGGCATTCTAGAATAACAAATATTATATCTCTTAAATAAATACAAAAAAAATTATTTTAACATCAGAATTAGTTTTAGTAAAATAAATTTTTATTTTGGTCACTTTTCATTTATCTTCATTTACATTTCAACTGTAGATCAATGTTTTATTTTTATGTCACCGATCAATATTAAAATACTTGCTAATTCTATTCTAAACTAGAAAAGAAATCTTATGGGTATAAAATGCTTTGAAAATAAAAATTAATTGAATAAAATGTTATGACATTGAATTTTAATTTTATTTTCAGGTGGGAATATATAAATTGTCAATTCTTATAGTATGACAAAACTTTCAAGTCTCGCGTTCGAATTTTGATTAGATTAATCTTTACGGTCTACCATTATTTTAAATATCAATAGTGTTTTTAACTGTAATCTATTTATTTTATTTAAAAAAGAACAAGAAAGTAAAAATAAGTAAATGTAACTTTTTTCCCTTGGGTGTAAATTTCTATTTGCGGGAGACTTCCAATAGTTACGCGGTTAAAAGTAAAATAGAGTATTAAATAAATGTATGTTGTGGATTGATGTGGTATGCAAATTCATTGTGCTTACATTACTCGACTTTGAATAAAATTATTGAAAACAAATTGAATTGTATTTGAATTTAATAAATATTAGTACTTAATTATGAACGATATAAATACTAGAAATATAACAACTAACATTTTACGAGTCAGCACCTATTTTAAGATAAAAAATGTTACCATATTACTTTTACATAAAATTAAAAAAGTTTCAGCGTTTCAAAATATATTTCAAAATTTTAAAGTTCTGTATTCCAAAGATACAATAATTAATTAATTAATTTAAATTTTGTTTATTTCATAAATCAGTTTAATTTTTAAAATTAATTTTAAAATAAAGAAACGCAATTTTTGTAGAATTTTAGAATTTCTAGTTTCCAAGTTCAATTTTTAAAATATTGACTTAAAAAATAATAAATAGAAAAAAAAATATAGATTATTATGATTCAATTTTATATTATATTAATTATAAATATACAGGAAAAAGCATACTAGCAACATTTAAAAATGCCAAGAAGAAAGAAGAGAAAAATGCACCTGGAATACAACCACAGTAGAAATGATGAATTGAATAAAATATTTGTTCAATTCCTTGTTATCATATTTCATCTCGCTAAAATAAAATTTGTTACTATAAGACATGGTGCCTATAATCTATCAGATATTTTAGAAGTCAAATACATAATAGTTAGCTGCAGACATACAGTGGAGAAGGTGTAACCCGATTAATATATTCGCAGGGATCGTCGCAATTTGGCAAAAGTTATCAAGGTCTCACAGCACCAGATAGGTTTTGAACCGATATCATAAATCATCTAGTTAGAAAAATCAACTCGCATAATTTAAAATGCGCAGTTGTGGTCATGAGGTTAGAATGAATTATAGTTGGTCAAGATAGTTACTTGATATTGGGAGACCACTGATGCATCTTTCGTAGATAAGAGATAATTAATTTTTATAAGCAAGTATAAAAAGAAAGCGAAGCATAGGAAAAATCAGAAAAATATCGTTTCAGCAAATATGAGTAGAATTATCTTAATCTAAGGAAAATTAGTTTGAGTTATCAAAGCTGAGTGCTGATTTGGAACCAAAAGAAAAGAAATATTTATTACTACATGAAAGTATAAGTCGTTAAAATCCCGAAAACTTTACCTAATAATAATTTTGAATATACCTTAGTAGGAAGCTATTTAAATATAATTTTCATTAACAAAATTGTAAATTTCACCAACCTATTTTGACAGGATAACATTTAAACCCATTTCCTTTAAATCCAATCACACAAATACATTTTCTGACACTTGGGAAACATTTTGCGTTGATATCACATTTGTTACAATTAAAACAAGATGATATTCCATCACCTTCCAATCCAGAATTACACTGACACTTTGAATTGTTACAAAATGCTTGAGGATCACATGCTGGTTCACAAACTTGGAAATATATAAAATTAAAATTATATGGATTTGATAATAAATGTTGCTATAAAAATTTAATATTAAAGGAATGAAATTATTAATACATTCAAGACTTGAAATACAACATTGCTAAATAAGCTGAAAATATATACACTACATGATACGCACGCACACACACTTGTTAGTGGTATACAGTCAGTTTCAGGGGACTAATACATTCATATCTAATTGCACCTATTAAAATTAAACAAAATTGCACGATTTTAAATTATTTTTGCGTTGGTTTATTGCCAGTCCGTAAAAAATCACAAAAATGTTATGTCAGTTCGATGTAAAAATTGTCTGTTCAATTTGGAAACATTGTAATTGTATTCATCATCACTTACTACTCCTAGAGTCCTAAATTAGAGTCAGTAGCACAAGCCCTACAATCAACACAATTAGACATTCTGAAAGTCTTTGACAACGTCTAAGAGCTCATAGAAATCATCCAGACTCAGACAAAATGTTGAAGAGTTTTTTAAGACCATTGTTTTTCAAAGTGAGAAATTGGCAGAACAATTAAACATCCAGTTGACAATTCCCAGACAATGCAAGATACAAACACGCCATTCAAATAATGGTGGTTCAACTGTTGAAGAATACTTTCGAAGATCTATCTTTATATCATACTTGGATTCAATCATTTCATCGTTGGAGAGCAGATTCAATGGCAATAACAAAATCAATTTTAGTTTATTTCCACACTGAGAAGAGTCAAAACGTGGCAAATAATGGACAAAGTATTTAATAAATTTGGTCAAGATCACAGACGTTTGCAGTTTCTTTTCAAAAAGTAATATTTATGATTCATAAGTCTCTGTAATTTTGTTTTATAATTGAATAAAAATAAGTTGTTCTATTTGTAAATAAACGAAAAAAAATAGCTATTTTGTTTATTGCCCCAAATATTTATTATACACATATATTTTTTTCAACTCTCTTCCCCCTTAGAAAAATTGTCTACTTAGTAAAAAAAAATTTGCCCCCCTCCTGAAAAATTCCTGAGGATGCCTATGATTGTATAAGATCTAGCCAACAGTTTCAAGTCAAGGGTCACATTAAAAATCAATTATTTTACGACTTGGTCAAGATATGAAAATTAAATAAATGTAAAATGAGTAAAACGTTATAATTGAATTTAAATTTTAATCTCAAATTCTATTTCAATTAATTCTACAAAAAATTCACGAAAAATTATTGTTATGTATTTTTTGCATTGTTTACTGTTAGGGATATTTAAATAATTAATTTATAAATAAAATATATATTGTATTATAAGTAAAAGTATAATAAGTATAAATGCTGGCACGCATAATTAGCATTATTATTTAATTAATTAATTCGCCATTTAAATCGGGTGTTTTAATAATACCAGATTTAGGCAATAATTTGTATTTGTATTAAAAATAAATATTTGTAGATTACTAACTAGTTATTATTAACATTTACTATTTTTATAAAATTCCGACCCACTTTTTGAATCTTGTGGATAACTTAATTAAATTTATCAAAAAAGAGGTTTTTTGGCAAATGTTTTTATGAAATTTGAGTTGTTTTCGTTATATAATTGTAAATTAAAATTACAAAAAAAAAACAAATAGAATTTTTGTAAATAAAATGAACTTTTAAAATATTAAATTAAATTTTTTTTAATTAATTTGAAAAATGCAAAATATTTTATATGAAAAAACTATCAAAATACTTTTGGGAATTTTTAAATATAAATATATTTTGTGTGTTGTCATGGATGGTAATAATTATTGTATTTTCAAATGACACAGATACTGAGAAAAATCATACAGAATAGAATATTTAGATAAAACTCAATTAGTTAAAAATTTAATCAAAAGTTTTCTAGAATTAAAAAAATATATTCTCGATATGATATACCCGGACAACATCTGTAATGTACACTGGACAACATTTTCTATAATTTTAAAAAAATCAATAAATTTTATAATATAGATAACACCAACAATTCATCAACAAGTAACACAAACTTGCCTGGGTTTTGAAAATCTGGTTCCCATATATAACATCTTTATTTAAAAATTCTAACTTGGTCAGAGAAATAAAGTTTCTCTAACAGCAAAATTCCTACAATAAAAAACTATCAAACTAGTTATTAAAAAAAATCTTTGCTTTCATTTGAGACGAAATAAGTTTTTTTAATTCCTTTATTATTTACTAATTATAATTATAATTTTCATATATTTTCATAATTTTCATATAATTTTTTCATATAATTTTTCATATAATTTTCTAATATCTAAATAATTAGAAAAGATTTTGTTAAAAATAAATAACATTTAAATAAATAAATATAAAAAACGAAAAATATTAACGTAGAATGTCTTTATAAAATAGTTAAATAACAAATAAATTCTATTAGCTTCTCATGAGTTCCTACACTACAAATTCCTTGTTTACTATTGGATAAAATAATTTCGAAATCGTCCAATAGAATTGAAATATCAAATATTAAAATTCATTCTACATTTTTAGTATTTTTAACATAAAAAATTGTGTTTTATTACTGTGTTATTTTTAAAAAGGAATCGGTTATTTCAATTTAGAATAAAGGTTTACTCGATTCAATTTTATTACACTTATTCCCATTTCCAGAAAATCCAGTTTTGCAAACACATTTCTGTTGTTCTGGAACACAATTCGCATTAGGATCACACAAGGAACATTTAAAACAAAATTTTATTCCATCACCAATGAAACCGGACAAACATTCACATTTTTCCTGAACACAATGAGCATAATGGTGACATTGAGGTACACATTGAGGTGCTAAATGAAAAAATTATATTTCAGTTATTGACCAAATAAAGATAAAAACCTCTTCCTATGTGAATGCATTGCGTGTCATTTTTAAAATAATCTTTTTTGCATATGCACCTTTGCTCTTGCGCCAAACAGTCAGAATTCGGAGGGCATGTAGTACAGTCAAAGCAATATTTTATGCCATCTCCCATAAATCCAGGCAAACAGATACATTGCCGATTAACACGGAGTGCATTTGGGTGGCATTTTGACCTATTGCCTGGAAAATTCATTTAATAAGATATTTGTAAAAAAATACAGTAAAAAACACAATTTGGTTTGAGGGTTGTCGGATAAGCAAAAATGCCAAATCAAATATATAACCTATATATTAAATAAATTATTTTTGTTGATCAAAATAAACTAAAAATTTTCAAATAATTTATTGATAAAACTGGTCAACAAAATCAGGTTTTTTCGCTGTTATCACGCCAACATCAATACTATTGGACATATTAATTATGTTATTTTTTGCATTTAAACAATTTTACTTTTACTTTGAATTAGACCTGATCTTGAATAATCGAAGTTTAACTGTAATGTACTATATTAAAATAGAATGCACAAAAAATGCAACCGATATTTGATTGTGATTACTTACCCTCATGGTTACCAAACATCCCCGTTTGAGTGAGAAAATGTTTAGCATTCCTGACCTAGTTATAAAAACTCTCGATTTTTCATCGCTTGACATTGGCTTGATAATAATGATCAGAGCCGGTTTTTCCTTAGGGCACAATTGGCATTTCACAAGGGTGCCAAAGAGTTAGGAGCACTTTCTTTGCGTTTAATATTCGAAAAAAAATTGATACAAAATAATTTTTTTTTAAGTTAATTGTATCGTATTTTATGGATTTTTATTTTTTTCTTTCTAAAAATTTTTCTTAATATTAAATTCATTACAAAATCAATGTATGCAGTGGCGGATTAAGTTACTTGTGGGCCCTGGGCGGTAAATTAACATGGGCCCCCTATTATTTTAAATCAATTTAAGTTGATAAATTTGCCAATATACTTATACCTACGTAGAGATATTTCTTTTTAAGTGTTTCTTTTTTAACTAATGATTAAGGGATCGATATAATGGGAAAATAATAACGATTGTAATTTAAAGTATTTTTTATTTACATTTATATCACAATTACTCTTTTTAGATATATCAGATCAGTTCAATATTTTGATTGCACTAGGAACAATTTTATTATTTCGTCACTAGTAAAATGTATAAACACAATCATATAGACATGACTTGTAAAACATTTCAAAATTAATAATAGAATATGTGAGGTGTTTTCATCTGAGAATTAAATATTTCAATGATTTATCAAAATAATTTTGAATTGTAAATAATTGACTATTAAAATAACTTTTAAATAATTTTTAAATTGGATTTTTTAAGTTGAAATTTTTGAATTAAAAATTAAAATAGCTTTTTAAAAAAGAAGTTTTATTAATAAAATATTTTTAAATAAATATATTTTAAATATTGAAATTTTGATAAATGGTTTTGAAAATATTTTATTCAACTCTGAAAAATTGTTTAAAATTACACAATATGTCATATAATAAATACTTGGAATTATCTCGTTAACTTTTGAACCGGATTTAAAAAATAATTTAGAAGATGTGTTAGCAGCTTATAATAGAAGAGAAAGTAAATTTTTTTATTAATTGTTAACAATCAAAAATAGTGAAATTATTTTAAAATATTTATACATATAGAGATTATCAACGCAATAGATGTATGAATGAACGTCATAAGTGGAGGGAGATGTTTTTAACGCAAAAAAAGAAGAAAAATTTTTTTATTCTTTGAAAGTTATTTTCATATATATTTTCGTCGAGATTTTTCTTTCGCAAATTTATCAGTTATGTGATCGCGGTTTATTTTATTTAACAATTCATATTCAATATACAAAAGTGTCACTGAGTTTAACCGGCCCTCCTGCATTTTGTTCCTTAAATAATTTTTTATTCTTTTTATACTGGAACAATATCGTTCTTCCAAAGCATTTGATATGGATAATGTTAGAAATATTCGTAAAATTATTTCCACATTGGGAAATGTTTCAATCACATCTAACGCCACTTTATATGCATCACCACTAGCTGAATATTCTTCTTTTCATTCTTTTATAAAAAACAGAAATTGTTCCACTTCCCTTTCGAATTGACATTAATTAATATCCTTCTCATTGATTTCTTTAAGGTTATTAATACATTCTTTTTTTTCATTGTCTGGCACAGAAAGATTGAAGATTATTTTAAAATTTTGCAAAGTTTCTTCAATTTGCATATGAAATCTTCTTTTTCCGAAAATACGTGATCGTTATCAAATCACATTTTTCTTCGGCATATAAAATATCTGTCATGGAGTCTTCAATAATGCTGTAAAAATTTTCAGCTTTTACTTCTTCAATTATTTGAAACAAAACAGAGTCGCTAATTAGTTGTATAAACTCGTCACATATTTGATGAGATAAATAGTTGACATTTCCTCGTCCACAATTTCCATGTCTACAAATGTAATTTTAAAAATTTGTCATATTCACATAGATATTCCAAGCACGTTAAATAATTGCCTTTGCTACTAGAAGATTAACTTTCGTCATGTCCTGTAAATCCTATACCGAAACTTGGAATTAATTTTATTGTCGATACTATCCTTCGTAAGACATCCCTCCAATAATTCTCTTCTTTAAGTATCTGATTTTTAACGTGTAAATAAAATGAAATGCTTTAATGATTTATTGTATATAAAGATAAAATTTGATTATTAACTATATTGGTAAAATTCGTCTTTCATTAAATGTAAACAAAAATAAAACAAAAATCACATAATTTAAACTGTGTATTTGTGATATTTTATTTTTGTATATTATTTTGTGAAGGAAATATTTGTATATATAATCCGCCACTGAATATATGTATTTCTTTTCATTTGATGATATAGGTATACTCGTGTCTTGTTGAAACTATATAAATAAGAAAATATAACGTTATTTTTTTATCAACATTGCTCTTTAATTTCTTATTGTGTTCAATCCCCTCTATTAGAAGCTGCTATAACATCTTCTAAATTATTTTTTAAATCAGGTTTAAAGGATGACATAATAATTCCAAGTATTTATTTAATGAAATATTGTATAATTTTCAAAAAAAATTTTAGCCTTGAACAAAATATTTTCAAAACCATTTATTAAAATTTCGATATTTAAAATATATTTATTTAAAAATTATTTACTAATAAAACTTCATTTAAAAAACTTTAAAAATTTCAATCTAAAAAATACAATTTAAAAATTATTTTAATAGTCCATTATTTATCATTTAACATTATCTTAATAAATCATTGAAATATTTAATTCTCAACTGAAAACACCCCACAGTCTCCACCAAAAGTGATTGTTGGGCTGAAACCGAGAACTGAGAGTTTGTTTTAATCGATCGAAAATGCCTAACACAAAAACCGCAGAGTTGAAAAATTTTATGATCAAGGTTTAATATAAAATAAATAAAGTAAATTACATAACACATTAAGAATCAATAAACCCTGTATAAGAGAATAAATAGATAAATAAATTTATCAAAAAATTGAACACTTAAAAATTTCGATAGAAAAATAATAAAATGTAAAATAGAATTATTTGAAAATTATTTAAACGATATAAAAATTAAATCGTCAAAATAATAAAATTAGTTAACATTATGTAAATTGTAAAGTTTATAGAATTAAATGGTTAGAATTATGTAACTTATTAAATTTAAAGAATAAAATGTGTTTAAATTAATAAAAATTAAAATAACTCAAATTATTTAAATTATAAAATTTATAAAATTAAATTATTAAAATTAATAAAAAATTAAATAATTAATTAATTAAATTAATGAAATTAAAAATAAATAAATAATTGCACACACACATGCATGTATGCAAAATTAATTCAAAATTTCTCGCACTCTAATTGGATAGAGTGGCAGAGAATGCATGAATGCGCATTCAAAAATCAGTATAAATACTGATTACAAATTCATTTGAAAGAGCTAGTTTTTTCAACACCACAACTGGTCATTTCGGATAGTGTAACCATTACATTGACGGTAAACACTTGCTCTCAGTTTGTTCTCGATTTTATGCCATCGTGGATTGGGTTGGGTAATTTTATTTTTTATATGAAATTTTTATGTAATGTTTTAAGCTAAATAAATTTTATATTCAATTTAGTTTAGTTGTTTAATTGTTTAATTTTCATTTAATATTTAAGTTTTGGGTAATAATTTTTATTGGGTTCAATTGTTATGCTTATTGATTATGAACGATAGTACCGTGGAATTGAGATCCAGCATACCATGGTTTGGGGTACCTCCGGGATGCGCAGACTGGTGGGTATGCTGGCTTTCAATCACGCAGCTGATTTCGGGCCGAAATGTGGAGGCTTCTCCACGGGTCCGTCGCTGGAAGTAACTTTGGTCAAACATAGTTTAGGACTAAGAATACAGGCAGATCCCTGCTCAAATATTTTGAAGAACAATTTAAATATTACGGGAAGTGTGGATTAACTTGGAAATAAGGGCCGACCCCTGCTCAATTTATTTGGAAGATAGGTTAAACATTCATAAATATCAAGGAAAATACCTAGCAACATGTATTAATAGAAAAATAAGGACGCATCCCTGCACAAAATTTTGAAAAGAAACAATAGAAAACATCTATAAATTAGGACCATAGCTGAATGAGATAGAAAAGTAGAAATAGAAAATGATCGATGACGTAAGACTTTCTATCGGCCGTCTGGAACCCAAAGAGAAAATACAATGGGGAGTAGTTTTAGCAATAGAGCTCACCTCCTCATTTTTTTTCGCCTTTGTGTACAGTACCAACATGGTCGTTGCCATGGGTACACAAATGGTTTAAAGTACAATAGTCATGGAGGTGCTTAGGAAAGAGTCGAATGAATACCTATGATTACCCCTAACGTATTTAAACTTTAAAATGACACCCCCCTAAGTACCCAACATGATCAGGGACATGAGTATAGAAATTACGACACTTATTCTTTGAAAAACCAAATCCAAAGATGGTCTAAGCAGGGTTTTAAGTCGACAAACAAAGATAATTTTGAAAAAATAATTAAATATTTAGTTAAATGTAATACGTGATATAATTTAATATTTCAAATGAAATAGCAACGCTAACCTTCAAAGTTTTCCTCACACTGCTCTCCATTACCTAAATATCCGGATTTGCAAATACATTTTTCTTGATCAGGAACACAAATAGCATTTATACTGCAAGTCGAGCAATTGAAACAAGTCGTAATTCCATCACCACTAAATCCTTCCAAGCATTTGCATATTTTCTTATCACATTTTGCCTTATTGTGGCATTTACTGGCACAAATTGAATCTAAAATGAATAGTTTATGAAAGAGAAAACTGTCATGAAAACTTCTCAAAAAATAAATAACTCATATTGTCAAAATCATAGGGGAAACCAGATTTTATTAAAGAAAAACAATTAAAAAACAATTAAAACAATGCCCAGTTTGAAATGTTTTCATCAAGTCTCTAATGAAATTTTTATTTTATTTTGTACGCGATAAGAATAAAATTAATAATTTAATTTAAATATATTTCTTTTATAAAAATCAATTGAAAATAAATCAGAGTTGAATGTAGGGACACGAAACTAATTTGCATTAAGTTTTTATTGAATATGACATTGAAAGCGACCATAGAAATATTTGCTCCTGCAGTCAATATTCCCACGAAAGTATAGGAACTTGATCTGGTGATTGTACTGAGATTGTTGATGAACTCGCATTTCGGCATGTAGACTCCAGTATTTTACGATGTGAACTTATTGGAATCTTTATCTGGAATAACTTTGTTCATTGACTTCTTTTGGCAATCGAAGACTGATGGATCAGTTAGGCTCTCGTAACGAACTTCATCATGAGAATCAATAGAATCGCGAATTAGTATTCTAAGGAAAGTTTCCTAGCTGTGATCTCTCTGTTGATGAGCTTGATCAAAAAAATGACTGGAGAGTATTGTCATTAATAAGAAAAATTCAATTATTCTTTTTATCGATTGAAAATTTGTCAAGGTTGCTAAAAACCCAGTAACGCCTATATATATATATATATATGTGTGTGTGTAACATCATTTTAGGTACGGGTTCAAATGTATACCTAACTTTATAGGGTCATTATAATTTTTATCAGAATTCTTATTTCTAGTGCTAGATATATAAATTTATGAAGAAAAGCCAAAATCTTAGAGCAGAACTTAAATGTATGTGAGTAAGTATATGTGAGCAAATTGACATATAGCATTCTGATTGGCTGAATAAAAGCATGATTTATTTAAATAATAAACTTTTCGCTTTTATGTCATCTTTCAAAAATATTCATCTATTCATTTTAAAAGTTATTTAAAAAATATTTAAATCAGAATGACGACATCAGCTGTCATCTTACAAATTCTTGTCAAAAATTATAATTATATAAAACATAATTTTCATACTTCTTACTGAAAAATAGAAATGCATATTTTTGAACGTCGAGAAAGAATATTTTTAGTGACTCATTGTTTGTCATATTTCGAGCATGTATATGTCTTAAAATGCCAAACAGCTCATGAAGCATCGAATAAGATAAGCTTTTATTCAACCAATCATATTGCGATGTGATAAATAACCTATCTAATTACTTCTGAGTGTTCGAGTAAACCTCTGCACGAGCAGACTTTAAAATTACTTTAGGGTCACAAAATCTTTATGGTATAACAAAACCTTTAAAAAATAAAAAAAATCTAATAAAAATAAGAAAAAAACAAATTTAAAATAGTTTTTACTATAAAATTGTTTACCTGAACCAATTTTTAGGCATTTTACTCCATTTCCAGAATATTTTGGTTTACATATACATCTTTCTTGATATGGAAAACAATTTGCATTTCTATCACATGTTGAACAATTGAAACACGATTGAATTCCATCACCAACCAAACCAGGAATGCAATCGCAATTTCCTTCCAAACATCTCGCGTTTTTGTGACACTTACTTGTACATAAAACTGTGATAGAACAAATTGCAAAATAAATATAAAATATTTTTCAAATTTACTTGGTTTAATGGGCGAGCATATTTTACCATTCATAAAGTAATCTTTAACACATTTGCATTCTTTCTTCTCAGGTATGCAATTTGAATTAGCCGGGCACACAGAACAGTCAAAACAAAACTTTATTCCGTCTCCTACAAATCCCGGTAAACAAATACATTTTTGATTAACACAAAGAGCATTATTGTCGCATTTCAGGTTACAACCTAAATGGATTAGAAATAGGTTTAAACGTATCCAACTTCCTCTAAACTTACCGTTTATTGGTGTACACGTAAATCCATTGCCAAAATATCCGTTTTTACAGACGCATTTCTTGTTCCAAACATCGCAATCTGAAAATTTATGACAATTCCTACAGTCGAAACAATGTTGCATTGGATTTCCTTGTAATCCTGGAAGACATTCACATTTTCCATTTGAGCATTTAGCATTTTCTCCACAATCAGGACGACACTCTAAAATCAATTTTTTCACAACATAAAGAACAATATTTTAACGAAAATAAAATATTATTATATTTTAATAAATATAAAATATCTGACTCACTATGGACAAGTCTGATAACAGACGGTGGAAGACAGGAACTGTTATGGGGTCCGGGTGTCAACCCTTTATTTATAATTCATTTAAATGCTATGAATGCGCATAAATAGGCTAAATTTTAAATTTTGTTCTTTAATAAAATTAAATGTACTAGTTTTATGTTTACTTTTAAATTTCTCGTTATTTTAATACGGAAGCAGGCCCGTCATATCTTTTTATCCTGGGAACCGAAAATTTTGTGATCATACTCCCTGTGATAGGTATCAATTAATAATTTCTGATTAACTAATAAATATTGTTGATATCATTTTATTGAAACTCCGAATTTTTCTCTTTGCACTCGGATTAACGAAAAAAATTATTTTATTTTAAAAGGAAATTCACATTAAACTTCATAAGGAAAATAATAGTAAAAAATCACCAATTATAATTATTATATTAAAATATTAATAATAATAATAATAATAATAATAATAATAATAATAATAATAATAATAATAATAATAATAATAATAATAAAAATAATAAAAATAATAATAATAATCGCGGATACCATTAACCGTCAAATGGTATTCATTTGTACCAACGCTAACCGCGTTAATTGATGACAAATTATGAGTCATTCATAGATTTACATACCAACCTGTATTATAGAAGATTTTATTCCATGCAAACTGGTGTATATACTAACACTCTTGATTAAGGCTGTAGCAAAAATTTGTGATTAAATTAAATTTAAATCATCCATTTATTCTAAGGGTTTCCAACTAATTTTTGTTTGGATATCATTTATCAAAGAGTGATTCAATGTTGCACTTCATTGGTTAACCATATTATACTATATTATAAAATTGTTTTAGAAAAATGTATTAATAATTTTAGTGTATTGCTAAAATATGATTAAAAATAAATCTTTTAAAAATAGAATATTTTATTATAGTGAGAGGGTCGAGCTTGGTGTGATAAAACTAATATCTGAGACCTGTAATTAGCAAACTTTAATTTAGGTACAGAATCGTAGTGACAGTATTATGCGCCTGGTTACAAGGTATAAATTTTGCGCCCTTCCGTGTCACTGAAGTATTGAAGCACGCCTCTATTAAGGCATCTAGTTACTCGTACGGAATTGTGAAAAAATCTGGTATTGATAAAAAAGCTTTTCGAGTATTTACAGTAATGTTTAATGAACCTATTAAAACATGTATAAATGATTTTTAGGATTAATCAAACTTTTCAGTGCGTTCTCGCGAGTATTGCTCAAAAGAGCTGGCTAGTCCTCAACGTCCTCTTAATAAGATTTTGGTCAGAAATGCTTTTTTAGGTTTGTTTAAGGCCCCATCTAGAAACCTTAAATGTATTGTTTTTCGGAAAGATAAAAATGTTTAAAAATGTAACATTTATGAACGGTAACGGTTGAAATTTATTTGTAGCATTTTATAAGAAAATAAAATTAAATAAATATACTTTTTGCAATTGCTGAACATTGTGTTTTATTTAAAAAATAATTTTCTTTGCACATGCATTTCTTTTCTTCGGGAAAACAGTTTGAATTTGACGGACAAGTTGAACAATCGAAACAAAATCTTCCATTTCCAACGAAGCCTGGGAGACAAATGCACTGATTATTGACACAAAGTGCGTTGGGATCACAGTTGAATTTACAGCCTAACCATTTAATGTGAAATGGTCATAAGAAATAAATCTCACTACCATTTATGGGTGAACAAATTAATCCGTCTCCAACATAACCATTTTTACAGATGCACCTTTTATTCCACACATCACAATCGGAAAATGTACTGCAGGCTTTACAATTGAAACAATGTTGCAAAGGATTTCCTTGAAACCCAGGAAAACATTCACATTTATTTTCAATGCACTTTGCATTTTCTCCACACCGAAGATTACAATCTGAATAAAGATGAACGGTGACTATTGTGAAAATAATTTCAAGATTTTATTCAAAAATTAGCAATAATTCCCGGGCTTTGCCCGTATTAATAAAATAGAAAAATTTTTATTTTATTCAAAGGTAATTTTTTGTTTATTATTTATTTAAAAATATATAATTGTAACATACACATGCATACAGTCATTACAAGCATATACCCATATTACAGTTCTCTTAAGACAGATTTAACTAGTGACTCTACTGGGCTCAACAATTTCTTATGACATGCCAACTCATTTCAACACATCAGACGTCTCCAAAAAGTATCTCTTTATAGCAATGACAATATATAACGATAAGTATAATATTTTCATGTGATATAAAATATAGTATCATTTTTAAGTTAAATATAAGTATGAGGAAAATCATATAAGGTTGTCCCATAAAATGAGTATATTTTTATTTCCCTTCACGCCTGTTTCATTTCTTTCATTTTGGTCAACCATCTCTACCCCCAGGGTCGGCTGTGGGTTTTACGGGGCCTCGGGAAATATTATATGTGGAGCTCATTCCTAAAAAAGAAGAAATGATACATCAACATAATTTTATCAATTTATTTAATGAAATATTTATTTCTTCAGTATATTCGATAATATACATACATAAGCATAATATATTTTATTCTTATTTTGTACAAACTTTTGTACTGCTATATCCTCGATAATATCATCAAAATTTATCTTTTTTGTTACCACCTGCTCTATTAACAACATAGTCACCCTCTCTAATCTATCTTGTTGCATGGTTGATCTTAGATAATTTTTAATTAACTTTAATTTGAAAAAACTAAGTTGCATTTGATATCAAAATCTTGCCCTAGCTACTAATAATTGTTAGAAATATGAAAGCGCGGGCCCCTTTTTATAATATTTTAAAATTAATAAAACAAAATCATTTTTGCATAATAATAATCTGATAAACCAATTAAAAAAAAAGAATAATACGCGTTAAATAGCGAGCATAATATAGTAAGATAAATGGGAATTTTAAAATATTGTAAAGAAGTTAATTAGAATGTATTTTGTTTTAATCTGCCATTGCTTCTTGTCAAGGTTGTCCAGGTGCATTTCGTTACTTTGAAACCAATCAAAGGAAATATGTAATACTGCAAAGTGATTTGCTTTTTGTTTTTAAAGGAAAAGATAATATGAAATTTTAATGGAATCGAATGCTGTTTATGGCGAAGAAAGCCTTTCATTGGCTACCGAAAACGATGGTAAAAAAAGCTTGAAGAACTTCTGGAAAATTCAAGAATACATTATGAGGTCAATTTAAAAATAGGTTAGTTGGATGAAATCAACCAAAATAAAAGAAAATCACAACTATAGAACCTACAATGCGTTTAAATGTCACCAAATGCCATCAGAAATTTTTATTCGCGCTTCGTACCACGTCTTTCAACCGACGATATGTACACTCGTCGAAAAAGAGTTACAGAAATAATTCGAAAACTTTATAATGTGTTGAAGATGAATGAGACGAGACACTCTACATTCTAGAATCAAAAAGGAGATAGCAAGAGTGAAAATTGCCAGTAAAGACCAGTTCAAGGAAGATGCGAGTATTAACATTAATAAGTGACTTACTTCTCACTCAATAATGAGTACAAGGACAACCTCTAATAACAAACCATGAAATTGAAATGAAAGAGTCAAGAATGTAACATGTAATACTTGCAATGTACCAATTTATACGAGTACCTGTCAACAGAATCAAGTCATGATTGTGTCATTACAGTGCTACCATATCTCTTCTACAGTCATAACTTGACCTCTTCACATTTCCTTTTATTTAACACGATCCAGTAAGTCTTAAGAAGTTGTAATTTCTTCTCAAAATAGGATTTTCAGAATGCAATCAGTGAATTTCATGTCGAAAATCGCTAATTTCCTTTAAAAATGTCTTTTTTTGAGCAAATCATGCGCTAATAAAAATCTCTTGGCGTTTTGGGAAACTTTATTAAAAAACTAAAATAACTCATGAGTAAAATTATATTTTAAACTGTCCTTTTTCCTACATCAAGCTCAATACTTATTGGGCGCAATGCGTACACAAATAGAAATAGATCAAAAGAAATTTCTTTCAAGCCACTTTGGTATTGTAGGACAGAATTTTATATTTGGTGCACATAATATTATTTATGTATAGCATTGTCATAGGAAAATTACAGAATTAAAGGAAATTATATGAATATATTAATGTGAATTAAATGGTAAAATTATTTCTAAAAAATGTAAGTTATTTTTAATTTTTAAATTTATTAAATAATTAAATAAATATTATTAAAATTTAAAAATTTATAAACCAATTCTTCTATAATTTACTATTTTATCAAAATATTTGTTAAAAATTATGATTATGGTGTAAATGATTTTTTTTAACAATAATTGATCAACAATTATTAATAATAAACAAGTAAAACTCACGAATTTCTTTCATCGCTTTCCAAAAATAAAAAATGAACTTTGAGTACTGGCTTCGGAAATATTTCCCATTTTCATTTAAAAAACTTATTTTAAAATGGGTATCTTTTTTAGGTAGTGTATTTTGTCGCTTGTTTGCATGTTTGTTTAATTATAGAAATGGCATAAACAATAGTTGTATGTTTCATTACTTTTCTCTACCCTTTCTCTACCGGTCTATAAATTGGCAAATGTTACTGCTAATGAATTTTCTGCATACATGTGAGTTTGTATGTTTCTGAAAATATAATTTATTGATTATTTTGCTTTATTATAGGTGGATTTTATCCATGCAGCGTGGTATAAATACCAAATGTAATATTTAGGCAACACATCTTGCAGTATGGTTATTATCAGAAACCAGTAACAATCTGAAGAAAATAATTAAAAGACACGTGGTTAACAGAAGTAACCAATTGTCCTTAAAGAGTTAAAAAGAATAGAAATATTTATCTATAGCATGGATAATATGAATTTGTTGAATATATAAAAGAATTTATTACGGAAATATATCCCAATTATAAATTGCATACCTGGTTTAATTGCCATGCATCTTTGTTCTTCTGGTAAACAAGTAGAATTAGCCGGGCACACAGAACAGTCAAAACAAAACTTTATTCCGTCTCCTACAAATCCCGGTAAACAAATACATTTTTGATTAACACAAAGAGCATTATTGTCGCATTTCAGGTTACAACCTAAATGGATTAGAAATAGGTTTAAACGTATCCAACTTCCTCTAAATTTACCGTTTATTGGTGTACACGTAAATCCATTGCCAAAATATCCGTTTTTACAGACGCATTTCTTGTTCCAAACATCGCAATCTGAAAATTTATGACAATTCCTACAGTCGAAACAATGTTGCATTGGATTTCCTTGTAATCCTGGAAGACATTCACATTTTCCATTTGAGCATTTAGCATTTTCTCCACAATCAGGACGACACTCTAAAATCAATTTTTTCACAACATAAAGACAATATTTTAACGAAAATAAAATATTATTATATTTTAATAAATATAAAATATCTGACTCACTATGGACAAGTCTGATAACAGACGGTGGAAGACAGGAACTGTTATGGGGTCCGGGTGCCAACCCTTTATTTTATAATTCATTTAAATGCTATGAATGCGCATAAATAGGCTAAATTTTAAATTTTGTTCTTTAATAAAATTAAATGTACTAGTTTTATGTTTACTTTTAAATTTCTCGTTATTTTAATACGGAAGCAGGCCCGTCATATCTTTTTATCTTGGGAACCGAAAATTTTGTGATCATACTCCCTGTGATAGGTATCAATTAATAATTTCTGATTAACTAATAAATATTGTTGATATCATTTTATTGAAACTTTGAATTTTTCTCTTTGCACTTGGATTAACGAAAAAAATTATTTTATTTTAAAAGGAAATTCACATTAAACTTCATAAGGAAAATAATAGTAAAAAATCACCAATTATAATTATTATATTAAAATGTTAATAATAATAATAATAATAATAATAATAATAATAATAATAATAATAATAATAATAATAATAATAATAATAATAATAATAATAATAATAATAATTAAAATAATAATCGCGGATACAATTAACTCTACTGAAATCATAATGATCAGAAACTTTTTTTCCGAATTTCACCACTGATTTCTTTTCTATTGTATTTATTAAAAAGCTTGAAAATTATGAATCAGTAAATTTATCGATGTTTTTGATATTCACGAGATAAAAAAAGACCTTTCACCTATCGCGACCGTGAACATGGCTAAAACTGAAAGAACAATTGAACACGTACCCGAGAATAAATATAAATATATATTTTAATAGCAATTAATAATTATTAACAAATTTACTATGTTCAATTGGTTGACATTTTGCTTCATTCATAAAATATCCGTCTTGGCAAATACATTTTTGTTCTTCCGGCAAACAGTTTAGAATTCTTAGGACAGCGGAGAGCAATCAAAACAAAATCTTATTCCATCTCCTATGAATCCAGGAAGGCAAATACATTGTTGATTGACACAAAGCGCATTTGAATCGCATTTTCTTATTGCACCTTTTATAATTAATTAATTAATTAATAACGTTCAATGATAATTTACCATTCACAGGTATACATGTAAGTCCCATTTCCAATATAGCCATTTTTACAGACACATTTCTTGTTCCAAACATCACAATCGGCAAATTTGTTGCAGCGCTTGCAATCAAAGCAATGTTGCAAAGGGTTACCTTGTAAGCCTGGCAAGCATTCACATTTGCCATTTACACATTTAGCATTTTCTCCACATGATGGTTCACATTCTGAATTAGCAAAATGTTAAATTTATTATTTCTTTTGTTTGTTTCATGTATAACGTATGATACGGAAACGCTGGACATGTCCGAGACAGGGAAAGGGTTTTTATGCCATTGACTTATTTTCATTTTCATTATTTTTGAACTAACAAATGAAGATAAATGAAATCAAATGTAATTTTACAAGTTTGGTAAAATTGTGAGGAGTTTTGGATTTTCAAATGAAAAGTTAAATATACTTCAAACCGAGCACAAAATAAACTTTATCAACATTGAAGATCTGTTAAAGGTTCATGGGGTTCCAAATATTGAAACAACGCCTTAGAATATTTATGGAATTAATTATATAATTCTTAGTTATGTCATATAAAAGGAGCGGTAAAATGGTCATTTGAATAGCAAATATCGCCGTTTGCTCCGTCAACTTGATAAAGAAAGATCAACAATGACATATTTTTCGTTGAAACTTAATTTCGAATCTTTTACTAAAAAATTATTTTCTCAATATATCATTCAATATTGCAATTCAAGCATTATTTTTATTATTTGTTTCGATGACATTAAATTTNATACATTTAGGGATTTGACAATCACTTTCACTGGTCCACTGTAAACCCAAAACTACTGTTCACTTTCTTCACCAAACGAAATTTATTTTTAATTACATAGAACATTTCGTCAAACTTCTCAGACCTTTGAAGATCAGTTCTGCACAAGAATATCATATATTTTTTTATTATTTATTTATATATTTAATTTCAAAGTTGTTTAGTAATTATTATTAGTTCACTTCATTACAAAAATAATTACTGGGTTCAATGGCATTGCAAGTGATCCCGTCTCCCGTGTATCCTCGATAGCAAATGCATTTCTCATTATGAGGTTCACAGTTGGCATTCCTATCACAAGTCGAACAATTAAAACAAAAGTTTACTCCATCTCCAATATATTCTGGAATGCAGACACAATTTTGATTCATACAAATAGCATTCCGATGACATTTTGGATTGCATTCTGAATTGGAAATTATATTTTTTAGAAAATATTTTAGTTTTTGATATTGACCTCTAATTTTCGTACAACTTCGTCCATCTCCCTCGAATCCGGATTGGCAAACGCATCGTCGATTTTCGACATCACAAACTGCAATCGAATGACAGGGCCGACAATCGAAACAATGTCTCAAAGGATTTCCTTTTAGGCCAGGTGAGCATTGACATTTCCCATTGACACAGATCGCATTTTCCCCACAGGTTGGTCGGCAAATATCTGTAATTGTCAATTTATTTTATGAGATTATAAATTTTAATATGATATCATATTTCCAACCTATGGAAATTCTACAAATTTGAACATTATCATTATTTATGTTATTATTATTATTATTATTATTATTATTATTATTATTATTATTATTATTATTATTATTATTATTATTATTATTATTATTATTATTATTATTATTATTATTATTATTATTATCATTATTATTATTATTATTATTATTATTATAAATATTATATAAAAGGTCGTATATTCATAAAATAGAGTTTACAGTATATATCAGAGGTTACTAACCATGATTACTGAAACTGAAACCATGCGTATTATTTGTGTACTATAGAACACACCCATGGGCCACAGGCCACTAGGTCAAATAAAACGTAATCTGATATTTTTAAGTGTTGTACAATTAACAATTGTTTAGAGGCCCATGAAATGCTCTTCCTAGGGGCCCGGAATTGCTGTCGGTGGGTTTGAAATATCGGTACAGATCACATGCATTATATATGATACATGCTCATTTCATTTTAATTCACATTCAAATATTCCCTCCCCAGTCATCAAACATCTAGAATCTAGATCATAATGGTCTGGTTATATAGTTGGTTCATAAAATTAATGCAACGCGTTGCATTTGATAAAAACTTTATGGAGTGTGTAGATAAGGTTTTTAATAGAAATTATTGTCAAGATTTTATTATAAATTAAGAAAATTTCACATTTTAAATTATTGAGGTGGATCTTAATGGCAAAATTATTTCAAAATAATGTAAGTTATTTTTAAATTTTAAATTTATCAAATAATTAAATATCAACATTTAAAAATAAATTACTATTTTATCAAAAATTTTTAAATGTGATGGAAATGAGTTTTTAACAATAATTGAACAACAATTATCAATAATAACCAATTAAAACTCATGAATTTCTTTCCTAGTTGTCCCAAAATGGACATGTACCTCGAGTACTAGACTCAGAAATGTTTTTTCAATTTCATTTAAAAAATATTATTTGATTAAAAATGGGTCTCTTTTTTTAGGTGGCGTATTTTATTGGTTGTTTGCATGTTATAAAAATAGCGTATGCCGTGTTTGTATGTTTCGTTAATTTCTTCGACCTATTTTGAGATCCTAAAATAAATTGGCAAGTGTAAATGTTAATGAGTTTGTATGTTTTTGAAAAAATAATTTAATGATTAATTTTTCTATATTATATGGTATTTTTTATCAAATTCAGCGTGGTGTAATTGTCACTTTACATTTGTGTTGTAGAATAAAATTTCAATATCATTGACTCTCGTGATTTGATTTAAGGACATGAGGACTAAGATTAGATATTTATTTCTGCAGGAAACTGTTTTAACCCTTTAACGACGAATTTTAAAAATGAAATTTCTGTAACTTAACCGATAGAAATCAGCTATATAGCTTGTTTGAAACGTGTAATGTTGATTTCAAATTTTTCCTATGCTGCAAATTTGAAATTTGAGTGCGGGATATATATGTCCCACTAACTAAATCCCAAGAACTATTATTGCATGCAGTTTTATAAAAAAAATATAAACATATACACAAAAAAATAAATGTGCTTACCTTTTAATATAAATACTTCCCAAAATAAACAATAATGTAGGTATTATAACCACTATTTCACAAAGCACATGCTGTAAACTGTGACAAAGAATGAAATAAAATGTTACGATTGCTAGCCGGCAGAACGTATATTAATGAGTATAGACGAAACGAGTCGAAAATACTATAAACACGAGTGGGACAAGCGTTGGTTGTAATAGCAACAAATAGGAGTTATGTTAAACTCGCATGCAACACAAACATTGTTTTTCATTCGATTTTAATAAAACGTCAGACATCAGACAAATACTACACTGATTTTAAAATCTTTAAAAGACGTCTATTTTACAAAATTCACTAAAGAACCTGGCGAAACCCGAAAGCATTTGTTGCCGTCTCCCACATATCCTGATTTGCAAACACATCTATGATTGTATATTTCACAATCGGCATTTCTATCACAAGTCGAACAATTAAAACAAAAGTTTACTCCATCTCCAATATATTCTGGAATGCAGACACAATTTTGATTCATACAAATAGCATTCCGATGACATTTTGGATTGCATTCTGAATTGGAAATTATATTTTTTAGAAAATATTTTAGTTTTTGATATTGACCTCTAATTTTCGTACAACTTCGTCCATCTCCCTCGAATCCGGATTGGCAAACGCATCGTCGATTTTCGACATCACAAACTGCAAATGAATGACAGGGCCGACAATCGAAACAATGTCTCAAAGGATTTCCTTTTAGGCCAGCTGAGCATTGACATTTCCCATTGACACAGATCGCATTTTCCCCACAGGTTGGTCGGCAAATATCTGTAATTGTCAATTTATTTTATGAGATTATAAATTTTATTTGATATCATATTTCTATCCAATAGAAATCATTCAAATTCAAACATTATTATTAGTAGTATGATGTAAGTCCGCAACACCAAAGGGAGATACTTTATGCTTTTTACTGAAGTTTTTACGATCCTGAATTGTTTTTGAAGTTTCAGCAAGCCATTCAAAAGTTTAAATTTTCTACGCTATATTCCGATTTCAAATGTTTTATTAAAAAATTTCACATTTGTTGTCCAAATAAATTTCAGGCTTTTCAATTTGACATTATATCTATGGATGTTATTTGCTGAATTGCTGGATCCCTGGCAAAAAATGTTTTTCGGTAATATCGGTATTAACTAGAGTTGTCACACGTCCTACTTTATGTAGGACAGTTCTACAATTTCGATATTTGTCCTGCGTACTACTGTAGTAGGTTATTGATTTGTCCTAGTTTGAGCCTCTCAACATGTGGCAACCCTCGCAATAACTATTTATGTTAATTTCATTCAAATTCAAAACACGTTTTAACGAAATTACATTTTGTGGTGAAAAATAGAAATCTAGTGGCACTGCTGGTAAATACTGTATGAAAACAATTTTAACGTGAACGGATTGAATCCGAACTATAAACGTTTTCAGAATCACTTGTGGGTCACGTTTCACATATCTGAAGCTAAAATCAAAAATTATTTTAATATTGTTCATTGTGATATACACTAAAACTCCATTAATTCGATTTTTTTGGGACGTTGAAATTCTTTTTGAATTATTGAGAAATTAAAGCTTTCAATGTAAAAAACAATGTGTATAGATAATATCTGGATTGTTTTCATTAAATAGTCCAACGCATCCTTTAATAGATCCTGCAATTGATGGACATCCATCTGTACAAATTCCTACACAAAGATCCCATTATACTTTAGATTTTCCTAAATATGTGGTAATACAGTTAAAAATATCTTTTCCTATTTTATGTTTGATTTATTATTTCTTTTTCATCAATGAAGCGAACGTATGCAAGTAATTGAGCTTTGTTGCTAATATCAACAAATTCGTCAATTTGTAGACCAAAATATGTTTTTGAAAGTTTACTATTAACTGATTCTTCAATATCATTTGACATGTGCTTTATTCTTTTTTTAATTGTATCATTAGAAAGAGGAATCTTCATTATTTCATTTTTTGCATCATCACCAAACATAATTTAACTATTTCACAACATGACGGTAAAATAAGACTTTCTGCTATATTATGTGGTTTTAATTCCAATGTAATTAATTCTGCACTTTGTATGAGGCAATTTGAGCATTTTCAGAAATTGTGATTGCATTTTATAAATCGTTTTGCTTGCCTACTTTGCATATCCAATAGACTTTGAAACAAAATCCATATACTTAGTAGTAAAGTGACGTTTCAATTTAGCAAGAAACATAGGACTATTGGACAGGTTTTCACCACATACAATACATTTAGGGATTTGACAATCACTTTCACTGGTCCACTGTAAACCCAAAACTACTGTTCACTTTCTTCACCAAACGAAATTTATTTTTAATTACATAGAACATTTCGTCAAACTTCTCAGACCTTTGAAGATCAGTTCTGCACAAGAATATCATATATTTTTTTATTATTTATTTATATATTTAATTTCAAAGTTGTTTAGTAATTATTATTAGTTCACTTCATTACAAAAATAATTACTGGGTTCAATGGCATTGCAAGTGATCCCGTCTCCCGTGTATCCTCGATAGCAAATGCATTTCTCATTATGAGGTTCACAGTTGGCATTCCTATCACAAGTCGAACAATTAAAACAAAAGTTTACTCCATCTCCAATATATTCTGGAATGCAGACACAATTTTGATTCATACAAATAGCATTCCGATGACATTTTGGATTGCATTCTGAATTGGAAATTATATTTTTTAGAAAATATTTTAGTTTTTGATATTGACCTCTAATTTTCGTACAACTTCGTCCATCTCCCTCGAATCCGGATTGGCAAACGCATCGTCGATTTTCGACATCACAAACTGCAATCGAATGACAGGGCCGACAATCGAAACAATGTCTCAAAGGATTTCCTTTTAGGCCAGGTGAGCATTGACATTTCCCATTGACACAGATCGCATTTTCCCCACAGGTTGGTCGGCAAATATCTGTAATTGTCAATTTATTTTATGAGATTATAAATTTTAATATGATATCATATTTCCAACCTATGGAAATTCTACAAATTTGAACATTATCATTATTTATGTTATTATTATTATTATTATTATTATTATTATTATTATTATTATTATTATTATTGTTATAATTATTATATAAAAGGTCGTATATTCATAAAATAGAGTTTATAGTATATATCAGAGGTTGCCAAAGTGCGGCTCTTCAACATCTTACTTACGGCTCCTTAGAGTCGCAGGAAATTCATCGGTTTTTAAAATTTAAAATTTTTCTGAAACTAGGAACCACTTCGTTTATGAATAACAAAAAACGTTAAACATAAATTGTTTTTCCATGTCGATTTTAATTATTCAAAGATAAGTTATGCAAACACTAATTAAACTTTTAATTTGAATATTTGATATAAATAACAGTGTAGCGTTTAGTTTAGCTCTCAATGAATCTACAGACATTCAAGATAATTCACAACTACCTGTATTTATCCAATATATATCTGCTGATGTAACCATGAAAGAAGAATTGCTGGATTTAGTAGCACTCAAGGATGAAACCCGTGGGATTGATATTAAGAATGCACTGGACACAATAGTATACCTTTGAACCCACTCGTAAACGTTGCAACTAATTGTGTATCGGCGATGTCTTTTAAAAAGTTATCCGAGAATACTTGATTTTATATCTGTTCATTGTATTATTTATCCGTGAAAATTAATAACCAAATATTTTAAATATGACAATGTTATGAAAACAGTTCGAACAAACTCAAAAAATCATAGACAATTTAAAGATTTTCTTGAAGAATTAGAATTTGATGACCTTCCTAATGAGTTTCCGTTCTATTCTATTGTGAGATGGTTATCTACATATAATGTATTAAGTCATTTCTCTAATTTAATTGGCACAATCAAGGATTTTCTTAAAAAGAAACTAAACTTTTATCCACAGTTAAAAGAAACTTACTAGCTACAAGATTTAATGTTCTTAACTGATACTATGGAACATCTACAATCACTCAATTTCAAATTACAAGGAAAGGAAAAGACTATCGTTGATCTCTCCCAGCCGATTTTAAGCCTTGAAAGAAAGTTAAAACTGTTGAAAAACGATTTGATTTCGAAAAATTTGAGCCACTTTCTTAAATTGAAAAATATGTCTTCACAAATCGAAGATAATAAACTTGAAGAGTATATAGATAAATTACAGGAATTAATAGATGATTTTGCATTGAGATTTGAAGATTTAAGAAAATTCAAATTATGCATCGATTTTTTGGTGAATCCATTTGAAATTGATGTAATCAACGATGGATTTTCAATTATACAGAGTATTTTACATATAACAACTACTGCAGAATTAGAATTGATTGACATGAAGGAAGACCTTGGATTAAAAATACATCATAAATCGATATTGTCTCCAATAGAATATTGGAAACTTGTTGCTGAATCTAAATATCCTTATTTGAAAAAGGCCGCCTTAAAGTTAATCTCAATTTTTGGCACGACCTACTGTTGTGAATTTTTGTATTCTGCAATGAAGTATATTAAGTCAGAACATCGCTCGCTGCTAACAAATTAACACTTATCAGAACTTATTCACATTGTATTAACGAATTATAAGCCAGATTTTAAGAAATTTACAGCCAAAATGCAATCCCAAAAAAGAAACATTTGATAGTAAATAATAAATAAATTTTGAAATGAATGATTGGTTAAAACAATTATGTAAAAATAAATTTTGTTGTATTTTTATTTTTGTCAAGTTGTGGCTCTCCATAATTTAAGTTTATGGTTTTTGGCTCTTATGGAAGAAAACGTTGGCCACCCCTGGTATATATATTGACTTTTTTTAAGTTATTCTGTTCAAATTTTTAAATTATAGATCTGAATGAACTTCTAGGTTTTCATAATAATATTTTAAAATTAAATTTGTCTTCATCATTTTCTAGATTTTTTCTTGATTGTCTCGAAATTTCAAGTTCTAAAATTGAATTCGGTTCAAAATTTAAAATTTTATTTGGTATTTTCCTTCAAAAAATAAAAATTTTAAATGGTTTTATTCGATAAAAAATTCCTACATATTGAAAATTTATATGTATATATTCATATGAATTGTGCCTGTGTGTTAAATTTATTTTTCTACTACATTCTCAATTTCTATAGAAAATACTTTGATTTCATGCAACAAAAAAAATCACCACTGAAGTAAGTTTGTGGGTTTCTATAATATAAGTTTATTGAATTTCTTTAATATAGTAGATACTTTTACTTCATCAAACGGGTGTAAAACGATTTATAGCACACATAAAAGTTAATGCGTTACTTATTTTATAAAATTTATTGATTTCTTTTAATTATAGAAAATGTAGTGGAACTTGGTGTGGTTATTATTTTTTTTTCAATTATTATTTCTAATTATTATTTAATTATTATTTCTGATAAAATAACTTTACCTTTTCTCAGGGCACATATTTTCCCATCACCGATGAATTCAGATTTACAAGAGCACTGCTGTTGATATGGAAAACATAAAGCATCTGGATGGCAGGAAGTGCAATTAAAACAAAACTTAACGCCATCTCCAATGAGGTTTTCATTACATTTACACTTTCGATTGACGCATTTGGCATTTGAATGACATTTTTCCGTGCATACTATACAAAATATCTATTATCTATCTATTATACTATACAAAATATTTATCTCCATTAAATAACCCTAATCCTAAAATTAATATTTGTTACTTCATAGGTTTTAATGTCAGATATTGAGGAAAATTAATTTTATTAAATGAAATATTAGCACTTTTAAATTCGGGTCTACGACATGGACAAATAGCCGACAGGCTAAAAGGCTGAAAAAGTAATTTATATATCTTCTGTCACCTAATACTTAACAATGAACTTTGAACAATTATTTTATACTCATGTATATTTTGAATATACTTATAAAAGTTGAGGTTTGATTTCATTATTTATTATGGATAGACATATTATGGTATAGGTAGATATGATAAATAAACAATTAAAATAACATCATTTATTTAATTTTTATTATATTTTTATTTTATTTATTATACAAATCTTTTTGTTTGCTATTGTTCATGTCGGCCTTTTGTCCCGATCCTATTAAATTCAAATGTAATACTAACAGGTGAGAAATCATATATTACTGATTAATTTTTAATAAGAAAAAATAATTTAAATTTCATTAATTTAATATTAAGCATTGTTACAAGTATAAAATTATAAAAACATTTACAGTGTAAATTTTAAGGATGTTTAATTCATGTCAAAAATGAGTAGTATGTTTGCTCACAGACCTTAAACCTAACTGGTCAGTATTCCCAGTTTCGAATTAACCAATAGGCTATTTAGGACCTGATCTAGGGTCTCCTTCATTATATAGTTAGAAACACAAGGATAGTATGGACAGAGTATTTGATAGTTCACGCACCCACATACAAGATGAGTACCATTGTTGACAAATTTACAATAATGGCACGCAATTGTCACCAATTTGTAAAGTCTATAAAGTAGCATAAAAGCACGCGTGCAACATACGAAAGTGCATGACGTAGCAGTCCATTATTAATAGATGGAGCAGGTAGTGGATAGCGCCCGTATTTATAGGAAAACAACGTGTAATCGTATCGATGTGCGTGTGTAGATTAGGTAACGATTGGTAAGGTGGTTGGTGAGACATTTATGATAAGGCTTAAGATGACAAAATGAATGTTCGAAAGGTTTTCATAACAAGTGTTTTAAAAGATTTTAAATAATGATGCAAATTCCATCTTCCTTGAACTACATACCGGAAAGGAAGCAAATAAAAAGAATGCCTATTTCATTTGTTATTTTTCAAAATATTTGGTACCCTTCCTTAAATTAGAAAACTTTAAATCTTATTTAGTTTTATAGTTATTTTCACAGCATTAGTTATTCATGGTTTGGAAACTCTTCAGTCAACTCCTCGCATTAAAGCAAAAGAAATTATTTACACTTACGTTGTGAAATCAAGAAGCATGAAGTACCATCGCCATAGTATCCGGGATTGCAGATACATTTTTCTTGGTCTGGGTTACAAACTGTATTGTTGTCACAAATAGAACAATCAAAACAGCTCCGGATTCCGTCTCCCATCAATCCGGGTAAACATTCACATTTCCCCTTGACGCATTTAGCCTTTTTATGGCAGGCTTTTTTGCAAGTTTCTAAATGTATTTAATTTTAAGATATTTTTTAAGATAATTTTTCAATAAAAGATATGACCGAGAGTTAATTTTACTAGTCCTCCATAATTTTAGCAAAATCTAATTTTTAAGAAAATAGGAATTTTCCCTAATATTTGTTCATATTTGATTCAAAAACATTTTTCTTAAAGAATTTACTTTCTTTTCATCTTTTACACTATTTATCAATATTTTTTATTTATTTTAAGTCAACTTTTGGTTAAACTTTTTCAAAGTTATTCATCCGTTTATCCTTGAAAATAAATATTACTCATTTTTCTTTTAAATTAAAAATGATTTATAATCTGAAAAAAGGAATATATAAAGGAATATGGAAATCGATCAATGCTGTAAAGATAAAAAATCTACTCAAATTATTTATACAAAAAACATTTTGTAAACATCATTTCAGTATTTAGTTAAGAAAACCAAGCCTATTTAGTGACATGAGCTATCTAATAGCAATGAAACTAGCAATCTTAACCGTTAGACTGCGGAGAGTCAATAAATTGACGCGTAGTATGTCTCTTCAACCACTTCAGCAGCGTAAGGGTTAAAGAACGATTAAAATAAAAGTATTTGTTGATTAGTATAAAACATGCTGTTTATGTTGTGCTTCAATAATCACAATTTTACTAAATAAACATGCATGTTTGAATAAACAAAATTTCGATTTGTATTTATTAAAAAACTTGACTATGAATCAATAAAGATATATAAAAACATCGATATCTTTACTGATTAATAGTCAAGTTTTTTTTAAAAAATACAATGTCGATTGAAAAAAATCAGTGATGAAAATTGAAAAACATTTCCATTACATATATTTTTTTTATTTATTTATTATTTTTTTAATTTCCAATATTTTAATATAAAAATACGTGAATCTAGAATTGAGCATTTTCTGCCATCTCCAGTAAAACCTGGACTGCAGATACATTTTTCATTGAAAGGTTCACAGAACGCATGTATGTCGCAAGTGGAACAATCAAAACAAAAGTTGATTCCGTCACCAATTAATCCTGGCAGACATTTGCATTCTTGATTTTCACAAATGGCATTCGGATGGCATTTGTTTACACAATCTGAAAGAAAATAATTTTCAATTCGATTTGACAAAAAGATTTACTTGGTATTTTGGTGCACGTGAGGCCATTTCCGTTGTAACCACGTTGGCAGACGCATCTTTGGTTCCATGGATCACAGTCTGCAAATTGGCTACATTGTTTACAATCGAAACATTGTTGTAAAGGATTTCCTTGTAGTCCGGCTAAGCATTCACATTTGCCACTTATACATTGAGCATTTATACCGCAGTCCGGGTGGCATTCTATTGTACAAAGTAGTTATGTTTTGAAAAATATAAATATTAAACAACTTCTTCACTAGATGAAGAGATTCCACGAAAATACGATAATTTTAATTTTATTTCTTCTCTGTGTCATGAACTTAGAATTATTTAAAATGTTAGGGTAGTCGGTGAAACGTGAAATTTAAATTATATTTTCTATTGCTTGAAATTTGTTTTTATATGAATCTTAGAAGTCACAAGTATAATTAGGTTTGCATTTGGCCTGCATTTACTTGAACTGAACGTTTTGTTTAATAAAATTGCAAAATAGTTTTGCAAATTAAGATTTTATATTCGAGGTTCGCGCGCCACAATTTGGGAACTCCTACTCTAAGCGATTGCACTGTAGGCGGTGTCGACTGTCTCAACTTGTAATCTAGGTCACTTGGACCTAGGTTATTGGTGGTCACCGGGTAATATGTTTAGTTTCTAGCCTATATTGAAAATATAAGCTAAATTGTAAATTATAATTAACCCACTAGGCCTATCCGAATAATGATCATTAAACCGGGAGTTTCCGGGTCAACTGACGGTGTTGGTATCCCTAAAATTGATAAAATGCCTTCAAATGGTGTCATTTTATTTATTTGAATAAATCCTGAAATAAACGAACATTATTGTAATTTTTATGTATATAAATCAAATATTTAAGGGTATAAAACTTTTATTATATTACTATTAATAATGTTTATTTTGATGATAAGATATGTCAATGGGTCCCAGGAAATGGCGATTGGCAAAATTTATAGTATTGGCCTAAAACATGAAGATATCCGCGGAGATGAAGAATTTTTTATATTTTTATTTGATCATTAATAAAACATACTTGCAAAGATAACTGAGCAGTTGCTACCATCTTTCACATATCCGGTTTTACATGTACATGTTTGCTGTTCTGGTTTGCAATCTGAATTCCTGGGGCAACTTGAACAATTGAAACAATACGTCGTTCCGTCGCCAATTAGATTTGATAAACATCTACATCTTCCTTTAAGACATTTTGCATTTGGGTGGCATGAAAAACTGCAAGGAACTTAAGAAAGCATTATTAAATGTAAGACTCATAAACTTATAAAGAGTTCACTTTATTCTTTAACGATTATTGGGTCATCAAAAATGCTTAGATATTTAAAATGGGTAAAAATGATAAATAGAGAGGATTTGAAATTGAAAATTTAACCAATTATTGAATCTATACTTGAGAATTTAGAATGGAGTAAGAATATCGGGACGGCAATCATTACACTACAAATGCCGATTTAAATTTCATTACAATGCATATATCAGTTTGAATCAGGGACGCTAACCCACTGCCCCCTTGAATATTTTTCCGGCCAGCGAAATTCATCACACTTTTACAAAATATATTTATTTTATAATGGCCGAAGTAATTTAAACATTCTAATTATATTAATAAACAAACATTTTTCATTGTATTGTCGATAATATGTAGTAATCAAAAGTTATAATGCACTTGCGAACGTCTGCCGCCAGCAAACGATGCCGATTGGGTCACATGGCTTAGTGTGTGACAATCACGTGCTCACAAAATAAAGCTCTGTGTTTGGTTGTTCATTTCGGTGAATGCATTGACGCGAATCCTTGAACAAGGCAGTATTTGGTTGGTGTTCACAAGTTTAGGTTTGCTTATGCGTGTGGTTGTAATAGTTTATTAAATATCCAAATTGAGATCGATTTGCAAAAGCGAAGTGAAGGAGTTAGGCTTGCTAACTCTCCCGTTTTTGCCGGGAGTCTCCCGGAATCGGCTTTCGTCTCCCGTCTCCAGGTTAACTATATCCCGGGAGATTTCAATCTCCCGTCTTTCCGTTTTACAATATTTTACAATTTTTCAAGAAAAAAGTACAGTTTTTGAAGTTTAAACTTTTATTTGATTTCTCTAAAATAATAGTTAAGATTTATTTTTGCTCACAGTCACAGGAAGTTTAAGTTGTTTGTACCCAGCGAGCGATTTTATGTCTTTCTTCTTACCCACGCTTATTAGTCTGCAACTGTCAGGTTTTTTCACTTTTAAAATGTAAAAAATTTAAAATGTAATATGTAAAAATAAATTTTTTGTTTAAATATTTATGGTATTAGTCATCATATAGTTAAAATCACTAACATGTTTAAACCAAAAAAGTGAAAAAACACCTGTTATATTATTTCTTAAGCGTTATACTGTTCGCAATTTTATGATCTCCCGGGTTCAAGGTTGTGAGAGTTGACAACCCTAGAAGGAGTGGAGAAAAAAATATCGCACTAGTAAAATAAATATTTTTTAATAATTTCATTTTTGTATCTCATTTATATATTTTTTATATTTAATTTTTAGTAAATTTCTTTATAATGTATATTTAGTATCATTATTATTATATTATCTGTTTGCATGTAAGAATATTAGTAAGCACAATAATAATAACTCATTATGTTGCAGTTTTTTACTCCAAAAATGTCTATCTAAATCTGATATTGGGATATATATTTTATATGTGGCCCGCAGAGTTATGATGCATTTCCAGTGGCCCGCAATATCATTTGAGTTGGCCACCCCTGATTTAAATATATGTATGTAGTAAAACAATCTAATTCAATCTACAAAATATGAAGTAAATCTAGCAAAGTATTTGGGATTTTAACTTTCTTAGGTAAAGACGTGAAATATCAGATTGCTTTTGAGTCCAGTGACAGTTAGTACTACAATGGGCACTTTAATACCTTTTTTGACTTTTCATTGAAGCTAATTATCGAAGATACTGTTATTCAAACCTTTTCGTTGGTAGAAAGGCTACGGTGAAAAATGCATCATTTATAAATGGTCTTTTCTTTAAGATTTCTCGCATTTCATACATTTAGGCTATTCGAAGCTCACATGCTTAATAGTTCTCGATCACGTTGCACAGGATCAATCTAGCAGTTGAGACAAGTAGTCAGGAATCAAATTAAAATCATTTATATTTTGTGGTTTTTAACATCTGAAGTTGTTGCATGATCGTGAAAGAAAGACCCGGAATACTAATAAAACAAACTGATTTTGATCATCGTCTTTTAATTAAACTGGCTTATTATTGTGATCTTTAGATGACTTTAAAAGTTCCTTCGGTGTAAATTGAGTTGAAGTACTCCTTTCGTGCAAATTAATTTAACTAATTATCTAATTCAGCAGAATATCCATATGACCATACAGATTGACATATTTTAATTGGCTTATTGAATTTCCAATCAAAATTATTCCATTAATTACTTTATTGATTATCATACAAATGGCATCCTTTTTATAATTTAATATTATAATTGTAACTTTTAGTTATATTTTAAAACTAATTATTTCTCAGAATAAGATAATTATATTATTTATTTTTAATAATGAATTATAATTTATATAAAAACTTACTTCTAGATATGTTATCTCTTTCGGTAACACAGACGCATTTTCTATTTGATATATCGCAGTAGGCGGGATAGTGGCAAATTCTGCAATCAAAACAATATTCTGATGGATTTCCTTGAAAGCCCGGTTTGCACTGACATGTTCCATTATAACACAAAGCGTTTTCACCACATCGGCTCGGACAATTTACTGTAATTATATATACATATCAATGTCGTTTTTAAAAGTTTTCAAATTTATCAAGTAATTTATTTACTAAAATTATTTATTCATTTAACTAAATAACAACTTCGGAAGTGTCGACAATTTGTGTTAAATAAAGATCATTGATCTGTAGTTGAAAACTATATGTTGATAAATCAAATAGTATATTATAAATCTAAATAACATTCATAAGTATTGTAGGAATCATCATTGTTTCACATTGAAAATGAAGTCATACTAAAACTGTATTTGAATAATAAAACAAAATAAAATACATGTCCTTTTCATATGGAGAAGTTCTTATTTCTCGAAATCGTTCTTAACTACCGTTGTCGTTGCACATCCGCTTTATATGATATTTTTTTCTGAATTTATTCATCCGTTTCGATTTCCATTTCAGATTTTTGAAGTACATTCTCATAGAATATATCAGAGGTCTCCTTCGACTAACCATCCGACCCCATTACAATCAACGTAAGGTTTTTCACGAGTTTTTTCAAGAATTATAAAAAACCACATTAATTTTGGGCCCTCATATCTTATTGAAATTGACTGCGCTGGCTAACAATGACCATAAGGGTGCCGTCGAAAGTTATAGTGTTCACCATATGTAGCCACCCCGGTAGTGAAGGTGTTAACTCATTTCAAAACATCTTATTCAGACAATTACTGTAAGCTTAATTAATAGAAAGAAAAATTTATTTTACAAATAAATACCTTTAGCTTGACAAGTAAATCCATTTCCTTCAAATCTCTCCATGCATTCACATTTCTCTTCATTTACCAAGCATTTGGCATTCTTGTCACATAGTGAGCAGTCGAAACAATAATTTACGCCATCTCCAGCTAAAGTATTAAGACATTTGCATCTCCCTTCTTTGCACAAGGCCAGTTTGTGACACGTTTGGAAACAGGCTGAAAATTTATTATTATTATTATTATTATTATTATTATTATTATTATTATTATTATTATTATTATTATTATTATTATTATTATTATTATTATTATTATTATTATTATTATTATTATTATTATTATTATTATTATTATTATTATTATTATATTTATTTTTATTATTATTATTATTATTATTATTATTATTATTATTATTATTATTATTATTATTATTATTATTATTATTATTATTATTATTATTATTATTATTATTATTATTATTATTATGTAAAAGTAATTTAATAATAATTACTTTTGACACATTTCATTCCGTCACCTTCATAACCTGGTTGGCACATACACTTTTGATTTGAGGCATCACAACGAGCATTCATGGAACATTTATCACAGTCAAAACAGGAGGAAATCCCATCTCCAATTAGATTGTTATTGCATTTGCAATTCCCATTAATGCAGCTGGCTTGAGGATGACAAGGAGGTGTACAGAGAGGAAGCAATTTACATTGTATTCCATCGCCATGAAATCCGTTATTACATTCACATGTGTTTTGTCGAGGAATACATTTTGCATTTGAATGACAACTTGTGCAATTAAAACAATATTGGACTCCATTTCCACTAAATCCTTTATTACAGATGCATTTCCCAAGAAGGCATCTAGCTTGGTTGTGGCATTTTTGTTTGCAAGTTATTGCTGAAAGTTACTGAATGAATGTCAATATTCAATGTCAAAATACTTAGCACCTCTTAAACAATTAATTCCATTCCCTTCAAATCCAGACTTACAAATGCATAATCTGTTGTTTTCATCACAAATGGCATTCGAATCACACTGAGAGCAATGGAAACAAGTCTGTACTCCATCTCCGCTAAATCCTGGTTTACACAAGCATTTCCCGTCGACACATTGAGCATTTTCGTGACATTTGTCAATGCAACCTTGAAAGATTTCATTAATATCAATGAATTAATAAACAAATCTTAACAGGTTTTGTTGCAAGTAAATCCATCTCCGAAAAACCCATATCGGCATTTACAATATCCGTTTGTTTTATCGCAGTCAGATTCAGGGTGGCATTTTGAACAGTCGATGTTACATTTGAACAGTGGATTTCCATAATAATTCTTTCTGCATTGACATGTATTTTCAATTGTGCAGACGGCATGATCAACACAAGGAGGGAAACAATCTTCATTTAAAAATGTAATTTATTTATTTATTTGTGAATATCAAAAACAATATCGATATATTTACTGATTCATAGTCGAACTTTTTAATAAATACAATGTCAATGGAAAAGGAATCAATGGTGAAACTTGAAAAAAAGTTCTTATAATACCAAACAAAAGTTATAATGCACATGCGAACGGATGCCGCTGGCAGACGATGCCGATTGGGTCGCATGCCTTAGTGCGTGACAATCACGTGCTCACAAAAGTAAAGCTCTGTGTTTGGATGTTCATTTCAATGAATATATTCAGTGATATATTTAATGACTCTTTTATTTTCAGTATGACTACAAAGAAAAGAAGAATAGAGGGCTAAAAGAGAAAGTATAGCTAAGAATTGGAAGAAAAGTACTTATTCGTAGTTCAAAATACAAAATTATTGTGTTTAATTTGCCGAGATATAACGTCAAGAGGCATTACAAAACAAAACATTAAGATTATTTGAATTTCGATAAAGAAGTGAAACAATTGAAGCTCAAGGAGTTTAAGTTGTAATTAAAGGCTCAACAAAAATTGTTTGGGTAAGCATTACAGCAACCTTTCAACATTGGTAATCTCGGCAAACAGCGTGTTATCAAATTAATGGCATTTCAAATGAAATTATCTCAAAACTGTGCGTCAGAATTCGAGATTTAAATATTTTTCTTTGGCATTTGACGAAAGTACATATATTTTAGACTTAGCTCAGCTTGTAGTGTTCCTTCTTGGAGTAAATGAATCATTTCAAGTAACTGAAGAAATGTTAAATTTGATAAGTTTAAAAGGTACAACAACAGGAAAAGGTATTTTATTTTACTATTTATGTGAAAATAACTTGATTTGAAAATACTTTCTGAAATATCAACTGATAGAACACCTGTTGTGATAGATAAAGAAAAGAGAGCTATAAAATTACTAATCGATAAAATAGAATCCATTATTATCGCTTTTTCAATAATAATTGGCGGTTCCATATTTTATCTTGTCCACATTTTACTTGAAAAAATAAATAATTTATTTTAATGATTGGTTTAATGTAAAAAAATATTGGTGTAAAATATGGACAATGTAAAATTTAAAAATAAAGTTATAAGCTTACTTCCTTTCGGTAAGTAATTTTCACATTCGTTGACTCCATCGCCCACATATGGGAGTCTACATGTGCAATTTCCGGTTTTTGGATCACAATGGGCCAGTTTATGGCACTTTGAGCAATCAAAGCAATAATTTACCCCATCTCCTTCAAATTGTGGCTTGCAAACACATTTCGAATTCTGACAAATTGCATCTTTATGGCATATTTTATTGCATGATTCTGAATGAAATAAAATGCATTAAAATGAATGTGATATTGTTATCATATTCAATAAATGTAAGTAATTTTTTTGATATTGAACTATTTTTCATTTTGCGTGCCCTAAATGGAAAGTTTATTTTAGTTATGGGAAATGTTCGCACCTTTATTAATGAATAAATTAAGGATATTTCCTTTCAAATTTTGAATTTTAATTATTAACTGAGAAATGTTTCTTAGTCAGAGCTCATTATTCTAAAGAGGCACTGGATTACCTGAATGATAACCCCTTAAAAATCATGCCAGAAGTATGTAATCTTACTGGCTTACCATAGGGTCAGTTAGTTCTTGATCTTTTAATATATCTAAAGGAGTCGGTTTATTCTCGTGGATGAGTGGTGAGTGATATTCCTCAACTAGTTTGCTAAATTTGCTATTACCCACTTAGATTTGATTTCTCTATTCTCTAAAAGAAATGTGAGTGTATCGGAAGCCTACTGGTATATTCCTTTTACACTAAGCGACAAAAACTTACTTATGCAAGTAAACCCATTTCCTGTGTATCCAGGTCGACAGTAACATCTGTTTTCATATGGACTACAGTCTGACTCTGCATTGCATTTTAAGCAGTCAAAGCAGGAATTTATCCCATCTCCTATAAGATTGTGATTACATTTACAATATCCATTGACGCATGAGGCATTTTCATGACATTTTATGTCACAATTAACTAAAAATATGAGGCTAGAGATCTCAATTTATACTATAGATGATAATTATACATTCTTCTCGACATTCGTAACCACTCCCAATATATCCAGGTTTGCATTTGCATTTGCTAGTTTCAGGGAAACATTCAGCGTTCCGGTTGCAAACATTGCAATTGAAACAGAGTCGTCCATCTCCTTGAAGTCCGGAATTACAAACGCACATGTTGTTTTCGTAACACGTGGCGCTAATGTGGCAAGGTGGCATACATTTGAAATTTGAATAAGTTTCTAAAGAGAATTAATCAAAATGTTTTATTGGAAAAAATACAGAAAGTAAGTCATTTATGGGCAACAGAAAGCCTCTATTAATAAAAACGAAATGTTAATTATCCAAGAAATAATTATATTTAGTATTAAATTGAATTTTTTCTTTGTATTTGTCTAAGGCGATGAATAGAAATAAGAATTAGGAATAAAATATTTAAAATTGATAAAAAAAAAGAAATCGATTTAAAAGAAATCAAATTTGCTTAAATGCACTCAAACATGCACACCAAATAACACGCCAAAATCAAGCTATATACACCCGTTTGCAGGGTGGCGTGCACAACCAATTATGGATGCGTCACTACAGTAATTCATAAGGTGTTTCTGATGTAATAAAGCTATTTTTTAAAACTATTTTAGCCATTTTAGAAATGACTCTCAAGTAATTTTATTTTAAATTTTAAGACTTGAATTTTGAGCCATATATATATATATATATACATATAAGATCATTATTCAAGCTCTTAAATATTATTTTTTATCAATATTTTTATTATAAATTATAATTAAATTCCAGGGTTTTTTTAGGATTTTTATGAAATTTTATGAAGTTATTTGGAATTATATCGATATAATGTAAGTCAGATATATTTATAATTATAAATAAATAAAGTAATTAGTCGAATTTTCTCATGTTCTAATTAAAAAAAACTAATATTAAATTTATTAAAAATTGAAGATAAATCTTACGAAATAATGTCTTTATTATTTATACAACTCAAAGTTGAGTTTCCGGAATTTTCGTCAAAATGTTTTCGATCAATTTTTTTCTAAAAATTTCTAAAAATGTCTGTAAATGATTTATTATAGTGCGTTCATTCATTACAACGATTTTACATATCGAAAATTTGCATTCATTTTTTATTATGTGTTATGCTTGTGTGTGTCAGTTTAATTTTTCTACTACTTTCTATATTAAATGCGTTTGTTAATTGTAGCGCTAAAAATCAACACCAGGTAAGTTTGTATGTTTATATAATATACACGTATCGATTTTAGTTTTATATTATAGATGCGTTTGTTCACTGCAAACGGGTGTGTACAAATACATTTTGGCCAGAATTTAATCAAAATTTGATCATAATCTTGATCTTTTGTGCACTTTGTGAATTTAAGTCAAATTTTTATCAAATTTTATCGACGTAACCACAGGGAATAACGATTTATTTTTTTGTAATCTTGATCATAAATCCTGCTAAAAAGAGATCCTGTCCTGAATCCCACACGGTTGGCTCTAAATAAAAATCGCGATTGGTAATCTAAGACGTGCCATGGCATCACTATGAGGAAAGAGTTGCCAGATCCAATTATCATATGAAATTTGAAGAGCTGAGCTCATTTAGTACTTGATAAAAGACATGATAGTAACAGAGAGCGTCTGAGTGAGACGATACGGAGCGTGGACGCGCCAACTCAAAGCCGAACAAAGGCAGAACCCAACTTATTCTACTTTTTCACGAAAATTATTTTTCTGCCTTTCTATAGAAAATGCCCGTAATTTATGAATTATCCTTAATATTTGTCTTTGTTTCAAGTAAGTGTGTTTATTTTTTCTATAGATAAATTTTAAATGAAAATGTGTGGTTAAATGTGCCGTAATCAATGCGCTTTGATGTAGCAAATCAAATAACAGAGAAAAAGAGTCATTGTCGATTATCCTAAGCTTTATTACCGTAACATATTGAAAATTAATTTATTTTTTTTTCACAAAATTTCTTTGATAATACAGAAACACTGAGAATACTAGTATTATTTTTAATTCGATATTTTCAATGACGAATTTCCGCACAGGCGCAGGAGGCTAGCGCCTCGGACCCCTTTAACGTTAAATCCACAACTGGATATTTTGGTAAATTATTAGTATAATTAGCGTTGATCGCATAAAACTTTGGTATTCAATATTCTTGATTTGCATTTTATACGATTCTGTAGAATAATCTAGCACCAACCTTCGATTCTTAGAAATATGATGAGACGGTTTCAATAACTTATTTCTAGCTTTATAGGGAAATGGTTTTATTTTTATTAATTTTAGTTGTATATATTCAGTAAATATTTGTAAATAATATTGAGTTTTGTATTTATTTATTTAATTAATTACACTCAATACACATTTCAATATTTATATTGCTTGGACTCCAACATATTCTGTGATAGTCGTAACCCCACTACACGAATCTAACAATCTTGTATGATCCCATGCAAAGTTGGATTCCTCAACAATCTTAAAAAAATAGGTCAAACAGTAAAGACCAAAGTTCAAAGGTATTATGATGTAATCTATTCGTATGTATGCGCGTGAAATTATTAGTATTGATAAAAAATATTAATTAAAGTTAATAAATAAATTAACAAAAAATTTGTGATTGAAGGAAGTGTTTCAATTTTCATTTTTGAGTAAAAAAGATGTTATAAATTATATTCTCAATATCATTACTATTGTAAATAAGTTTGTTTAAATATTCTGAATATTTAAATTATTGAGTAAAAACATCTTTAAGTTTCTAATTAGTTCTTGTTCTAGTTCAGCGATGATGAGCATTTTTGACAAGCTCACAATTGAATTTATTTTTTGAAAATATCAACCTACGGGTCAAGTATTATTTTAGTTATTAAAAATTTAACAAAAATTCATGTAAAGGTAATATGATTTTACTTATTATACATTAATTAGATATATATTCGAACACATTCGTATGATTATTATTTTATAATTAAAAAAAAATTTGTGGGTCACTTGAATTCGTTGCGTGGGTCATAGGTTTGCCTTCGCTGTTCTAGTCCAAAAGAAAAAAACTCTTATCAGATATTATTGTGATTCTAAGTATATACTGAATTACGAAATCAATATGGAAATAATACAAGATGTTACAGTGGACAAAAAGATAAATAATCTTACTGATTATAGAATGAATAATAAAAGAAATTACTGTAGCATATATTGTTGCTCATAGAGTAACCTGGAGTACATATACATTTGTATGATATGAAACTGATATCTGCAACGCACAAGCTGTTGGACATTGGGCAGGCAGCTTCACTAACAATGCAAGGATTAGCTAAAATTTACAATAACTCTAGGACAATTTTCTAAAAACTTCACTTGTTACAATTGCCTTGCCGACATAAAATGCTCCATTTTCCTGTTTCATTTCCATAGAGATTCGCTGAATGATTAAAAACATTTTCCGATTTTCTAATTCCGGTTCTTGCAAACAGCCGCGGTCTAGCTTGATTTCAGTTCTACAAACGAAAGGCAACTTTTCTGAATTTATCATGACGGTAACTTCGCTATTTATTAATACATGGTCTGTAAAGGTAACAAGCAAATTAAATAAGATTTCATGATGTGGAAAATAAAATTGACCATTTCTTTGAAAATGTATAGTATACATTTGTGAATCACTATCCAAATCTGTTATTTTATGGATGATATTTTGACTTCCATAAGCTTTGACAACGAATGCCCAATTCCCTTTAAGATTTTGATCTATTCGACTTGATTGTCCTTTTATTGAAAATGTAGCTAGTTTACCAAGGGCACAGAATGATTGAAGACTCTTAATTAAAATTAATTATGTAATTATATCCGTGTTAAAACCTAAAAGGCCCTAGACAGAACCGTGTATCTGTATATCAGCAATTGAAATTTAAGAATTCTATGGTCACTATAGTCTCTAATGAATTGTGAGATTTTTTTGGCTTATAACTGCTCAGTTTACTTAAATCTACGTTGATATTTGTCGAATCACGTTTTATTTGTTTATTGAGGTTGTCGTTCAAAAGTGATCCTCGATAGTTTATAATTTCAATTTAAAATATTACCTTAACCCAGCGCTTCTCAACCTTTCTGTTATAGCGACCCAGTTTACCAACGTAAATATTCTCGCGCGCCCCCCTTTTTGATCTATCGAAAATTATAGTGTCATAATGAAAACGGTCCGATATTCGTACATTTAATTTTATTGGTAAAATGGACTGTTTGGTACGAGGAGCTTTGCAAATACTTTTACCGTTTTCCACATCTTATCTTTGCGAAACCGGATTTTCTGTGGTGGCTTCATTAAAATCAAAATACAAAAAAAAAGAATAATATGTAATTATAAACTGTATTCTTATTTTAAATATATATATATATATCAAGGGTGGGCACGCATGAGTTCAATGAGAGACATTTTCCGAAAATTTATTTTTTAAAGAGCCACCATAGTGAACTACATATTTTTTTTTATTTCATTAATTTGATTAAAAAAGACTTAAACGCTATTAAAAACAATTATTTCAAAATTTAAGTAACAAACGTAAAATATAATAAAAATCCATTAATAAAAAGTAATAAAATTTCTTGAATTAACGAAGACTTTTGGTCAAATCTTTGAAATTTGGTGTATACTTTGTTAAAGCTGTTCGCAGCAATTCTGAAAGATGCTGATTGGTCAACTGTGAACGATATTTCGACTTCACGAACTTCATTGTGGAGTACAAAGATTCACAACAATATGTTGTACCAAAAATTGAAATTAGACGGCAAGCAGCTTGTTTTAAGTGTGGATATTTTGCCTCTGGTACGAGTTTCCAAAATTCAATTATAGAAGTAACTTTATGGTGCATTTGCAAAGCCTGGTCCTCTTTCATATCTAATAACTCCAATTCCCCAACCGCTTTTTTAACAAGTATTACTTCAGAAATTGGAAATCCATCTTCAATAATATCACAAATAAATGGGTTCACAAAAAATGCAAATGTAGATTTAAAACTTTTCAAATCTTCAAACCTACATTTGAAATCCGCTTGCAATTCTTCCAATTTTTCACTGTATTCGTTTACTTTTTCTTCTGTGATATCAATTTTATTAGCTTTTATTCGTGGAAAATGATTAAATATTTTCGACCTAAGATCGTTCACAAAAAGCCGAAGTTTAGCTTCAAAACTAAATAACGTTTGTGACAAATCAATAATTATCTTTTCTTTTCCTTGTAAAGCCAAATTTAATATTTGCAAATGTTCCATAATGTCTGTAAGGAACATTAAGTCAGAAAGCCAAGTTTCATTTTCTAATTCTGGGTATGCTATTCCTTTTTCTTTGGTAAATATTATGATAGGATTTAGGAGTTCCACAAAACGGTCCAAAACATTGTAAGTTGACAGCCATCTAACAATACACCATAAGGAGACATCATTGGGCAATTCATCTGTTTCATCATTTCAACAAAGCGCCGCCTACTACAAAATAATTTTAAAAAGCAGTAAAATGTGAAAAACAATGTTTCGTTAATTTTTAACATTTATGAAAATACAATTGCAACAAAAAATTTTTTTTTAAAAATTCAGTTGAAAAAATTTCAAAATAAAAAAATCGAATTCAATTTTCAAATTCAATTATCAAAAATTCAATTATCAATGAGCCGCAGTTTACTCAACGAAGAGCCGAAGAACCTTATTTTACAGCTGGGGTCATTTTATGTCCGCATCTATATTTATTTGTTTTCAGGCTACAAAGTAATGAAATATTTTCTATAACTCTTTATCTATTTTTTATGCATATTTTTTATTATAAAAATATATTAAATATATTTCAAAAAATAAATTAAATATACCTGAAATACCGTTGGGGTCATTTTATGATTTTTATTTAAAGTAAGGGTTAAGAATTACCTTCGACTTACCTTTACTGTTAAATTGATGCTTATTAATTGAAAATATTGCATTTAACAATAAAAACTTTTAAAACATCACAAATAGTAATTTTTATCGACAACTTTATGGGCCACCGGTTGGATAGCATAGGTCTTAAATATTACTTAAAAGTTCTCGGATTATTGGAATTCTTGAAGATTCTCTAAGTGTAAATTATTGGAAAAATTCTTTTAAAAGAACTTTCATCATGTATTTTGCATATTTTATTTTTATCCCTATTTAAGTTATTTTGTTTTTGCAATCAGTCAATCATGCAATGCCTTAAGTAGACATTTTTGTCTTCCAAGTTATGAAAGGGATGTGTTTAAAAAGCGATTCTTGGAGCTCACTAAAGTTGTTCACATTAAGTCAAAAGTGGACCGGTTTATTTTTTGTTTTCATATATTTGTTTTACTTTTGCGTACAAATTTTATCGAAATTAGAAAACGAAGGTCACGTTCGAAAATTCGAAAAGTAAATGAAAATAAAAATAACCTTTATAGATCCCCCTGTCAACTGGATAAGATTTTTCCCCCCATCATAAGGTGTTGCAGTAATCCACATTGGCAAAAGAAAAAGAGTCGGCATTGCAAAGCTCGTCAGCATGTAATTAATGTTAGATGAGAATTCTACATTTACCAGCACCCTTTCTCCTTCTTGACGAAGATTCAAAGTCTTAGATAAGCGAAATAATTGTTCATCTAGTTTTTCATTGTCATTTTCAATTAGAAGATTTCCTTCATAAACTATTTTTGGAGGAGAATCAGCTAATTATAAATTAGAGAAATTTTGGTTAAGTGAAATGATAGGTATTTACCCTCTGAAGGCAGTATTACACAAGTTACCCCATCACCAACCCAGTTGTTTTTGCATCTACAACATTTCCCATTTGCAGTTGTTTGACAAACGGCTGTTTTGAAACATATTTTTGTGTCACATAAAGATGCATTGCTAATCACATCATTTTGAGTTTGGTCTTGATCAGTTGGTGTTTTCGTTAAATCGAGATAAGATTTATTCGTGCCAAAAATGTTGTCAAACATTTCATTGTTCAAACATTTTTCTGAAATTTGCGCTGTTTCATTTAATTGCAGTTCGTGATATCGGACCCCTAGGTTACGGATAAAGAGGTAAAATTAATATTTACAAACTGACCAGAAAAATTGATATGGTCTATGTTATCCAGTTGTATGAGATAAATTGAGTTCCTTTATCAAATAAAAATGTTAATTTAGTTAATGTAATTTAAGTAATAAATAATTATAATAATTTATTACACCAGTTTTATCATTCAATCAACTATTTCGTAACTAGATTAGTAAAATTTAAATTTCAACGTAATTTATATTTTTAATCGACAACATAATATTTTTGTTTTAATTTTATCTGAAAATCAATTTAACTCTTTCGAATGATGCATAATTTGAACATTTTGAACAAGTACTTTTAAAACTTAAATTACTTTTGTAAATGTAAAATTTTAAAAATACAATTGTTTAAATAACTATTTTATATTAAATTTAAGAAATTAATTTGAAATTCAATATCTGTTAATTTTTTTCATTTACTGTTTATATTTGTGTTTGACGAAGATTCAAAGTCTTTGATAAGCGAAATAATTGTTATCTACATTACTGGTAAACACAGTTTTTACTGCTGTTGATCTTTTTGTTAATTTTTTTTACTTTACTTTTTTTTACTACTTTTTGTTAGTTTTTGAAAAATTATGTTTGTGAAATGGTTTATTAACCGTTAACCTCATACGATGTTTAATCTATCATCCTATGTCTAGCAGCCTGAGAGGCCGGCATCAATTTTTAAGAAATTTAGAATAGTTAAATGTACTAAAACTATCAGTTATGATATTTTAAATTAAAACTTAGATTCCTTACTTTTATTTTATTTATATTTAAAAAATTTTAAACGGTCATAAAATGTTTTTTTTCGAGAAGTTTCACATGCATTTATAGAACTACTAGATTACTTAAGCCAGCGGTTCCTAAACTTTTCTGTATTGCGACCCTAAATTTTAAATGCCGTCTTTTTTGGCGACCCAGAACATATATTTTTTTGACAATTAATCGTTATTCAAAAAGAACAGAAAGTTTAACGTGTTGTTTTAAATTTGGGAATTTTTCGCGACCCCTAGTTTGAGAACCGCTGACTTAAGTCATTTTAATGATTGTTAATTCTTGGAAAAGATATAGCTGGTTAAAAGTGGACACGGCCGTAGAATGAAATTAATGGTTAATCCAACTTCCAATAACAAAATTTTCTTATTCGGCTCATAAATTTTGTTATGAACTGTAAACAATAAACAATTACGGTCTTACTTTCTCCCAGAACAGTGTTCTTGTTCCTTGTTGAGAAATTAAACTTGGATTAAAAATATATTTTCTTTCAAATTCATATATAAATACAAATATATGATATAGGTTGATTATTATAATATTATTATTTGATAAATTATATCGGTTGACTTAAAAACAAAGGATTTTTTTTATTATATGTAGGTCAGCTCACTGAATTAGAAAAAGTTTTGAAATATTTTAAAAAATAAGAAGGTCAACTCAAAATTTTTAAATTATTATTGTTATTTTTTTATTTGTTCAATGAAAAATCATATAATTTATATAAAATTTTCATTTATTATTAATTTTTTGTTTCAATTGGTAAAGTATGGGCCAATAAATGCTTTTTCCAGGAAATTTCGGAATATTGAAAAATTTATATTCCTTTATTTTGTTTTATAATATATTTGTATTTGTTAGTTTTAAATTTCATTTTCATTTTATTTTAATTGATTTTCTAAGAAAATATATTTTTTAATCCAAGTTTAATTTCTCAACAAGGAACAAGAACACTGTTCTGGGAGAAATTAAGACAGTAATTGTTTATTATTTACAGTTCACGACAAAAATTGAGGGGCCGAATAAGATATCTTGTTAACCACTAAAATTCAATCTGAAACTTAAGTTTGCATAAAATAATGCTGAACCCAAAAATAAACCAGCAAAAAGAAAATCTGACTCTGTCATTAACAGTGGAAAATATATATTTGATTCATCCTCCGATACTTTCTGGAATTAATAGTCTGAAATTGAATTTCAAGCGTTGTTGAAGTTTTGTGCTTTGTATTTTATAATAAATGTACATCAATGTGTTTTGTGGTGAAATCTTGTCATAAAACGTTAAAAAATTTGATTTGGGATTTTATGATTTGGGAAAGTTTTTCCTTGTAAATATCCTGTTTATTTCCTATACGGATGATTTCCTATAATAAATTCATATTTTTCAAAAATTTTCAAAGTAGTTTTCAAATGCTTTTGTTCATTGTCTCTCCATGTGTTAAAGAATAAGAATATATTTCTATAATATAAGGTTATCTATGTTTGATAATATTTGAAAGTTGTTATATTATGACATTTGCTGCTGATATTATTCACTGTCTAGTCATGTGTTGAAGTATACGATTTTAATTCTATAATATAACATTGGTGTGATTTTTTTAATATAAAGAAGTTGTTAGATTATGGCATGACCTACATTTTAATTTAGAGATTTGTATCTCATTTCCATGGAAACTATGCATTTCTTGTATATACATACCATATAGTTTCGTGGCCTACATAGAATAGTAGTGTGTATCTATCCCTAACAACCACAAGCCTCCCAACTGTTTTCATGTTTTATACCTATTTTTTTCCCGTTTTATACCTATTTTTCCCCCATAAACGTAAAAAAAACACTTAAAACCTTAAAAACCTATATCTTTTAATTTCTTTATTCTGAAGACATTTTGGTTTCAAAATAAAGACTTAAAAAAAACAACAAAAATATTAATAAAACGGGGAAAAAATACTGATAAAACTATGAAAAACGTTTGTCGGCTTGCGGTCGTTAGGGATAGATACACACTACTTGCAGGTCGCCAGTTTATCAAGTCGCCAGTTTGTCAAGTCGATGATGCAATCGCTGCGGTCTTGGCAAGTCGACAGCTTGGTAAGTCGACAGCTTGGCAGGTCGATAGCTTGGCAAGCTGCTAGAATATAAATATAAAAAAAATAAAAAAAAAATAAAAATTAAAATTAAAAAAAAAAAAAATAAAATTAAAAAAAAATAAAAATAAAAATAAAAATAAATATATAAAAATTTAAAAACAACGTATCCAGTAAAAAAATTTTTTCTAAAAATGAATTGTAATATTTGCAATAAAGTTTTTAAAAATAAAACAGGATTAATTTCTCACTATAAATCGAAAGCTCACTTACTAAAAGAAAATAATCTTAATGACACAAACTCAAAAGTTTGTACTAAATGTAAAGGAAGATTTCTACATTCTGGATATAATAAACATTTTGAAAATTGTATCGGGAAAATTAGAGAAATATTTACATGTCCTCATTGTAACTTTTCAACAAAACTAAATTTCTATTATTTAAGACATTTAAAAGAATGTAAAAATAAAAAACAAAATTCTGACGTTGAAGAATGTCATTCAGAAGGAGAACCTGATCATGTTGAAAGAGAAAAATACAACTGGGATGATTTTAATCATATAGATGAATTTCAATTAAAAATTAATGGACCTGCAACCCCTGGAGAATATATAAAGAGAAATAAAAAAAATATAAAAGATTCTTTCTGTGAAGCTTTAAAAAATTATAAACCAACAAGGTATAATGTTATAAAATATAAAATTACAATCAAAGCAAAATATTGGAGAGGACCAGAAGAAAAGACAACTCCTTTAGATGTTGAAATTGGAATACCTTTTAAATATTTATTTTCAACTAGAGGATTTAATAAAAGCATCAAAGAAATAATTCAAGCAGTAGAAGCAAAACAAGAAGAGGTTGAAAATGAATTAGGAGATTCAAACTTAGTATTCAACTCTTTCCAAACTTTAGTGATTGATTATTGGAGAGGATTACCACCTAATCCTAAATCTTATATTCAAACACCCTTTAGATCTAGGGTTGTTATAAATGTACAGAATAAGGATAACAAATGTTTCATGTGGTCAATACTTGCATATTTACATCCTCAAGCTGAAAACCCTCAAAGAGTTTCAAAATACAAACAATATGAAAATGAATTAATATTTCCCAAGGGATTCACACACCCAATGAAACTAGAAGACATTCCAGAATTTGAAAAACTAAATAATCTTAAACTTAATATTTATGAACATGTTAAAGGATGGGGACATGGAAGGAAAGATATTATTCCAATTTATATTTCTGATAGTGATAGCACGAGGGAGATATATCTTTTAATCTTGGAAGAAGGAAATAATCAACATTATGTTTTAATAAAAGACTTTCAAGCTTTTACATCACCAGAGAATCCAACTAGTGGAGGAGGAACATGTAAAAGATGTCTTCATTATTCAACAACTAAAAACTCTATGATTAAACATGCAAGATTTTGTGAAAAAGATGATCCAGCTTTAATTAGAATGCCTACAGATCCCAGGATGTATTTTAAAAACTTTTCAAATTTATTACAAACATTAGGAGTTGTCTATGGAGACTTTGAATCTATAAATCGTAAACAAGATATAATTATGCAATATTTAAAAATAATAGAAAAATATAAACTCATGGATGAATGGAAAGCCTCTAAACAGAAGATGAAACCAGAGAGGATGAAAGCCTTTCTAAGAAAAAGAAATAAACCTAATAGTGTTAAAAAAACTAAACAATTACCATCTGCTTATAAATTATTATTTAAAAGTAATTATCCTGAACTCATAGAATCTAGAGAATATGCATTTCAAGGAACTTCAGAAGATGTTTTAAATCATTTTACTAAAAGTATAAATGATCTAGAACATGAAATATTTAAAATATTAAAAACAAAGTATCCTCAAAAAATTTCTAATCAACAACAACAAGAATATGAAAATACTTCCAACTGTTGGATGTGTAAACAAGACATTCTTCCTGATGATAAAGTTATAGATCACGATCATTTAAAAAAGGAAAATAATTATCGAGGAGCAGCCCATATTCCCCCCAGAAGAATATCCTACATGCTTAGCAAAAGGAATATATCCCTATGACTATGTTGATTCATTTGAAAAATATAATGAAACAAAATTACCAGAGAAAGAAGATTTCTATTCCCAACTTCAAAAATCTCATATTACAAATCAAGAATATTCTCGAGCAAATAAAATGTGGGATCTTTTCAACTGTAAAACTTTAGGAGAATATACAAGTATGTACTTATCCCTAGATGTTTATATTCTAGCAGATTGCTTTGAAGAATTTACAAAGTCTTTTGTTCTTAAACCTTATAATTATATAACATCTCCTTCTTTAGCTTGGGATACTATGTTATATACCATTTGGACTTCAGATCTTCCAGAATCTGATAAAATTATAGATCTTTTAACCGACCAAGATATGTTTAATCAAATTAAAACAAACATTAGAGGAGGAGTATCTTCAGTAATGGGGAATAGAGAAATAAAAGCTAGAAATGCAATAACTACTAGCCGAAGAATCTCTAAACACCCTGATCCATATATAAAACTTAACAATGAGGAACTAAAAGAAGTATTAGAAGGAATGAAAAATCCTCTATTTATACTTTATATAGATGCAACAGCTTTATATTCAGGAATTATGACTCAATATTTACCAATGAGTGACTTTCACGAAATATATCCTCCAGAATGCCCCTCAGAAGAAGAATGCCCCTTAAAAGACCTTATGAAAGAAATACGTTCAACTCCTAAAGATTCTCCAATAGGATACTTTGTAGAATGTGACCTCGACTACCCAGATGATATAAAATCAGGAACAAGACATTTCCCTTTAGCTCCTATAAGAAGAAAGATTGATATCAACGAACTTTCACTCTGGCAAATCTCACAAGATAAACCTCCAACAATGAAACTTCTTTGTGATCAAACAGATCGAACTTATTATCTTTGTCACTATAGACTCCTCCAGTTTTATCTTTCACAAGGAATGATATTAAAAAAAGTTCATAGTGTCATAAGATTTAAACAAGCAGCATTCATGAAGACTTTCATCGAGGAGAACATTCGTTGTCGAAACATTGCAAAAAGAGAAGGTAACCTTTTAAAAGACAATAATTATAAACTTTTAAACAATTCAGTCTTTGGGAAGACAATGGAGAATGTTGATAAATATACTCATATTGAACTCCTAACAAATACCCCGAAAGATATAGCCCGTTATAATCGTATGCTAGGAAAGCCTACATTTAAAAACGCACAAGTATTTTCTGAAAGTCTTACTGCAGTAGAACTAAAGAATTATGAGAAAACATATAATAAACCAATATTTATTGGCTTTGCAATTTTAGAACTTTCAAAATTACAAATGTATGAAACATATTATAACATCTTACAACCTATATATGGATCGAATATAGCAATGCATGCAATGGATACAGATTCAATGTTTTTAACAATAAGAACTCACGATTTACAAAGTGATATCTCTGAAAATCCTATACTTTCAAATTTAATAAATTCATCTGGAGAATTATTTTCGTTTAAAGATGAAAAACCTTTTACTCCTATAGAAAATGGAATATTTATTCGTGCTAAACAATATTCATATGAAACATTTACAAATCCTAAATTTGAAGAACATACATTTATATTTAAAACCCCAGAAACAGAAGAAAGCATTACACATAGATATCATATATTCCCTAAAGGACAAGAAGAAAAACCTGTAAAGGATAACAGATGTAAAGGAATTCAGAGATGTGTAGCAAAGAATCTTTCTCATCAAGATTATATAGATACATTGAATCCAAATCATAAAGATAAAATTGATGAAATACATCAACTTAAAAGTGAAAAGCATGATATTTACTTGATAGAATCCCAAAAAGTATCATTATCAAATTATGATGATAAAAGATTCATACTAAGTGATCTAAAGACAACTCTTCCTATAGGAAATAATTTAATACCGATAATAAAAAATCTTGCTAGTTTGAATCAGTTATATGATACAAAGATTACGGATCTTGATATTTATAATGTTGAAATTATTTATCCCGAGAGAGAAATCGAGAAACCTTTATATTCTCAAGTTTTTAATCCTATACGTATGGAACTTAAATATTTAAATACTGATCCTGAATATATAAAAGGTCTAAGTGATAAAGAATTTAAAGATCATAAAGAGGTTCTAAAAATTAAATTCGAAAAGTTAACATCAGATTCTATCAAATGATTTTTTTCTTTTAAAAATGTCAACAATTAATTTAAGAGTGACAACATCAACCTTTTGAAGGGCAATAAATTTTTTTTATGTATGATTCTTTAGCCACTTTTCTCGTTTAATTTTTTTAGAATATTCATTACTTATAACATTAGCACTTTTTAATCTATTAATATTATTTTTAATATCTTGTATTATTTGATTTGATTTCATTATTTCATCATCAGTTAAGATTCCATCTTCCAAAGCTTTTAATTGAAATAAAAATAATTTAGAGATTCCTAATTCTATTGATAAACAAACTTCACGATATAAACTTTTCTTTTTAGAAGTATAAGATAATGAAACTATTTCAGTCAAGAAACCATCAGCTACAGAAATACTTCCAAGTATTACAGGTGCTATTGTTAAAACTGGTAAAGTTATGGGTAAAATAACTGTTAATATTGCAGATGCAAATCCTAAAGAATAACCTATAATTTTTAAAACTGTATTCCCTTTATTCCATCTATTTTTAACCTTTTTATAATGCTTTAATAAATCTTGTAAATGTAAGGTTTCTGATTTAAATTCTTTTACTCTCATAATTTCAAGTTCTGTGGGAGCCGAGGCCTTGGAACCTTTGTGACCTTCGGAATAATATCCTGATGATCTCAATTCTGGAGGGACCTCTGGGTAAACTTTTTCTTCTCTTACTTCTTCCATCTTTTGGACTTTGTCCATTTTAATAATTAAAAAAATAAGACTTTATTCTTCTGAGCACCATCTGGCACCAATACTCGGATATCAAAAGAAACTCTTGTTGAGAGAATATCTTTATACAATTCCATCAATGCTTTACGAACTTCATCAACATCAACCTTTTTTTCATAAAATATTAAATCTATATAATCCACAAGTGTGCTTTTAAAAATAATATTCTTACTTTTAACTTTATGTAGTCCATGTGAATGAGTATTAACATACCAATCTCCGTGTGGTAAATCATAACTAGTCATTATAACATCACCCTTTTCAAGCTTACTATTATAATCACATTTCACAAACCATTTCATTCTTTCATTATCATCATCAAACAAAAAGAAATAAGGATCAATAATCTTTACAACCATAAAAACACTCCATTCTTTACTGTTTGTTGTTATTAAACTTGGTTCTATAAAATGTTTATATGTATGGGGTAATAATGTTTTATTCTGTTCTAATTCAGCAGCTCTTTTTCTAATACTATGTGTGGTGTTAATGTGTGTTCCATGAGACTCTAAATTTGAAATTCTTTTATTAAATGATGTAATCATCTCATTTATTATATTATATATTGTATTAAATTTAGTATTCATAATTTGTTTATCTTTAGAATTTAATATGCTAGTATTTAACTTTACAACTTGTTCAGTTAACAGACTTTGTAACTTGTCAAATTTATCATTAAATCGTTGTTCGATATTATTAAGCTTTGATTCCATTGAATCCATTTTTGTTGTTAATGAACTTTCAATTCTTGTTGTTGTTAAATCAGTATAATTTTTAACACCATCAACATATTTCTTATTAACTGCATCAGCTTCATCAGTTGGAAAAGATAATTCTTTTATCTTGTGTCCATTTAAAATTAAATCACCCTTCATTGAATCACCTCTTTCATTAATATATTTATTTTCTGTTAAAGTTAATATTTCTTCTGTATTAAACCCTGTTTTTATTGTTCCACCACCTCTATTACATGGAATATAAGAACTCATTTATTAATAATTTAAAATGAATCTTCAAACCTGTTTCAAATGTAAATACATTGAAATCTCTTCTCCATTAAAATCAATCAATTCTCCTTCTTGATTAAGAATTTTAAAATTAATATCCATTTTATATTTTCTACATAAAGGTAAATAATTTGGAGGATTCATTCTTTCAACTATTTTATATCCCATAGGAACTGTGTTTGAGGGAAAGGAATATAAAACATTTGTTTGTTTACCATTATTATAAGAACCAGTTATACAATCGCAATGAATATTTATTGTGTTTGTATTTATTATTTTTATAATATTTTCTGATATTATAATAGATTCTTTCTCAACTTTAGGTATGTTATAATGACTCTGTGTAAATCCTAAAATTGTTCTAAAGAAACTATTATTTTGAAACCTAATTCCTATATTCTTTAAAGTCATTATACATTTTGAAGTTGGTAAATCTATTTTAATTTCAATAGCTCCATTTGTTTATTTAGAAAGTATATTATTTAAATCTTTTATCTCATAAGCCCCGGGTTCTATTATTATTATAATGTTATCCTCGAATTTTGGGGGGCTTACATAACTAAATGTGTTATTATCTTTAGTTATATTAAAAATAGTATTATAAGCACAAAACCATAATAGTCCTAATTCATAATTTAAATTTTGATCTAATTTAATTGAATCTTGAAAGTTTATAGTAAAGTCTGATTCTTTTGAATTTATAGATAAAGTTCTTGAATATTTATCTGACATTATGTTTACCATTTTTTTTAAATTATCTTCCGGAAGGTTGCGAAGCTCCATTTTCATAGTATAGATTTTAAATCATTATAAATTTCTTGGATTAAAGAAGTGAAACCTTCTCCTTTGGATTTATTCAATCTATACAAAACATATAAGCTTAAAATACCACATATTTTAGTATTATTACGTTGAACTTGTAAAGAATTAAAAGTGTAGTCCGAGAGATAGTCTTCAACTTCTTTAGTGGGTTTAATCCCAAAAGAATCAAAGTATATAGATTTATTATATATACAAACCCAATGAGATCCTTTTTCATTTGAATTTTGATAATTTATAATGATATTCTTTGGAGTGTCTTCTTTCAGACTCGACAATTCATCATTCATTAATATTTTTATTTTTAAATTTAAATAATCTGCATAATCTTTTAAATCAAAATTTGTTTTTGTATTTATTCCAAATGTTTTTAAAAAATCTAATATTGAAGGAGTCATTTTATATTTTATAACTTCGTATTTATAACTTCGTATTTATAACTTCGTATACTTATTAAATTTATCTTTTGAAATTATTCCTTGTTTTAATAATTCTTTAGAAATCTTTAAAATATCAGAATCTAAATTATTATGTCCTGCTTTTTTAGCTGCTAATAGTTTTCTTAATTCAATAAAAAGATTGATTGGGTTTATCTCCTTACCCTTTCCCTGGCCCTCTCCTTCTGTGACAATATAACCCCTTTCATTTTTATTTAAATATTTCTTTAAATCTTGAATATGTTTTGCTTTAGCACTACCATGTACTAATTCTATTAAATTTAAATATTTTTTAATTTCTAGAAGATCAACATTCTCTGAGGGATATCCACAAACTAATCCATAAAAATCATCTGTAAATTCAAAATCTAGGTGTTTAGTATTATAAACATTTTGTGAATGAATACGTGATTTATTTTCTGAATTTAAATATAACAGAAAGTCATGTTTATTAATTGTTATTATTTGATATCCTTCAACATTAATATTAAATGTAGGTTTAATTGTTTTACTTAAACTCACATTAATTTTAGGATCAAGTATAAGAGGTTTTATATTTAAATCTTCCAACCATGGTAATTCTTTTAAATCTTGTTTATCTTCCAACTCTTTAAATTTTAAAACTTCTAACTCTTTTATGGCTTTAATTGTTGGTCCTTGTTGTTGTTGGATTACCTCATTTAATATTATAGATTCAGCGTGTTGAGTTGTATCTTTTTTATTATATTTATCTTGTTCTGATTGTAATTTTTTTAAAAGTGCTAATCTTTCTTCATATACCATTTTAATGGTATTACAAATGGTATCATTTTGGTAAAGGATCCGTTGGAAAGGGTTTCAAGTACAAACCTTTACCATTTTTAATTTTACAAAGACATCCATTCTTTAAAGATTTACATATTTTTTTAAAATCATCTTTATCTTTTGAAGATAAAGATTCAAATGATGAAATTTGATTTTTTAAAAAATCATTTAAACCACGGCCTTTATAAGGATCAAGATAGAGACCCCTTCCCTGAGACTTTTGCAGACTCCCCTCATATGGATTAAGATAGAGACCCTTTCCAACGGACACTCCCCCTTTAGCTTGCCCTACCTTTTTCATTGAATCGATTTCAGTTTGTAGTTTTTCTTTTTCTAGGTCTGTCTTTTGAGATTCTTTAGCTTTTTGAACTGTAGTTGCAATTCCTCCAGCTATTCCAGCAGCACCTGATAGTCCGGCAATGATTGCAGGTATTAAAGCAGCTAATGGAAGAATACCTCCGGATTTGGAGGAACTCCCTATATGTTCTTTAACTTGTTCTTTTACATGTTTTCCAATAAAATATTTTTTACCAGAGATTACTACTGATTTATTTTTATTTGAATTTATTAATTCTTGCAAAGATTCCTCTGTAGGGTTTTGTGTTGTCATTTTATAATAAACAAAATGGATATTTGGAAACCAATTTTAAATAGACATAAGAGTAAATTTAATAATAAAGTATTTCCTGATAATTTTAGATGCTTAATTATTGGATCTTCTGGATGTGGAAAGAATGTTCTTCTTATGAGAATGTTATTAGAAGATGGTTTTTTGGATTATAATAATTTAATCTTTTATTCTACAACCATTAACCAACCGGAATTACAACTTTTGAAATGTGAATTTGAAAATAAATTAACTAAAAAAGCTATAATTGATATTTTTAAAAATCAACATACATATCCCGAAGAGGCTTTTCATCCTTGTGATATGGTTGATTGGTACAAGGAAAAGATTTTAGAATCAGATATTAGTAATAAAAATGATTATATAGGGGATGGAATCCAGATCTTATTCTCTAATAAACCTGAAGATGTTTTACATTGTGATTTACTTCCTAAAGATAAAAAGAATCTAGTTATATTTGATGATGTTGTCAACATGAAAAATCAAGAGATTCAAAAGAGTTACTTTACAAGAGGAAGACATAATAATTGTAATGTTATTTATATATCTCAAACATATTATGCTTTAGATAAAAACTCTATAAGAAATAATTCCAATTGTTTTATATTTTTTAAATTAGATCGCCGTGATAAGAATATGATTTATAATGATTTATTTTCAAATGTTGAACCTGATAAGAATATGTTTGATATGTTTGTTGATAATCATTGGAAAGAAAAATATAATTATATTTATTTGGATAGAGAAGAAGCTGAAATATGGAAAAGTTTGTTTTAACTTGTTTTCTATAGTTCAGAAATCTGTTTTCTGCAACTCATTATTATAAAATCTACCTAATATTTTTTCATTATTTAAATCAATGATGCTATATGTTATTGGAGTTGTATAATGTATTTTATTTATAATAAAAATTTCATTTGTCCATTTTGATGTGAATCCTTTTTCAAATTTATTTTTATATTTAAATATTCTTACTCGGTCACCAATTTTAAACTTTGGTTTTATAGGGGTTGTATCAACAATAACATCATTTTCAATATTTACCACTTTAATGGTTTCAGGATTCAAGGAAGCATTTAAAGGTGTTGATTTTATAGAACTATGTACATCATTATGATATTCATTTACAATCTTTTGTAACAATTCATTGTTCCATTTTTGTTTTCCAATAGCAGTAAAATATTTCCACATTTTATTTTTTAATGTTCTATTTAATCTTTCAACTACGACTGCTTTTCCTTCGTTTTCTGTTGAATATAATTTAATATCATTTTCATTTAAAAACTTTGTAAAAACTTTGTTATAAAATTCTGTTCCTTTATCACACCATAAATATTTTGGAATTCTTTGATGTTGTTCAAATATATTTTCAAATGCTTCTGTAATAGAATATCCTGTTTTATTTTCTAAACATCTTGCAAAAGCAAATCTTGTATATAAATCTATTACTGTTAAAATTAGTTTATATTTTTCAGGGTCTGATGATTTGGTTGGCATAAAGACTAAATCTGCAGACCATGTTTGATCTTTTTCATGTACTTGAACTTTTAAATATTTTTTATTTTTTCTAAATTCATGGTGTAATTCGTTGGCATATTTTATTTGTGATTCTGTTGGGGTTTGTAAGGGTTTATTCTCAAAGAGTTGATTCTCAAGGGATCTTTCAACGTCTGCTTGTTCAATAATCCTTTTATTAGCAACATCTTTTGCTTTTCTAGGAAGTCCTGCTCCTATGAAAATCTTACATTTCATTGCTAATTTAACTAGAGCTCTTTGAATCTTTTCCTTGCTTGATGGATTTTGTATATTATTTAAATCATGTATTAAATTCACATTAGCAACATGTCTATCTCTAAGATCTTCAGAGTTGTAAGCAATGTCATGTTTTAAAGCTGCTTGATCAATTCTATTTATTGGTTCTTCTCCTTGTTTAGGATTATTATTTTCATCTAATCTAATATCTAATCTTGTTCCTGGTCCAGTATAATTGTGACGGAATAAATGTCTTTCACCTGGATATTTTTCTGTAGTAAAAGGTTTTAATATTGTAGATGTTGTTTTTGAAGATTGTAGGTCGCCTCCTGTAATATCAACTCTCGTATGTTTTTTAGTTTTGAGATGACTTGCTTTGTGATGTCTTGTAACTTGACAATTACAACTTTCACATGTCCAATATTTACTCATTTTAAAAGTTTTTTTATGGGGGAATCTACTTATGAAGAATCTCCCCTAACATTTTCAATAATTGAAATCTTTCCACCATATAATTTCATTTCTATTTTCTTTTCTTCTAATATTAATGTATATACTTTTGCTTTAAAATTAGAATCCTTTGTTACATGAAGTGTAACATCAACATTATTTATGGCTAGGCGATCATCTTGGTCTGAAACATTTATACAAAATATAGAATATAAATTTTTGAAATCTTCTAAACTTAATTGCGGTTCAACTTTGAAATCATAACATGTTTCAATATAATTTAGATATGGGAATATGTTTTCATTATTTTTAATATTAAATTCCATTCTATTTATTGGATAATAAGAACTATTTAATTGAATTTGGATTGTTTTTAAATTATCATTTCCAATCTTTTGAATAAACAAGTTGTTATTTTTTTGAAATGATGGATCTGTTTCTTTGAATCCAATCAAGATATATCTTGGTCGGTATGCTAAATTTGCCACCTTTATAGAATATGTTGAGCCCTCTGTCATACTAAATTCACTACAGATTCTATTTAAATAATTTACATTTATAGACTTGTTGGAATTTAATCTTTCAAGGAGTTTAATCTCAGAATGTGGGTTTAGTGTCCATTCAGGTATATGCAATTCAAGTGTTGATAATTTTAATTTAGCTTTTGTGTCTGCAGCTCCATAGAACAATCTTTTATCACCTTCTAGTCTATTACAGATGAGTTCTATAAAAACATTATGGAGCACCCGGTTATAGTTTTGAAGGAATCCGAACAAGTGTTTTAATTCAAAATAACCTTCAAATTTTTTCAACTTATAAAGTTCAGCTCTTTTATAGTAAGCATAATTTATATCTAAACCATCTTTATCTAAATCTCCTTTATTAACATCAGGAATCCAACCTGTTAATTCACCATATTCGTTTTTATAATCACAACCAGTCAAAATAAAATTTAACATTGTAGAATATACTCCTGGATGTAAAACAGTTTCAATTTCTGATGATCCTAGTTTTAATCTCATGTTGGAGAATAAATTTGGAAAGAAATTGTTTTCTAGGGTTATATCTTTGTTTGCTTCAATTTCTAATTCAATTTTATAATATAATTTGGCATTACAAATATCTATTGGGTTTGATGTTTGAAGAGATTGAAAAACTATATCACCCCTACGATTTAAGTTTGCAATAGATCCTGAAGTTGGCGAGATTTTTAAAATATCATTTTTCTTGATTTCATGAGTAAATTCTTTATTATAATCAAGATTTAATTTATTTTTTTCTTGAATTTTAAGATTTATATTATTCATTTTTATAATAAAAATTTAAAAAATGATAAAAATCCGAACTCCGATAGCGCAGTGGGCTAGACTGGCACAGTGGTTCAAATGGATAGCGTTTCAAATCCTAACTACGGTTAGTTTTTTTTTAACATAAAATAATATTAAAAATTTGAAAATAATATTGAAAATGGTGTGGGTATCTTAGATTTATATTTTATTTTATTTATTTATATTTTATTTTATTTATTTTTATTTTATTTTATTTATTTTATTTTATTTTTTTATTAATTAAAAATTTAAAAAATGACAAAAATCCGAACTCCGATAGCGCGGTGCGAATAGACTGGCATTGTGGTTCAAATGCTAGTGGTTCAAATCACGTCTGAGGTTAGTTTTTTTTTCAACATAAAATAATATTAAAAATTTGAAAATAATATTGAAAATAATTTTTGAAAATAAATATTAAAAAAATATATAGTGTGGGTATCTTAGGAAATAAATCTTGTTTATTTTATTTATTTATTAATTAATTAATTTTTAAACATAAATATGAAAAAAAAAATATTGAAACGGGTGATGGTGGCGAACCGGTAATTATCGCCACCAGTCTTTCGAACACCCCCGGATCGATTCTATAATGTGCACATTTATTTCTTGGTTGTTTTCGGACCTCTTTCGGATTCGCTTTCGAATTCATTTGTACTTTCGAGCAGCACACTTAAAACGCCGATGAAATCGACTTCGTGAGCGAGAAGCGAATAATAAGGTGTGCTGCTATTATCGAATTGATTCTGATATATAAGTCTGGCCAGCTTGTATATTGGAAGAGATTTGATAAACGAAAGAGGTTGAAATAAAAAAAAAATGATCCGGATCAAAAAAAACTGTTGAGAGGACAGTGAAAAAAAAAAAAAAATACCACTGTCCTCTCAGAGCAGTTTTACTATTTTCATAAAATTTTTTATTCTTCAAGATTAAGATTTATAAAATTATAAATTAGTCAAATAGCAACTTGCTAGTTGACATCCTCAAGTAGTGTGTTTATATCCCTAACGACCGCAAGCCGACAAACGTTTTTCATAGTTTTATCAGTATTTTTTTCCCCGTTTTATTAATGTTTTTGTTGTTTTTTTAATATTTTTGTTGTTTTTTTTAAGTCTTTATTTTGAAACCAAAATGTCTTCAGAATAAAGAAATTAAAAGATATAGGTTTTTAGGGGTTTTAAGTGTTTTTTTTTACGTTTATGGGGGAAAAATAGGTATAAAACATGAAAACAGTGGGAGGCTTGTGGTCGTTAGGGATATAAACACACTACTTAGAATTCTGAGTTGACCTAGAAATCTTTCAGGGATCCTGGAATTGGTGATTACGAGCTCAATTTATTACCTATGTGCACAATTGGATTATTTGTAAAATATTTGTTTAATTCAATACATGTTGCGATTAAAGGATTTGGTAACTTTGAGATTATTATTATTCCAATTATTCAACAATTTTTATTAATCATTCAATTCAATTATATTTGCAATTGTCACTAAATATATTTGTATTTATTTTTCATTTCAAACTTTGTTAAAAAAAATTTGAGCCCGAACTGATTATTTTGTTGTAACGGTTGGTCATGTGTTTAAATCACCTTGAAAATAATATTAGATAACAAATTAGAAGATTAATTAATACTAATACATTTTCCTAATTAATATAATTCATGTCTATTAACAGAATCATTTATTTGGAAATTGTTTTCCTAAATGTTGCCGAAATTTATCAAAAAGTAGGGATACGTCAACAAATCATACCGATCAATCGTTGGCAAATCCAATGGTATCCGAATTGTTTGGTTGCGAATATTACTGTAGATTCCAGCGATCGGTTCTTCGATGGGAAGTGAAGGCATGTATTGATGTCCTGATATGTGATTGATGATCTGGAACGTTTCAGCTCCATCGGTCAGGATGGATTGCTCGAATGACATGACAGACTTAAATAAATTTAGGAAATTGATAAAATTACGATAATAATAATAAACAATATTATTATTATTATTATTATTATTATTATTATTATTATTATTATTATTATTATTATTATTATTATTATTATTATTATTATTATTATTATTATTATTATTATTTTTATTATTATTATTATTATTATTATTATTATTATTATTATTATCAGATTTACTTTAAATTATTTAAAATCTTAATCTTAAAAATATAAATTAATGATTTACATTCGTTTTATAATTTTCCATTGGAATAGACATGTTTATCCAGGACGCAAATAACGCTTGTTTAGGGTTGAAATTATTTTTATAAATTTTCCTTATAATTTCTGTTAAACTTTCTACCAGAATTCTATCCGAACAGTCAAGCAAAGGATCGCTGAGCATTATTAACCTGAAAATAAATAAATACAAAATAATTTTCCAAATTTTGCAAATCTTTTATAGATATCACTGGATTAGAAAAAAATATTTAACACTTGAACATGGAGCATATTTGGCTTGTTTTCAATTTTTAGACAACTTTTATCAATTAAAAATTTACCAAATCCAGGGCTAAAATTATTAGAAAAGATTTCAACTAAAAACTGGAGATAATTTTTTTTCTAATAATTTTAAGCCTGGAGTCCGATTTTGTTGTTATTCCTATTTTATTAGTTTGTATTTGTATTTATTTGTAAATTAAACTAATTTTCTATCTCTTAATTCTTGCCATATTACGTTTTAAGTATTAGAATAATGCATTTCTGTCATAATATTTATTGATATCGCAATAATAATGAATCATTCTTGTCTAGGAGTATTTAAAATAATTACGTTGTGAGTAATACAAACAAGTACAACATGCATATAATTACACGGTAATTTGATACTTAGGTCATATTTTATTTGACGTTAAATTACAATATTTTGTTAAAGTAAAATTAATAACTACCGTATATTTCGGCGTATAAGGTGACCGTCAGATAAGACGAGGTACAAAATTAGAGCAAATTTTTATGATTTATCATATATCGATTGTAGTAGTATAAATACAACTAGTATAAATACAACTACCTGTACTGTAATACTTTCTTTTATGTCGGTTGTATAAGACGACCCACAATTTTCAAGGGTGATTTTTTGACTTTAAGGGTCGTCTTATACGCCGAAATATACGGTAATAATTCATTTTTGGATTATGTGATAGAAAACACTACAAATAGTGTAAAGACTTTACTCTTTTTTCGCAAACCGTACTCTTTTCAAATCCTGTACTCTGAAAGTATTTCTAAAACATTTTTTTAGATTCTTTTATTTTAATTTTATTAATCAAATATTTAAAATTATTTTGACAGTGATTTCATTTATTATAGTTTAATTTTCATTTTACTTAAATAATATCAGATTATAATATTTATTTAAAATAAAAATAAAAAATATATTATCAATATAATTTTAGATTCTTAATTCAAATATGAGCGATAACAAAAGAAGGAAAAATCGTTTAAACGAAAATTTAAAAAAAGAATTTCCGGTCATTGTAGTTAAAAATGGAAATGATGACTCCTTGGTTAAATGCACAATCTGCAATAGGGAATTTTCAATTGCAATTCATGGACGTAGTGCAATAACAGCACACATTGAAACTAAAGTACATAAAACGTCTCATGACACAGCAGCGTCATCATCCAAACTGACAACATTTTTTAAAGGGAATACTTTTGGAACTAATGAAAAAAAATTGGCAGTTATGGAGGGTACTTTCGCTTTTCATACAATAATCCATAATCAAAGTTTTCGCAACATGGACTGTACTACTAAATTATTAAAAAAATTTTGTGACGAAAAATGATCTTGTGCACGAACAAAATGTGAGTCTATCGTAACCAGCGTATTTAAAAGAAAATAAAGTTTTGATAGTTTTTTCTTCTTTTTCTCACCTATGAAATACTTGCAAAGTGTACTCTATTTGAACAAAAAATAGTTGGTCACCTTAGCAAAGTACAAATTTTATATTTTATAACATAAATATTATAATTAAATATTGTTTTATGGCATGTGTTATATTGAAAAATAAGGTAAAAAAGACAATTCTCTAAATCAGCGCCGTGCTGTAATTTTTGAGAACCCTGTGCTGAAAACTTAAAAATATTTCTTTATATTTTTAATGAATTTATTTTTGTTGATTTTAATTAAGAAATAATTAAAAGAAATTATAAAGCAATTTTTCTAATGGTTTTTGTGGCAAATTTGTCGATCATATCAATTGTTCTGACTGTTCCATTTGACAGTATTGACAATCCAGAAAATCTTTCCTGTGACATTGAAGATCGTAGATAATTTTGAATTAATTTTAGTTTTGTAATGTATTTAAAATCCGGGGGCTCAGTGCGATTGTTCTTGTTGTGCATGTGATGGTACGGTACTGCTCTAAATTATTTATATTTATCACTGGCGTTGAATTTCATAAAATTTCCATGAAAATGTTAATCTAGTCTTTTGACTGGTATTGCGCAGAATTTGAAGGATGTTGTTAGGTTGGAATTGGATTTGTTGAATTTGAAAAGTTTAAACAGACAATAAAATTGTCGTGACACGTTTTTATATATTTTAATGTTTTTAAGGAAACTTTTAATAGCATATATGTTCAAAATCTTTTTTAGAATTTTCCATATTAATCTTATTCATAATCAAAACAATAATTTATAATGTGAAATTGGGAGTTTATTTTTGTTAAAAATATTCAACCAAAAATTTTAATAATATTATTTTTTAAAAATAATTCTAATCTTACTATTTAATTTAAGTATTAATATTTTTTAGAATATCTTTAGTTTAAATATATTTTTAAAATAATTTCTTTGCTAAAATTTATTTAAAAAATTTATGAAACTTGTGATACTACAAAAATTTTTAATATTTATTTTATTTTAAACCGGTAAAATTTACCTTGCATTTAAGTTAATATTAAATTTTGAAAATTATTATATCACAAATATTTTTATTTTACAAATATTCATAAAAATATTAACAAATATACACCAATCCCTCGCTTTATGAAGTCTCTTTTTACGAGGTTTCGCTATAACATAATTTAGAAAAAAATTCAGTCTCTGTTTACGAAAAAAAATCGATTTACGAATTTTGTTTTTTATTTAATTAGGGAAATCACACTTTACGAATATACAGAAACAGAATACAAAATAAAACAAACGAGTGTTATGTACATAATACGTATAAGAATAATATGAATTTACTAAGTTAATTAAATGTTTAATGTTCCTTGAATTATTTATGTAATAGTTATATTTTTTTGTTTTGAATAAATAAAATACATACATATTATTTTTATTTTTGAATTACGAATGTTTTCTTTGATAATATGAAATGATTAGATTTTTTTATTTATAAAGTACCGTTTTAATCAGAATTCTTGGTTTATATTACCGATAATTAAAATAAAAATTCGCTTAACGAAAGTTTGATTTACGTTCGATTTTCTGGGAACAAATTAATTCGTTAAGCGAGGGATTGGTGTACTTGTGAATTAACTGAAAATTATTAATTGTTAAATATTAACATATCAATTAACTTTGTTGATATTAAAATGTAAGCCACTTATCGTTTTATTCACCTTTTACTAATTTTATCCTTTAAAATTTTATTAATTTTTATTTAAATTGTGACTTTAAACATTTTTTTCTAATTAACCAAAATTTTCGGCACTGACTTTAAATGTTATTGAAAAAGGCATTGCCACAAATTTGTGTTAAATAAGAAAAATATTGATCTATAGTTTAAATCTAAATGAAGATATTAGAAGGATCTCAGTAAAACCAATTTCTTACCGATATCTGACATTACTATAAATGTTTAAGTTATTCCAAATGACTTTGAACGGAGTAAGAATAGCTATTTCTTCAGAAAGCATTATTCTCCCATTACTGTCTCGATACAACGGATCTTTCAATATATTTTTGTGATTAAATGAACCGAAACTGATAAATCCATCGCGATCAATCTGTATTTAAAAATAAAAATATATATTAAATAATTTTTCCAGTAAAAACTATACAAGGCAATCGTGAACAAGTGCTGTCCAATGATGAATAAAAGTTAAAAATTAGTAAACAACTGTCATTGCGACAAAAGTGCAAAAATAAATTCAAATTGAACAGATTTTAAAAAAATTATTGAAACTCAAACAAACATGCTCATTATTTGAGAAAAATTTAGAAATCAAAAGTCACGAAATCTGCATTTCAAAAAGACCCTAAAAATTCATAAAAAATCCAGAAATAAATCTAAAAAATATTTCGACAATGAAATTTGTGTTAGGCTCTTCGAAAGAATTGAAAATCAATTGAAAAAAAGACAGTGCCGAAAATTCGTGAATATCAAAAACAATATCGATATATTTACTGATTCATAGTCAAGCTTTTCTAAGAAATACAATGTCAATTGAAATAAAATCAGTGGTGAAATTTGAAAAAAACTTCTTATAATATTTAAACTTTTATATTGCAATCGAAAAGGGATCTTCATAACGAACCAGTTAAACGAAATAAATAACAAAAATACTTTAAGACACTAACAAATGCTATTTTTATTTTCTAGCGACTGTATTTTGACTGTATTTTGACATAATAATGTAAAATTCCCAGATTCATTGAATTTAATAAAATAAAATAATACTTACCATAATATCAGTAAATTTTTCATGAGCAAAAACGATTGGTATTGAAGAAGATATCATTTCTGATTGCTGTTTTTTCGCAAATTCAATTTCACGCCACAAAAGGTAGGAGCCGTCCGTAAACGGCTTATTAAAATTTAAATCAAATCCGGAGGCAAAAGTTAAAATTGTTAACAATCCAACATATATTCGCATTGTAATTTTTTTCCTTGAATATACCGATTATTTTTTTAAATGTCGCACATCATTAATGCCAATTTCAATTAATAAGCATAAATTCACTGGCGAATTCATAAACTTCCTGTATGAAATCATAAGGTTAGCGCAACGTTTATGTACTTTTCAACTTCATAAACGTTTTCTAACTATCATTTATTTGATACAGGAAGTTTATGACTTCGTCACGAATTTAGGTTTATTAAGTAAAATTGGCATTAATGATGCGCGTATAAAAGAAATAATTGATATATTCAAGGAAATAAACTTCAATGCGTATAAATGTTTGATTGTTAACAATTTTAACTTTTGTCTGTGGATTTGATTTAAATTTCAATAAGCCGTTTGCGGACGGCTCCTACCTTTTGTGGCGAGAAATTCATCCAGGAATGATATCTTCTTCAATACCAAAAATTTACTGATATTATGGTAAATATTATTTTATTTTATTAAATTCAATTAATCTGGGAATATATATATATATTAAAAAGAGAGTTTGAAGACTATAAATCATTAATATATCGATTTATAGTTCATTTCATTCACTACACCTTCTTCCATAAGTTGCTTTCATCTATTTACTAAAAATTAATTTTACAAAAGTTCTTTTAAAGTTTCACAGTAATCTTCAGTCGAAGTAGTTTGTTAAAAATTCAAGTGATACGACTTGAGCAACATTACCCTATAGCTCATTCGATTCGCAACAGTCTCCTCTACAAAGGAAATTCGTTAATTTACTAGAAAGAAATATTTATTTTTTTTACAAAGTTCTGCTTGAATGATTTTAAAGATTCATAGCTCACTAGACTCGCAACAATCTTCTCTTAAAATCTCTTTTAATCATTTACTAGAATAAACGGATTATATTATTTTTTTAATTATATTTATTTAAAAAAAATCATTTTTAGACATTTATCCTTGAAGCCAGTATCAGAATTTTAAAATTATCTTTTTTACAAAGAACTTGTGAAATTGTTACTCTTAATAATTATGTATTTCCAACTAAATTATCTACGAATTTCTCAATGTTGCTTGAAATTAATCATATGCTTCTAACTATGGCACCCAAATAACTAAACTTTTTACTAATAATTTGTGAAATGATATTCTAATCAACTTAACCGTTTGCGGACGGAATAAGCTATCGTATAAGCCATTTAAGGCCAGCACTGCTGGCCTACCGTCCGCAAACGGTTAATATTTCTACCCAATATTCATAAATATCCCATGAATTTTATAAATAATATCCAAATCACTGTTTTTTACTAAGAATTTAGTAAATGTTACCCTGAATATATCAATGCATTTCTAACAAATCGCACATTCCTTCAGAGAACTACAGAATCGTATTCCTTTTTATAATAGTAATTATGGTGAACATGTTGAAAATTATCAAGATCAATTAAAACTTTAAATGTTTAAATCTTTATTCATAATTAATTTTTGCAGCATTTTAAAGAATTTATAATTTAAAATTTGGAATTATTTGGATTTAAGTGAGATAAATAAATTTTGTGTGTTAAAGTTATTTTCTTAACCACTTTTACAATTTCTATAAATTCAACACACAGACAAGTTTGGGAGTTTCTCTAATATAAATTTATTGTTTTATTTTCTTATTATGAATGTTATTATTCAAAGCAAACCGGTGTATTGCTTACAGAATTGCATTGAGGTAAAAACTGTGAAATCCAATCGATACAGAATAAATGCGGAGTCAATGCAATGGATCCTATGTGCAGAACATTGTCAACTAAATCCTAAACGAGGAGATGGCCTTTTTTGCCTTCTGTAATCTTCTAGATATTGCAGCCATCAAGAAATGGATTGGTTTTTGTAAGCTGTGCTCATAAAATATATATTGACTTCAATTTATGATAGAACTCAGTGAATAACTGTGCTCAGAAAGAGCTGGTATCCAAGAACAAACTTGAAGCTATTGCAGAAAGACACGGAGCAAATGAAATAGTCAGGGTTAAATGTATCAAATGCTTATTACCAACTTGCGGACGATGACAAGCAACTAATTGCCGCAAATATTCAAACTCAGGAAATTAGTTATTCTTCTGTGGTTGACTTTTTAATTACTCGGAATGGCTTTTTAAATAAAACACTTAAGATTTATTTTTCAAAATGTAAACAAGCTAACTAATTTTCTAAATTTTTAATTTTCATTTAAATATTAACCTTTTTTATTACTTAAAAATAGATATTGTCATTACCAAAAAAAGGACACAAGAATACATTAGAATCCCTTTGTACCCAAATGCTTTAACCTACATGCATGACTACATTTGTAGCTTTATATGATTCTGTATTGCCAAAAACCATACAAGTTCTTTTATGTTCTCTTGATGTTAACAGGACAACTCATCTACATGGACATCCGATGTCACATTGCTAACTTGGTATCCATTGCTAGATAACTTTAGGATTATACCAAACTGGTGGTTGCTAACAAAACGATATCGCACCTATTAATAGATAATTCAAAGACGGGTAAATTAAACATTTATTTATGGCATAAGAGCTCGAGTACTCATCTCGCTGGAATCAGAGACTATTATGAATATGCAATATGAGACATGGTTAAGATATACAATACCATACAAACACTCATCAAATCATTCTTAATAATTATGATTTAAATAATTTCATTATTGAATTGTTTATATCCACGTTTTAAAAGGCTTTAAGTGTTTAATTCTCAAAGAAACTCAAAGCAACACCAATATACATTATCGAACCAACTGATAAGGCTGTATTTCTATATAAATCTTTACGAATATCACCAGTTAAGTCTATTCCAGCTAAAGGTAACGCATAACTTTCATAAATTGCCATAGTTTGCCATACAGGATCACTAGAGTCCAGAACGATTCCCGAAGAATAAGCTGAAGCGCACTAAGAGAGAACTAATCGAATTGCAGCATAAGACCTTGGTGCATTAAATATCTCCAGCGTAATTTGAGTCATGGCTATCTTCTGTCAGCTTTTGTAACACCGAAAAGAACTTCTCGGTCAGTTATTGAAATTACATTGGCAGATGCGATAGATTTAAAATGAACAAAGAGCTACTATCATTGTCGACTCTAATGAATTTGTATTCATTCTTTCAGTTAAACCATTTCATAATGGAAACAAGAAATCAAGAAGTCTATCACAGACTGTCTGTGTGCTTACCTAACAAGCAAATGAAATCAATAATCAATGCGCACACAGATGCGATACATAATTAAACTCAGGATTGACCAGTAACAATTCAAAATTCTGAATGACTATAAAGCCGGAATTATCTATCATTGCATTTTGCCTCTTCTTTATTATTTCCATAGGGTCTCTGTATTGAATTATCATCTTTATTTCGTAAATCGATTTTAACGGATAACTTATCTCACATGTTAAAAGTTCCACGAATTCTTTTATATACATATATAGGAAATTAAATATTTAAAATAACAACCCTAAATCTAAAAGGTAATATCAGAGTTATCAAGAGATTTGTATTCTTGCATTTATCAATAGGTAAATTATAATTTATTAACTAAATTATTTCGTCAATAATTAGATTAAATTCAATTAATTCAAAACTCAGTCTTCCGATTATGCAAGATGTCAGGGAAATTTAATAATTCATTAAATGTCAGTTAGTTTCTCAGTTAAATAATCTCCATCTCTAATCCAATATCTTTTCCCGACTGTGTCTAACGCAGAGGTGAACATTTCTAAGCATGGAAGTATGTATTTTTATGACTTCAATTTCTCTAGTATTAATTGCCTAAAATGTTCAATTGCAGTTATATTTTATGCAATTGACTTATGGATCTCCAAAAAAGTAATCTAGAGGTATTAGAATTAGTTTTATAACGCTAAAATCAGATCATTAAGTTACTTTGAATTCACAAAATAACCATTTCGAGCAACCAAACGATAATGAATTTTATTTGTTTCAATCGACCGCCTTGTTGCGAGGCATTCTAATTCTCAAATTTGAGGAACTTCCTAACAACTATGAAACTATAGAAAGCAACCGCAATTATTAAATTACTCCAATTATAGACATTTAAACAAATTTAGAAAAAATGACTTTATCTAAGTTTTATTTAAAAAATCTGCATTTCTCGTATTTCATGATAGTTTTGAACAAAATAAAACCAACAAGCAGAATAATTTTGATATACAAATATGTATATAATACAGTGTCTTTAGTTTATTGTGAACTTGATAACAGAATTTCATATATATATATATATATTATATATGTATATATATTATTAAGTGATCGCTCCATTCGATGATGAATTTCGAATAGAAATAATTATCGTCTTTAATAATAAAATAAAAACAAAGAAATCAATTTCAACACAAAAATTTCCACGGTAATTTATAAAGTCAATCCCAAACATTTTATTAAATTTTATCCTCATCATCAGTAGTAGAAGTTGTAATAGTATATGTCGTGTTGAAACGTCAGTCAGCACAAGCATGAAATGTTTGGAAAGTATTTGTAGTGCTCATAAATCAGCACTAAATGTCAATTGAAGAAAAAATGTTATTTTGGTGATGGCATAGATGCACAAGGCGACAAGGAGCTCGTTCCGGGACTTGAGTTGGTGTCATCATTTGTCGTTTGCTCATCTGTTGCATTGTAAGGAGGTGGCTGTATACTGGGATCTGGGAGACTCTCACCGGTTGATTCGCAGGAATAGGATGCGTCCTCTTTCTTTGACAAACTATCTAAGTCATTACTCAGTGATTGGTCCATTTCAGTATTAATAAATCCACTGTCCTCCGTAGCTGGGTTCTTATATCGATTAGAGAATGATTAATAATATATTATTTTTATATTTTATATTATTATTAACATGTATTTTTTCATTATTTAATTAGTAAATATTTTACTCGTTTAAGATTTAATTTATGATTGATAATAAAAATTAACATTTTAAATTATTATTTATTATTGATTATTATTATTATTATTGTATATTAATTCTATTATATTTCAATTGCTACTGATTTTGTGTGAGGTTTGATGAGGATTTCTGAACAAGTGGAATTATCGAAAAGAAAACATTGACGAATAGTTTCATATTTCCATCCATTTTTAAGTAAAACTTAAGTTTCAAAAACCTATAGTAGCTAAAAAAGCTACGCGATACGATAAAGAATGCCCGTATACAAGCATGCAATAGTAACTTGATTTTCAATCATTATGAACCATTCTTATTTTTTATATGTAACCAATAACATAATATCACGTAAAATCTTTCTTTTTTACAATCACTGCTAATAAATAAAGTTTTCTGAATTTATTTCCTATGTAGACCATTTGGGTTAAACAAATTCAGCTGAAAATGTAGAAACTGTAAAATAACAACTTATTGCTGCAGCATATCGTGAAACTATACCAAGAAATGACTCTGAGAAGTTTCTAATAGAAAACATTCCAAAAATCAGTTGAAAGTAATTTCCATAATGATTTGTTAAAATGTAAAGATTTTTGTGTATTATTTGCATTCGTTATAAAGGCAATGATTTACAATTGTGTATTGGAATCAAGTGTGAAAAATTAAATATCATAATAATCTTTAAGGACATTTAAATTATAATTAATTAATCAAAATATATTTAACACAAATAAAATTTAAAAATTATAAACCAATAAACCAAACTTACAATATATAGTCTTAACATGTCCCTGCCAATTTTTTCCATTTCATCAGTTGAATCTGTCCTTTCAATATTATTTGCAGTATTTTCTTCATTCGATTCTATAACCATATGAGTCCGATAGTCACTCCTTATTTTTTGTTCACTGGAAAAATTATGCAGAAGCGATTTCAAATTAATCATAGCCTAATGGAAAGAATTAAATGTTAAGAAAACACCTCAAAAAGTACCTTATTAATTTTATCATGAATGTGATGTGCATTGTTTGATATTGTTAATTCTTCCCATAATTGTTTCTTTTCTTCTTCATTTAACTGATTAATGGCAAATAATATAACTTTCATAATAAAATAACATCGCCGTTCAGAACTTCCTTTGAAACGAACAGCGAAATCTAATTGCTCGCCTAAAAATGTAATGTATGATTTATTTATGAAATAAAGATAATCCATTAAATATCAATTGGAAATAATAATTATATGCTAGTGTTATTTCCAAATGAATAACCTTTTATGGAGTATATCTATGATGAAATGGCTTATAATGGCGAATTCGAATTCAAATTGGGATTTATCAAACTTCACTATTGACACTTCTCTTACATATGAAGATGAACCAAGCAACTTTAAAATACTAATTGTTACTTTACCCTCTAAAAATTGTGAAAGTGCACTTACAAACTTTGGACAGCTTGTGGTTAAAATTTCCTATACTCCAATAGAAATAAATGCACCAAGAATCAGTTGGTGGCCCAAAAAAAGAGTTCATCCACAAATTTTATATGATAAATATAGCCGTTTCAGAATCGTAGCTACCCGTAGCCCAGATTGCATTTTTAAAGTATATATGACGCTGCATCCAACTGATCATGAAAAGATGCTATTTATAATTTATACTCCAAATTTAAGTGGTCGTTCAATTTTACGTGCATACTTCTTAATGACAGCTTTTGAAGTTAATCCAGTTTTATCATGGAGTACAAAACATACCCGACCTTTTATTCAACAAACATTACGATGCTTCATTTCAAGGGAATTAGTATCCTTAGAAACATGGAAAAATATCAATTTAGTTGTAACAAATACGGAAGATATCAAATATACACGAACTACAATTCAAGGCCCCGAAACGATAATGTCATTCGGTGAAAACGTGCCAGATTTTTCTGTCAGTTGTATGAACAAGGATAAAGCGATACAGGAAATTAAATTTCAAGGACTCGTTACCAATTCGGAAGAAGAAGAGAGTTCGGCAAAAATTTATATATTAGTAATTGAAATGATATTATTATTGTTACTGTATGTAATTGGATTTTATCGGTTAATAATTGACCATGCGATGCTAAGAAAGTCCAGAATGCTGCAGTTTCAAATGATAAGGTGCGAATTGACGCGGTTGCAGTTGAAAGAAGAAATGGAAAACCGATAAATGTTTTGCAGTTTAGGAGCGTTTAAACAAATAATATTAGCATTTAAGATATCTATTAACATATAATATATAAATATAACACAAGATTATAATATTTTGATTGAATTCATCTCATCACTGTGACCAATTATTAAATTTTTATGTGATTGACTAATGTAACATCGGAATATAAATAATCATTATTTGACTCATGATATGATTCTCCATTAATTTATATTATTTGTCTATTCCATTCAAGGCGGTTTAAAAATGAGAATAGGTTCCCTTACACATCCAATTTACTGTATGCCGTGGGAAGGAACCCTGATACTGAAATTTGAGTGTTGAAGTTCAACTAAAGTAACCGCGTGATTGGTCCAAATGTACTATTCAGTTATGCATGATGATCAAAAACATCGATATATTTACTGATTCATTGTGATGCTTTTCAATAAATACAATGTCAATTGAAAAGAAATCAGGGGTGAAATTGGGAAAAAATTCTTATATATTCTTATAAATTCTTATACAGGTTGTGTCTATAATTTAATAGTATGCTTCAAATTCACTTGATTGTGATGTTGTCCATAGATGGTGTTAGACCCGTTGGAGTATATGAAACTTTTATTGATGCTTCCTATGAGTCGGATTGTTTGAGAATGCAGTCCAAATTGGGTGTATACTCCATCTAAGGCTAAATAATTGTGTGAGAGTGATAGTAAACAAGTACCGCGAGGGAAGTTGAAAAGAACTTTGAAGAGAGAGTTAAATAGTACGTGAAATCGCTTTGAGGTAAACGAGTGAAGCCGAAGATGTTGTATGGGATTCAGTTAATTGTGATTTTTCTTGTAAATTTAAATAAGTAAATTTTGGGCTCTTAATTTGCATTTGATGCACTTTATGTATAACAGAACTGTGTTATTTTTCTGTCGTAAATTTGAAGGTGATTATTTCTTACGAAATGGTTTTATAGCTTTTTTACACGGTTTTATATATATATATATATATATATATATATATATATATATATATATATATAATATATATATATATATATATATATATATATAGAGGGTTTTGACTTTAAAATTTGGCAATGGTGAACTTTTTGTAAAATGAGGGAAATAGACCTCCATTTTGGAAAATTTCATAAAACTCTCGCGCACCCCTTAAATGAAAGGAAATCTATAAATCAGTTCGGAATAATATCTATTATTCAAAGTACATTTATATTAATGAACTTCAAGTTGAGGTATTTGTCACCTTTGCTCTTCTAAATATATCTTCCATCTTCTTCACGGATCTTACAGCGACAATACTGGATCAAGGAACATCCAGAACCGAATGGGTTTTGTAGCACTATCGCTTTTTATCTTCCCGGAAATGTTGATTGGAGAACCAGACAGAAGCCCACTACATGGAAATGAAACTGCAAATATTTCTTAGCTGAGCACGATATGAAGGCAGGAGGAAATAAGCTATTAGAGTAAATGTTGCACGGGGGAGTTCCATCTTGCGTTATTTAGCGAGGGAAGCTTTCGCTATTTATTGATTGGAAATTTACCTGACTTCCGATGAAATTTATATGCTTCACACATTTCAAAGAGGAATTTTAAGTCGCCTTCCAACCAGAGTTTTTGGTTGGTATGAGTGTTTCTTCTCTGTATTTTCGCTGAAAAATTTCATATTCCCTGGAAACAGACTCAATAAAAGCATAGTTCATTTTGGACTTGACCGAATAATCAAGCAAATGTCGAATAATCAGGACAAGTATATGGCTTTGACAACCGATATACTGTGATTTTTCTAATCTTTTCCTTTGGAACTCTGTTTGAATTCGAACGATAATCGCATTGTGTCGGCCTGTATTAACAGATTTCTTGTCACACACGATCATTTAAATATTTTTCCAAGCGACAAAATTGTCTAACAAATTCGTCATTGAATCAAAAATAACGCCTGCTGAACCACTTTGGCAAATGAGAATTCACAGATTCAAACATCTTGATGAACTTCGTAGACATTCAACTTCATATTCTTTATTTGCTGTCTTCTTTCCATCGAAATGAAGACAGAAATCATATTCCCGGGTAAGGATTTATTTTATTTTCTCTATTTTTGATATTTCTTTTCTAGGTGCCACTTTTGGATGGAATGGCTAAATTATTTGCATCTTATTGTACTAAACTGCGACAGACCCTCGATGCTTGCTGTATTAAGAGATTATATCGTACAGCTAACATTTTCAACTTCTTCATTTTGGTAATCAGAGTCATGTTCACTTGTTGCTTCCATTTTCCTCATACAGTTCAAACATATTACTCGAACCTTGCTGCGTTACATCTTTATCTGGAGTATCTGTCAGTTTACATTCTTTTAGATTGATGAATGGTAGACAGACGTGCAAGTTTTCCAGTAGTATACCCGATGCTCCCCTGCGATCCAGTCTGCTTTCTATAAAGTTCTGTTTTCCAAACAGAGCCAAATTCCGTCCGCTTTCATAACATCGAATATTCTTCTGAAGTCTTTCATAACACTTTCACTTTGTTTCATACAATAGATCTCATAAGAATGAATTAAGATGGCAATTTTCTTGATCACTTGCTGTTCTAAACCACTGGAAAATCTCTTATCTCTTTCGCAATCTTCTTTATTCTGTCTGTTTTTCTCTTACTTCCCTCATACAATGCTACATATCTTCCAATGATATCTTCTTTTTCGGAATTTTGTACAATTCACTTAATTCAAGTAATCGTAAGGGAATTTCAGATCGCTTTCTTACTTGATTTTTCAAATTCTTTTGCCATGTTTTTGAACTTCTCTCAACAATTCACCTATAATTTAGTCATGACGCTTTTGTTTCGTTGCTGTAGATATAAATTTAAATGAACACACCATTTAGAAGTTTTTGATAAAGTAATGAATGAGCAGGAAAAGAAACATTATTTAAACAACATCCTATAATATAGGATTCCTATATATGACCCAATTAACTCTTTCTAGCTGAAACCAGAACTTAATTTTTAATTTTTAAACGTTATTTATCAGATAAATTAATTAAGAATTATGACATTGGTGTTACTCTGTTTCCATTATAGAATTGGAGGCATAGAATAGCAAACAATGTCAATCTCGTAGGACAGTTTGTTAAATGTAACATGTAGGTTGCAAATTAGGGTTTTTAAAATTTTTGTAAATAGGAATATTAGCTTAAAACTATTTAGGAAAACTAAAAAAACACCTAGATCACATTTTTGCCATATATCATTTTTAGACCCTTATGAGAACGCGACGTTTTTTCAAATTTTTTAACTCCGGCGGCAAAAATATCACCTACATACAAAAGTTCATCAAAAAAAAAGCACGAGGAAAAAAGTGATAACCCCAATATATATGTGGGTCAATTACCTGCATTCCATACAGCGTGAAAGAGTAAATTCCATCGAGGAGTCACTGTAAGGAAAGTGAGAGAGTAAATTCAAAGTTTCAGCCAGCCTAATTATTCATCAGATTACAATTCCCATATCGGGTTGAGAAGCATAGTACTTTAGAGCTTGGAAGAACAGTGCGTCAAATATTATGCTGTAGAATTGTAATCTGTACAATTCATGTTATGAAATTAATCGTTGGAGTTGTATTTGAAAATACTGTTAGACAAATACCGAGAGCAAATCGAGCTATTAACCATCATCCTAGGAAAAGTTCGAACACAGACATTTTACTTTTAACTTACTAGTTACACACACCAGCAAACCTTATAAGATTACGTCATCTGGAAACAAAGAATTCATTAACTTGGCATTTGTCTGACCTCATTCATCACATTACGTGAATGACAATACCATTGACTATTTGCATTTTTCTATTTTAGGATAAAACTGTCAATATCTATCTATATATCTATCTTTATCTTTCTTTATCTATCTCTATCTATCTTCATCTCCATCTTTATCACTATCTATCTAAATCTTTTATAAAAATGGTTACAAAAATGTAAATAAAAACGCCTATAAAAATCTGTATAAAAATCTATATAAAAATCTATATAAAATCTATATATAAATCTATATAAAAATCTATATAAAAATCTATATAAAAATCTATATAAAAATCTATATAAAAATCTATATAAAAATCTATATAAAAATCTATATAAAAATCTATATAAAAATCTATATAAAAATCTATATAAAATCCTTTTGCCCTGCATTAGAAAACGAAATTTTGCGTGAACTAAGTAGAACTAGTTACCAGATGTAAGAAAATATATGTAAGAAATTTACTGCACTCAGTTAGACAAAAACTGTAGATGCGATTCGAGAAAAGAGGCGTCGGTTGTGTGGAAAAAGTTTTGAAAAGTTCTATTACTTTCACGATAACGCTCGACCGCATACGGCACGTTTAACTCAAAATAAGCTCACTGGGATCGGTTTTACGGACCTTGCCCCTTCAGACTATTACCTGTTTTCTCCTATGAAAAACTCACCTCGTGGGAAAACGTATCATTCACCGAAGAGGTTATAACGGTGATTTGGAAAAGTGGTTCGCTTCAAAACCCGCGGAATTCTTTGAAAACAGCATAAAACAACTTCCAGAACGCTGGCAAAATAACTATTTTCAACATTTCATATTTACAAATGATTGATGTTTTGTCTTTATTGGTTAAATAAATATTATTTTCTATCGGACAAGACTTTCATTCCAATCCTTTATTTTGAACATTAAGATAATCAATGTACAGTTTTGATTGATTATAATTTTGATTATAAAAGTTTATTTTTTTTAGTAAATATAATAGAGATCAAAATATAGTTCATTCAACTATAAATGACTCAAATATGAATCTACGCGCATTTAAGGGTTAAGATTCATGGTCTTGGTGTTATAGGGCATCAAAGTAGTCATATCTAGAATCATAATGAATCACTGTCAAAGTAAAACTTTTCTGAGGATCCCAAGAAAGTTTTTGTCTTATTTTTATCTGATTTTAATTTCTCTCTAATGAAAAATTTCTAAAGCTTTATTTGAATTTTCTTTTCAGTTCCTAAAACTGAGTCATTCTTAATTTTATCTGAAATAAATTGCAGCATTTGTGTTTTACCGAGTAATTTTAATTTAAGGGTAAAATTAGATTTAAAAAGCATAAATTATAAAACATTTCTCATAACAATTAAAATAGCAATAAAATATTTGAAAAAAAAATAAAAATATTAATAAGAAAATACCTTCAATCATTATATGAGCTCTCCTTATTTTCCAAGCGTCATTTATTTCCAAAACTCCTCTAAACAATTCCAAAAAAGATTTAACATTACGAATAAAGGAATGCGCAAGTTCATTAGAAAGAGTTTCTATAATAGTCTGAGAACATTGTGGATTGTCGTGACAGAGATACTAAAACCCAGCATTGACAACATATAAACATTTCACAATAATTATCACCTTTAATAAACAAATCAGTTCGGCCTTTGTAGTGTCGTTGTAAAAATCTTCAACAACGCGTTTGATAAATTTATTAGTTCGTTGAAAAATATATTTATATAAATGATCTGGTATTTTTCTAATTCTCCAAACCGGTTTGTTATTAATTTTGAGATGATAAGGGTTGCTAATTTCAATTTCTAACACTTCAGGGGGGTCTTTAGCATAAAATTGCTGTAAAGCTTGTCGCTGAGGGATAAGCATATCTATTTGTATGTCTGAACAAGTAGTATATAAGTTATAGCATCGCATCATTTGACAAAATGAATTGATCAGTTTGTTTATATCAACTCTTGCAGAACCAGCGTTAGGATAATATTCATCCAAGCAATATCTAGAAATTCATAGAATAATTAAGAATGAAATATGAGCAGAAACTCCAATAATTGAAATCAGATATGATATGTATTTATATTGGAATAGATATTATTGAAACACATAAATATTGCAAGGCATTTGCTAATAACACAAGATAACTAACAGTAGATGGATTACAAGCCCATGGAAGATTATAATTTTACATTTCCGGTGATTTCAATGGAAAAAAAACTATTGTGCTTCTTCTAATGCCATTTATTTATTAGTTTGTTTATAAATACATTTTTTCTTTTCTTTCACGATGATAGTTTAATTATCTGCTTTATTTCATGTGCTTGTAGTCTTAGTGGTTCAATTCTAATTGCTATGGTCTCATATAACTAGGAACCAAAAGACAACTATTTTTATTGTTGTAAGCATACCCCGAAATATTTCATTTAAAAGTTATCTGTATTTTTCTTCATTTTTGTTTCTTGACATTTCCATTGTCACCTTTTCATCAAATGAACGCTTAATGCCAATAGTCATCTGCAGTTTATAACCAATAGAATGCTAATTACAAAGATCGACAAAATTAGATTATAAATAGTGAAAAAGAATATAAGGATGTTTCATTTATAATTCCGGTGATTCCAGTGGAAATTCTTTTAGCACCATTTATATGTCGATAAATAATTACTTTCTTCTCTGCTATCATGATGGTTCTGGAACTCCTTATTTCCAGTTATCAGTTAACGGTTATCTAATGCTATATGTTATTCTTTTATTACCTTCTCTCTCATTTTGAATATTATGTGGTTCCTTGGTCTTTATTATCCTAATAGTTCAATCCAAATTTCTAGAAAAGTTCACAATTTTTTAGCCTTTTGTTCCTAAGAAGTAAATTACATATGTTTATATTATTGGAAGAGTTGCGGTATTATGTTATATTTCATTTGAAAATTGTCTGTATTTTTCTTCATGAACATAGTCATCCCGTTTTCAAATAGGCACTTAATACAAATCATCATGTGTAGTTTATAACCAACAGAATGCTAATCACAAAGATCGACAAAATTAGATTATAAATAGCGAAAAAGAATATAAGGATGTTTCATTTGTGTAATTGGATGACAAGTCCGTGAAAAATATTCATTTTACAATTCCGGTGATTCCAGTGGAAATTCTTTTAGTGCCATTTATATGTTGATACAAATCATCATGTATAGTTTATAACCAATAGAATGGTAATCAAAAATCGAAAAAATTATAAATAGATTATAAAAAGCGTAAAAGAATAAATTGATGTTTCATATAAAAATTGAAATCACATTAATTTAAAATAAAAATTATTTAAATAATTTCAGAGTCAATCTTAACAAAAAAAATTGAACATCTTCGCATTTTTCTCGATGCCTTTACTTATGATTTTATTATTCTCATACTATCGGGGCTGTATTTTAAAACGACATAATGAACAAGCTAAGAGTTTGGTCGATATTTAAAAGCATTTTCCCAACATATTTAGTTAGATTTGAGATAAGTTAACAATTAGCGAAAGGCAGTAAATATTATCAAAGAAATTAAGTTTAATGAATACAGAAACTTGTTCTGTGGGTACAAAGAAACAGTAAGGCATTTTCTTTGGTAAATATCTGGGCAATAACTAAAATCTACAATGTTTTGCGTCTGTTACAAAGGAAAACTTTATTTCAATTATTTGCAATAAAAACAACAGACAACATTGAAAGGCGAAACGAAAAATTTGAAGCAATGAGATAAAAAATTCGTGACTACTAAAATTAATAAGAAAGACTAATCTTATTTCTTCCTAGGAATTGTACGGCTAAAAATCAATTTAGTCGTGAATTTTACTATTTCTCAAAGTAATTATATATAACTGAAATCGTATTTTCTTACAACTGACAGAAGTTTCAACTGTCAAACCTTCAGTAAAAAAATCATGTAGGAGATGATCAAGGGACATATTATGAAACTCCGTTATGTTCCTGGGATAAGACGTGAATCAAGCGAATGGAAATTCCCAGAAAAATAGGTTGCAGGAAAATGTCATAGAAAATCATTGAAGTTGGCAATTTTTTGGATCAATGTGGCATAATCTGTACGGATTTCACTTGTAAAGTTCTGCGAATTAATTTCACCTACTACAGAAACCTGGTGGACACGTGCAATGTAATAACTGAAACACTCTAAGACAACGCCCCAATCGACAAAAGTGTGTAATAAAAGGCTGTGATTAAGAAAAATGGATTTTTCTTTTAGATCACCATCCCCATAGTTCTGATTTTACGCCCAGCGACTTTTATCTATTCTGACATACGAAGAAACATTTCCTAGGGATGTGGAACCTTTCTTGAAAAATAAAAGTTCTATTTCCTTCAAAAATAACTTTATGGGAACTCTTGCACCACTGGAGAAAAGACGTGGATCACAATGGGTCTTATATTGAAAAATAAACCCTGAATATTCCTGCTGTTTGTATGTTAAAATAACCGTTCCAGTTGGTTTCCTTAAGTACCACATATATCCGATTTTAAAATTGTATAAAAAACTATTATGTTACACGTACGTTTTGAATATTTTAAAAGTATCTTTTGTTGCTTGTAAATGAATTGAATGATTAAATTACACTGTTTTGTAAATGACAAGTTTTTCAATTTGTGACTGTTGATTATTACTTTGGTTGCAAAATATATAAATTTAAAGATTTTAATTTTATATAAAAATAAAGTTTATTTAATATAAAAAATAAAATCATACTTAAGTAAATGAGTTGACAAATTTATATCGAGACAATGACATAGCTCTGGAAATCCCATGTTTGGGTAATCATAAAATATTGACATGAGTTCATTTGCACTGGAGCCATACTCATTTGTATCTTTATTTAACAAAAGATGCATTATGGCCATTAGAATATGGCATAATTTCAATCTTTCATCAATAGGAAATCTCTCTTTTATAAATGTATACAAATCTTTCAAATGTGCATCTTTTTGAAAGTCTATATAATTATATCCAGCAGATGTATCATTGATAGACCAATGACTAATGTATCTGATAAATGTTGCATAAACTGCCCTAATCTAATAAAAGATAATATTATCAGCACTGTACTTGATCACAGAATCAAATTGAAAATAATGAAAATTGAAGATGTAATTGGAAATGATTTAGTACTTTAACAAATCAATCATAGTATAAATTTAGATCGAATTCGTTTAACGCTGCTGCACTATTCACATTTTATATACAATTTTATGTAATTTGGATCAATATGACCTGGATCATCTTAATTAATGATTAAAAAAGAAATGTTTTAACCCGTTATTTATTATAAGTAAATTATTTTTGTCTCTGTTGATATTTTTTCAATTGCATTTTAATTTATTTTCAGACAACCGATCAATATTTTGTTATATAAATTTGACACAAGCACTCAGAAAAGGCAGTGCTGGAAATTAGTGTTAAATATAAGGTGAAATATAGATGGTCTAAAAAGAAATGAAGATAAACGTTTATTTATTGATTGAACACACAAGAAAAATGTAAATAAAACAGAATTTTCAACAAAATTTCTTAGGTAAGTGCAGAGTTTGTACAATAATATAATACATAAATTTTAAAGATATCTTTATTGCCGAGCTTGTATGTTATATGATTAAACATTTTACGCATATAACTGGTGTTAAGGAAACTTTGTGAGAAGTTAAAGCAATGTTATAAATTTTATCCACTATATTCAAATAGAACAATTATTCAAAGGTAATCTGCATTTTAACAATTTAAATACTTGTCTAATATTTTTGGTTATTACAGCTCAAACTTAGTAAATAAGGAATTCCTGGCTAATTACAAACAATATGATGAAATTGAAATCAAGTACTTATCGGTCTCAATGACAGCCTCTTTTAGAATTGAATTTTCACTAAATATGATACATAAATTTTCCATAGCGTAAAACATTAACTTCGACTAGATCAATCAAAGCAACCAGTGGTATATATGGAATGTTTCAGAAGGAAAGTTATGTACATAGGTTTTTCAAGGAATTATAACAGTGTGACTAAATTCCAGAATATTGGTAGATGGTGCTAACTTCTAAATTGAACAACTAGATCAAGTCTAACTATCATGCACTATGTTCTAGTTTAGGGATGTCCAACCTGCGGCCCACTATCAACTCATTAAATTTTTTTTATTTTTTTAGCAAATTTATCAAGTAGTGAGCACAAGAGTCTTCATGTAATTTAATCAAAATACTTTATATTTAATAAATATAACAATTCAAATAAATAATTTTTTGTAATTTTTTGTATTTTTTGTAATATTGTTTCAAAGAGGTTTTTAATTGGAAATATTTTCAAATTTTAACTTACTTGTAAATTTTCACCATTTATTGATTATTTTCAATTTCATTTTCCTTTATTTAAATTTCAACTCTTCATCAATTTTAGCAACAGCTTTATGTTCAATTAAATGATATGAATAGAAATTAATAGTTAATTATATTATAGATGAATAAAATTTAAAGTTTAAATTTAGTAAATAGGAAATATAAAATATCTCCAAATTGATTACCTCAGAATTTGGTGACTCTAATAAATATTCAGTAATCTTTGTCAATGGATAGAAGAAAGCATGAATACAAAATTCCAATCGAGCCCGTTCACTATTCTGCAGAACTAATTTTAGAGAATTAAACCAATCATTTGCCGGTCCCCTAGAATCAATAATATTTCTAAGTTACATATTTCAATTCTAAAAATATTGCCTAATTGTTCTATTTGTTTTAAATCCGATTCCAAATAAAAATTTCGAGAGTAAAGAAGCAACTTGTATCCGCATTTTTTCAAGTTCAGAATAAGGCTACAAGAATTGAATTATCAACTCAAATGAACATGATAATGTTTTATAATTACTATTTCGATTTTATCAGATTTTACTGGAAGCAGATCAGAATCAGGATTGACGAGAGTTGGTAAATCCCGTAGGAAAGAAAAGTATTCCAAGGTATATTGACTTTTTGTATGCATATATTCAATATTTTGAAGAGTTATATTTTCTTCGATGTGTCTTGGTAAGCGGGCAATATTGAATATATTATTCCCATCCATTGCGGACGGGGAATTGGATTTACATTTCTGTAACACTGCCTGTTGAAGATCATTTAAACTCGGATGATTGGCATAATCTTCACGTTCGTAAAATAAAATATATGCACTCCACCACCTTTTTTGACGACGAAGTGAAACCCTTTTAACAATGTGATCATAAGATTCCCCCATGAAATCTCCACCGAACCATTGATTCTTCATTTCTTCAGAATCCATTTTGCACTCAGAAACCTAGATTTTTATTTATACTTGTCAGAAATCGATTCAAAATTGGTAAGAATTTTAATTTATGAAATTTTTTATTGATAAAAACTAAAAATGAAATAATATAAAAACCAATTCAAAATATTCTGGTACTATAATAATAACTAACTTTTGATAGTGGAAAGTAAACGAAATTTAAATCACTTTCTGGACCTGGGAGTTATTAAAAGAGCGATTAAATATTTAAACATATCAACTATTTTTGAGTAGGTAGTAGGTAGAAGTGAGTCCATTATGACTCATCGTTAAGGACAATTTAAGGGCATAGAAAAATTCGAGGTCAACTAAAGGTCAATGCTGTTTTGAGAACAGTTTAAGGTTAATTTAAGCTATTTTAAGGTCAAATTCTGAGGTAAAAGTCCAATTTTCGCAAATTTAAGGTCAACCTCTTACCACCTACCCCATAATTTTAAGGTCAAAAAAGGGTATCATTCAAAAGGTCTTGAATCCAGTGCTCATACCCTCGGTATAAGGTGTAAAACCTTCAAAGGGTCAAAAATCTTCGAATATTTTCAAACTTTATAATATATATCATTCGAAAGGTATTTGAGAGGCGAATATGATGGTCATACCCTCGAAAGTTTATGGTGAGTCAATAACCTTCAAAGATGTTCAAACTTAAATTTTTTTCTAACCTTACAAGTTATATAATATATATAATATATATATAATATATATCATTCAAAAGGACTTTTGACGGTGAGTTCGAAAGTCATCCTCGAAGGGTCCAAGATTCAAAAATTTATACATATCAAGAGTATAAGAAAAAAGAATGAAAAATATAATTAAAAGAAATCATTGACATTGGAAATAATTCAGAAAATTAGATTAGTAACAGTGAAGAGAAAAAAAAACTTTCTTTCATTTTTGAAGAAAAATGGATTATCAAACTATATAATTAAAACATTGATGGACTTTTGTGCTTGCCGAAGGAAAATTATAACTATTGGTTCACCGAAAACAGGAGGGATTTCTAAAGTGCATAAAAATCGTTAATTATGTTTAGGAATAAATTTCGAACTCCAATGACCTTAGTTTCTGGTCATATTGGATCAATGCTACATGGAACTTACTCTCAAATCTGCACACAAATATAGAGTATGATAATATTATTGAGTATAGAAAAATTGTAAACGGACAACATATATAAATAATTATAGGAAAAGTATATTGTGGGAGGCATTGGTGATTATATTGGCTTTCGTATATAGTCTTTGATAATGAGACTCATTTCCTCGAAATACACTTCAATTATCTGGAGTTTTCATCATTTATCAAAAATTTGTCATCGTTTTTTAGTTACACAAATTTTTTATTATTTCTATGATACTTTTTTCTAACGAAAATTTACTATTGAAAAATTCATCAATTTATATTCCATGATATTTATTTTCTATGGAACTTCTTGATACATTATTAGTATTCGATTAAGTTTCAAACATTTAATCAATTGATTTTAAACAAAATCAATTATTAAATTATTAATTTTAAAATTAAATCAATTCAATTATTAAATTAATAAATCAATTATAAAAATAACAAAATCAATTATTAAAATTAATCAATTATTAAATTATTACTTAATAAAGTAAATCAATCATTAAATTATTAATTTTAAAATTAAATCAATTCAATTATTAAATTAATAAATCAATTATAAAAATAACAAAATCAATTATTAAATTAATAAATTAATCAATTATTAAATTATTACTTAATAAAGTAAATCAATCATTAAATTATTAATTTTAAAATTAAATCAATTATTAAATTATTAATTTAAAAACTAATAAAAATAAATTACAAAAACGTATTTTGAAATAGGCTGTTAAAAAGTTAAATTTAGTAAATTGTGATTACAAAAAACGTAAAGATTTCATACTTCTGTGTCATCAAATCTGTACCAGCAATAATTCGAATCATCACATTCTATTCCATTATTAACTGATGAACAGGAATCTGAGCAATTGTAGGGTGTCCCACCTTCACACCTACGCTTTTCTTTAATGTAGGAATAATAATGACCACCTGAGGCTTGACCTCCATGTACTACTACCCCTTTCAATGTATAACGGGTAGAACTTTCTTGATTTTGCGAACATTCACTGATATCTGGACAATCGGAATCACTACTGCTTAATGATGGTGAGCGAACAATTTCATTTATGGAATTCAAGTGATCTCTTTTAGATGTGCCTGCAACTGTATATGGAGCCATATCAAGCTCAATTGGAAATTCAAAATAATCATTAAATTTAACTGATGTATCTCTGGATTAAAAATTTAATTAAAAATTAATAATCGAACAACACGATTCACCTTTCCCAGTCGTAATCAAATCTCTTCAGTTGGATTGCTAAAATAAGAGGAAGCTTTTTAATACACATTCTCTTAACTGTATCTCGTTTTTCTTTACAACTTTCACAATAATATGCATTATCACCTTCAAGAAGGTCACCTTTTACATATTGTTCTAAGGATTCTATAAGGTTTTCATGATGCCTTATATCAACACTGAGAGTAGAAAACTTTTCTTCACATTCATATCTGTCCAATAAAACAATAACTAATATGAAAACCCCAAAGGATTTTTTACCTATGTGGACAACCTTTACAGATTTTTTGATCAGCAAATGTTCCTCCTAAAACTTCTTCAAAAATTTTTGCCATGCCAATAGCATGTAATCCTTCGTCTACTGTATCTACAAGACAGTTAAAAAATTCCAAAGCATCATGTTGTTCTCTAAGATTAACTTCGTCACCCCATAATCTATAAAATTAACATTATTTAACCATAAATCATATTGACATTGACAAGCAAATAAAAATAATTTCATATGTTTACACGGGTAAGATGACATTATTCATATAGATTCACTTGATCTAATTTCAGCACTTTATAAATTGATTAAACAGCTGTTTGTAAACAATAACACCTATATATTGAATGATTAAAAAACAAAAGATTCGTTAGGAAATTGATTTATTAAAAATTAAGTTATTTTTTAGATTAACATTAAGTAAAGAATATCATAGAGTAAATTCCCGTTTGCGATTGAAATATATAAATATAGTATACGTTAGTTGACAAAGGGAATTAAACCCCTAACCTTCAGAACTGTCACAATATGCTTACAAGAAATTGAATATGAAAATATAGGCTTCTACACTATACGGAAAAGGGATTAAAGTTATAATGCAAATAAAGTTGTTCGGTTGATTGGATGTGAGTAACAATGTCGTAGCGAAAGTCTATAAATAAGATATTTCTTATGAATAGGAAAATTATTCAGAAATAGGTCTGTTAATAATGATATAACTAAATTGATTTAGACAATGGAAATACTCCAACCAAATTATTGATGCTCTCAGTGCAGTCTAACATTTTACAATTGACTTCTGCACAAGACCATTCTACATTGTATCGTTGAATGCATGCTATATGAAACCATTAAATATTTAAAACATTAAACTTTCCGATCCTTTATTGAACCATTTAATTTGTTTTTGATAATTTTATTATTTCCTACATTACGTCACTTGGAATGTCAAACAACGTACAACTTGACATATCCAACATTTGACGTCTTATGACATCATTCGATACTCCCTACATTGCATCCTTTCATTCGATATGTTATACATTAAACCATTTTATTTATCCTACACTGCACCATTCAATATGTCGTAGCTTACACCATCCACTATTTCCTTCATTGCACCAATTGAAATGTCAAACAATGAACCATTTAATTTATCTGTCTTTGCACCATTTGATATATTCTACATTGTACTATTTGATGTTCTACATTGCACTATATGATGTTCTACATTGTACTATTTGATGTTCAACATTGCACTATTTGATGTTCTACATTGCACTATTTGATGTCCTACATTGCACTATTTGATGTCCTACATTGCACTTTTTGATGTCCTACATTGCACTGTTTGATGTCCTACATTGCACTATGTGATGTTCTACATTGCACTATTTGATGTTCTACATTGTACTATTTGATGTTCTACATTGTACTATTTGATGTTCTACATTGTACTATTTGATGTTCTACATTGCACTATTTGATGTCCTACATTGCATTATGTGATGTCCTACATTACACTATATGATGTTCTACATTGTACTATTTGATGTTCTACATTGCACTATTCGATGTCCTACATTGAACTATTTGATGTTCTACATTGCACTATTTTTTATGTCCTTCTTTGCACCATTTGATATGCCAAACATTGCACCATTCAGTATGTTCTTCATTGCCCTATAATATATGCCAAACATTGCAACATTTAATTTATCTTTCTTTTCACCATTCGATATATACCACATTGCACTAATTGATGTCCTTCCTTGCACCATTTGATTTATCCTTCATTGAATCATTAAATATACCCATCATTGCACTGATCATCTGATAAATCCTATATTGCACCATTTCACATGTCTTGTATTGCACTATTTGTAGCCATAAATTCAACCATTCGATACCTCCTAAATTTAAGCATTTAATAAATCATAATATTTATTACTATTTAATTCCACTGTCCGGCAATTTATAACATATATTTAAGTGTTTTAGATATAAGACAAATATAAAATAAATGAATAATATAACAACCATGGAGTATAAACGATGGCTGAAAGGATTATTATTCACAAATTATCAAAACATTTGCAAATAAGAATAATCCTCAAATCGATAAATGTTTTGTATCTAAATGTGAAAATCTGAGTCCCATTGATTAATGTATAAATAATAAAATAATAAAATCAAATTACAACATTTAATTTAATCTATAAATTAAAAAAATTAATAATTTACTTGAAATGTTTCCAAAATCCAGAAGGTGTAAAATATTGATTTTGACTAAATGCCAGATTGCCAAATATCATTTGTACCTCTCGTAATATGTCCAGTTTTATCGTTTTAGAGTCGACAGCTTTCTTACTGCAATCCTTTCGAACATTATATAGGATATTCTGAAAATGATAAATATAGCTATAAATAAAATTCCAATAATTAGTTGTCAACATCTTCATAATCATCTCTCACGGCCGGCGGTCCAGCATCGACCGCTAATAATGCATTTCTGATTGGTGCTATCATGAATAACTGCTGAATGATAGAGTTCATATAGCAGGTTGCACCGGCATTTTTGAGACCGACAAACCCAGTTGCTGATCGACTGACGAATAAAGGCTTGTAGTCCCATTCATTTATACTGAACCGATGATCTGGAACAAGAAATAACTAGAGAGCGAGAAATCATATTGATTTTGGTTTACCACAATAGAAAAAAGCATTTAATCTATCACATAAGCACTCGATATTTGAACCAGATCCTGCTATTAAAACTCTCAGTAATTCAAAAGCGGATTTCTGACTTTCTAGACTATTGCAAATTGGATTCAATAATGGTGAGGTGGCCCATTGGGGAAATTCTCGGTTTTCTTCTGCATGGGACATTTGGAAATCCCGAGGCTGTTCTTGTTGGTAAATTTTAATGTCACTATACCTTTTCGATGAGGGAAATAGAAAAGAATTCAATATGATCTAAATCGGTATTAAGAATAGAAAGCAGTCTGAAATCATATAATCAATACATTAATAAAATCATAGCTCCTGTTGATTTGTGATTTCGACTGTGGAGTAAAAAATCTTAATAGTTCTTTAATTATTTTCAATCGCCCAATCAACACGACTTCATGCGTTACTCGAGCTTGACTGCTTACGTTATCTGGTAAGCTCTTAGAATAATAATGACTAAGATTTCTTATTCAAATAAACTTTGTTCATTACTTTAATCTCCAATAACCGCTCTAGCTGGCATTTTAGCAGAGGTTCTGTATTTGACAATTGTGATCCCATTTTATGGGTGTCATTTAACAATTTCACCACTAAATTAAATACATCTCCATATTGGACTGGATTTTCTCCGACATTCTTAATTATAAGCCAAAATAAAAATATGGAATAACTTAAAATTGAGCTAATAATTGAGATAATACACTAATGGAAAATCAATAGTAGTAATAATAATAAACTTTCCAAAATTCCTTTATATTTAATGTCCGTGTACAGTTTCAAGGCGTTTCATTTAAAAGTTCAGCATTTTTATGTACATAATTGGAAGCGTCGATTTTCCGACAATTAAAAGGAGATGGATGCAAGTTGAATTCTATAAGCAAAACATGATCAAATCAGCACATGCCTTAGACCAATAGCTCCTCACATTTTTGAAGTTACGAAACCGTTTTGGTTATAAGAAAAATTTACGGAGCACCAAAATCATATAAAGGCCTGATTTAACAATAAAGTGTTTGTGGCAAATATTAACCCAGATGATGTCGATAAATTACTATTACTATGGCACATAGGACTAAATATTATTATAAATGCTCGGAGAAATCATTCTGTTAAATACATAGGCAATTGTTTCGATTAACATAAATATTAATAATTATTGTTGTTGTCGGACTTGTGCAACAGCCGGTAATTGGTGAGATCGTTGAATTAAGTTTATAAACATTCCATTAAACGCAAGACTCAAAACATTTGAATAATCGTTATACGGTAATCAATATAACTTCTAAAAATGGGAAAGAAACCATACTAATATGTAAGATGTCCTATTCATAGTGTAAAGTGTGAGAAAAGTTTTTAAAAACTCAAGAAAAACCTTGATATAGATTATGAAATCGATTTTTCAAGATTTTCACAAGTTATCAATTTTTATTATCTTAACAAAATACCATATCATATTGCATCATAATAATTATTCAAAATGGACTTTGTAAATAATTAAGTTTTATGATTTAAAAAATGACAAAGAAAATCTACTAAATTTATTTAATGGGTCATAAAATAAAAAATATCTTAAAATTTTATATGAAATCTCTATTGAAAATCAATTAAATTTTTATTACAATAGAAAATCGAATAAAATAATCAGATTAATGGTTTTACAAATAACTTATATAATGTTTCATAATGAGATCATAGATTAGGAATTTATTGAAAATAGAGAGGTATAGCCAACTTAGGAGTTTGATTGGAAATCGAACTCAGAATTGTTCATAGTGGAATTGAAAACCAATAAACCGGTTTATCAATAAATAAACCTAAAATTTAGCTTGGCATTGTCGGTAAGTTTAGTCAGATACACCATAGAATTGTTTGATAATCAAAATTAACGACAACCGAAAAAATCCCATTTGAAGTTACCTTCAAACAGTTTCATAACAGCTCCATTCCAAATCAATATAATTTTTTAATAATCAGTAACTTTCGTCCATAGAGTTAATACTTAAACCGAATGCTCTTATCGAGATTGTTCTAAGGTTGGTCACCAGGAAGACGTTCTGCAGATATGGGTACATTTTAAAACGAAATTTATAACTGCTTTCTCCAATTTACGAAGACCACACATTGGTGCTCCGGATATTGCGTGAAACATAATTCTTTTAACATTCCAAATCACTGTTTTCACTCTTGGTAATACATAAATGCATCTGTAGTTAGATAGATAAATAGGGCTATAAAAATGTGTTTTGTTCTGGGAAAAGGTTGAATACTCGCAATTTCTCATAAAAACATCACCGTTAGAAGAGGTTTTGTTTCATTTTAAGTGAAATAAGGATATCCGTGAAATGCAAATTTAACAAAGCAAATTTGTAAAAAAGGATGAAAATTTTTACAGAAATACACCGTTTTCAAATCCATTCTATTTCTAAAAATGGGTACCAATGAGCGAATATTTTTATATAATTTGATTTATTTGTTTTCATTAATTAAAATTTATAATGAATTTTATAATTATTTTTCTCAAAAATAATTTCAAATTTCGATTTATATCTTTTTTTTATTTGTTAAATGATATTTAAACAATATTTAAAAACTTTTTGATCTATTAAGACCTTAAATAACACAGAAATTGATTTAATTTCATAGTCGTCATTATAACATTAAGGTAAAAAATCGATGAAAGGCCAAAATAATTTGACCAAATAAAATAATGTAGGTCAAATATGACAATAATGTAGGTCAAATATAACAATAATGTAGGTCAGCTATAAACGCTATGTAGGTTAAATGTAGCAATAACGTTGGTGAAATATAGCAATTATGTAGGTTAATTATAACAAAAATGTAGGTCAAATATAACAGTAATATAGGTCAAGTATAAACGTTATATAGGTTAAATATAACAATTTTGTCAAATATATATCAAATATATGTCAAATATTATTTGATAATCAAAATAAACGACAACCAAAAAAATCCCATTTGAAGTTACCTTCAAACAGTTTCATAACAGCTCCATTCCAAATCAATATAAATTTTTTAATAGTCCGTAATTTTCGTCCATAGAATCAATACTTAAACTGAAGGTATGGAGCTAATTTTCCGAATGTATATATATATATATATATAATGTAGGTCAAATATAACAATAATATATGTCAAGTATAAAGTTATATAGGTTATAATAGGTTATAAGTTATATAGGTTAAATATAACAATAATGTAGGTCAAATATAACAATAATGTAGGTCAAATATAACAATAATATAGGTCAAGTATAAACGTTATATAGGTTAAATATAACAATTTTGTAGATCAAATATAACTATATATGTCAAATATAACAGCTGTGGCGGTCAAATATAACAATTATGAATGTCAAATACAGCAATTATGTAAATAAAATATAAAAATCATCTATGTCAGATATAACGATAATGTAGGTCAAATATAAAATCATTAGGCAGTTTACTGGCACTCCAAGGTAATTTCAAGTTCAAATAAAGTATCCTATATATAAAAATCAGTAGCTCAAATATAAAATCAGCATCCAAATGATTCCTGAATATAAATTTGATCTAGGAGATTTGGCTTAAATAATACAAGGACACATCTATTTTTTGTTAAATTCAAAATTTTATCGCACTTAGCCTGACTCATTTTATATAAATTACCAGTAATATTTTCCCATATTTTTCCTTATTTCATTTTACACTAAAACATATTATTTATAGTCTGATAAAGAAATGGTCAATAAAAACTTTATATAAACCAAAATATTATAAAATGATAAATATTTCTAAAATTATCATAGATATAAAGCTTACGTGAAGTTTTGTAAAAAGCATTTGAATAACGTGCTCTATGGCTTTGCTATTGTCACTAAATCGAAGAATTAATCGAAATTCTTCAGAAGATTTCCGTCTAATGTGGCTGTTTTTAGTATATAACAATAATACCATGATAAACTCCTAAATACGTTTTTTTACAAATAATAAAACTATAATTATACTACTTTAGTGTATTTTTCTTTAATTAAGTCTAGAATATTCGTGTCGGAAGAACATGCTAGCACAAGGCTGAGACATTCAAGAGCACAAAAAGTTGGCTGATTTGTCAGTTCGTAAACATCATTGTCGTTTCTCCAGAATCCATTATTGCTACTTATACTACAATGAATATCCGGCGACATGTTATTATATTTGTTGATGTTACTGAGTGAAGTATCAGGTCTGAAAGATGCGACAGATCTACTGCGCTCTGATAAATTAATCGGTGGACACTTTTCTTGGAACTTTTTTATATCACATGACATTAATTCTAATTTGTTTCCAATAGCACAAGACCATGACAACTTTATAAATGAGTCAACATCTTTCCTTTGTGGTAAAAGTTTTGAAGATATGTTACAAAGCATCTGAAAGGTAAACACATGTAAAAATACAAATGCTACAAAAATTATTTTAATTATATACGCATTTAACTACGTGTCGCCATGCCAATGACAAACACAAAAAGTCATGAGACATGTATGTTTTTATAGTTAATAAGAGATTACAATTGTTAGATTATTTTCAGGATCACCGAGAAAACACTATATCAAAATAAAACTTTTAACTAAACATTTGTCAATTATTTTCAAACCCTTCAAAGTATCATAATTAGAAGTATTTGAACCATTTTTTTAAAAATATATGATATAATATAATATAATATATAATATAAGAAAACGTAATATTGTATATTTATTTATTATGGAAATGGCTTCTGAATGTTCTGTTTCTTCTAAGCCTTCTGAAGATAAAACAAAGCACCGTAGGAAGATACTTACTATCCCGGAGGAGGTGAAACTCTTAAATAAGATCAAATAAGTTGCCAATATTACGACGTGAATGAGTCTACAATACGTTCCATCCGCAAACAACCGTGTAACGTGTATTGTCTCTTTCAACAAGGAAACCAAGAACGTCATGACAAGTCTTAATATGTTCATAGTAAAAACGGAGTCTGTCCTAGTCATTCAGATCAGCGACAGCCACAAGAAAAATATTCCGTTGGATTCACTGTTAATCGCTGAGAAGGCAAGACAGCAAGCAATAAAGAGAAAAATGAAAATCAATTAAGAAAACCCAAAAGTATTATCAGATGTATGCCGTTTTATACGTAGAAGCTGCCTCTGATGATCTCCTTGCAGCAGAGAACTATGTAAACGACTCGTTCCAGAAAGTGCATGAGGATGGTGAGTATCGGCCAGAACAGGTGTTTAATATGGACGAAACAGGACTGTTCTGGAAAGGAATGCCTTCTTGGACATAATCATCGCGTGACTATCGTTATATGTGGAAATGCCTAGTGATTTTTGCTCAAGCCTCCCCTTATCTATAAGGCTAAGAATCCTAGGGTCCCAGAGAATAAAAACAAAAGCCTCCTGTCATTGTATTGAATACACACCCACAAGAATTGGATCACGAGGCAGTTGACTCGGACTCGTTACACTAGTGCTTCATTTCCCAAGTCAACCGGTATCTTGCGGAGAAAGGACTCGTGTTTAATGGCTTTCTCCTCTATGGCGATGTGCGAATTGAGTTCCGTCTTTCCACCACTACTTCGCTGATCCAGACCATGGATCAAGGTGTCATTTGTGGGTTCGATACACCCTACAGCATCGACTTTGAGAAGAATTTATTGCTAAAGCAATATTGATGGAAGAACATAAATGACATGAAGACGGGGACCTTGAAGTCCAGCTAGAAGAAATTTTGGTCTAAAATTCTCCGCGTCTACAGAGGATTAACCTCGGTGGATATAACTCAGCAGTGTATAAGGCAGTTAGACTAGCCCGGTTGTTGGGGAGAAGTTTTCACGGATATGACTCGTGATTAGCTGACAGAAACGTGTTCGGATCTCTTAACTGATGATGATCTAGTGGATATGATTGAGTCTGCGAATGACGAGGGGTGAAGAGCACACAGAGCTTCCAGGAGGTCAGGAGGAGTGAGTTGGCCTTACACTTTAGCGTATCTCGCAAGTCTAAAGAGCTATTAAGAAAATTGGATCCACAAATGATGCGTGCATTGATGTTTCATAATATTCTTTATGGTGCAATAGAACCCTACTAAATCTCCTCGCGCATATGAAAAGAAAGCGCCAGAAATTCCCTATCACAGTATCCGTCAACCGTACAGTTGGACACCCACTACCTATGCCTAGTACGGTAAACGAAAATAAAATTACCGGGAAATTTTTTTTTCTAAAAGATAAAATAAAATTGACAAAAAAAACAATTTTAAATTTCCATTTCATAATTTTTATTTCAAAAATATAAAATATGAAAAATATAAAGATTAATGTATTATTATAAATCTAAACAAACTATAATAATATTTTAGAAACAAATAAAAATAAAGTAAAAAAATAATAATGACACAAAAATAGCTTTATTAACTAATAGTTTTCTATTTATTAACATTTCTTAAAAAATAGCTCCTCAATAAACTTAAATTATTTAAAGTGCAATCCTCTAATTTTGTTCTTATTTTTGTACAAAATAACCCAGAGCCCGAGAATACCCTTTCTGAATCAACACTTGTTGGACGAATTGTCATCAAATAATCATATACCATTTGAATATACTTTCCTCATATTTTCTCTTGACGGAAGTACTCCAATTCTTTTTTCACAATATATTGCCATTTTTTGTTGTGGAACTGACCCTTACTGGCATTCTATTTTTTGTTTTATCAGATCGTATAATTTCTGCTTTATATGCATTTCTATATTAACTGTAGAAGTGTCAATATTTTATTATCTGACTCTAAACTAATATCCAAATCAGTAAAATTTAACTGAATCTGACTATCAACAACAATAATCGAAAGTATTTCCACAATACTTTTTATTATTGTTGCTTTTTTGGTGATATGAAAAATATCGTAATTTTCCTGATTCGAAAAAACCAAATTAGGGCCTGTCAAATATTGCAGAACATGGAGTACTCGATTTGGTAAGTGGCACGTTAATATCAAATGTAATAGCATAATAGTAAAATAAAAACTTACCTTAGCTTTTAAAACTCGCACAAAATACAAACAAATTAACTTAGAAAATATGTAATATAAAGTAATTTATTTATAGAAATTATAACTTTTTGTAAATCGTGTAAAGGACTCGTAACTCTTACTTTTAGGTATTTATAAATACGATATTTTACACATAAAAATTTTAGCAAGGATTTTTAATTTACCGAATTTACCGGTAAATTAACCGAGTGTTTTTTTGCCAATTTACCGGTTTACCGGTATACAATCCATACTGTCAAGTATTTACAATAATATGTAATACATGCATTTTTTCTCTCATTTTGTCTTACCGGTATATATATATATATATATATATATATATATATATATATATATATATATATATATATATATATATATATATATATATATATATATATATATATATATATATATATATATATACCATAATTCTAAGTGTTGTAAATAAGTTTTCCATGCTATGACTACGGAAATATTCAATTTATTACCAAAGAATCCTACTTCGCGGAAATTCATTTATTGTGGTAGAGCCTGGATATACGAGGAATTACTATAATATGTAATATATAATATGTAATATATAATATGTAATATATAATATGTAATATATAATATGTAATATATAATATGTAATATATAATATGTAATATATAATATGTAATATAATATGTAATATAATATATATTATAATATATAATTTAATATATAATATAAGATATAATATAATATATAATATAATATATAATATAATATATAATATAATATATAATATAAGATATAATATAATATATAATATATATATAAAATAAAATATAAAACAAAATAATATAAAATGAAATGAAATAAAATAATTTTAAAAATAAAATAAAATACATAATATCATTATTATATTAACAACATCAAATTCAATTAAAAATCACTTTATAACTAAAAATCCAATATTAATACCTCTTTATCATTTTCAAATTCTTTTATAACTTGCTTGAATTTCTCATTGATAACTTCATAGGAAATTGTACAATGATAAAAGTTTTCTTTGAGCAATTCGTTTAACTTTTTAATTTTGATTTTCGATGCTAATTTTTCTCTAAATGTGATGACACCTCCATAAATAGACAGTAATAAATAGATAATTTTCAATAGCCGTATTAATCCAATCAAACGAATTGAACTAGTTTCACAATTTTTCGGAACAAATACCGACATAAAATGTTTATTGTCAAAATGAATTATTTCTAATAAATATTTCAGGGTGTTATTTTTAAGCAAATTTTTCTAAAAATTATTGAAATTTAATTTAATTTAATTTAATTTCTATTACTAACAATTAATAATATGGAATTAGATGATGCTTCTTGATTATTACAGGGCAATAGCAAACAATAAAGAATATTAACTGTATAAATGGTTTGCATAGGAGTTCCTCTGTGTAATAATTCTTCTAGCTGATCAGCATTACCTTGAAATGCATTAAAATATTATTTATTGCAGATCAAAATTGAAAATTTTAAAAAATTGCACTATTAGTTAAATAGGATTCAATTGCCTTAATTCTATTTAATCTGAGCATGAAAAAATTAGATATAAAAGTTATAGATATTATTATAAGAAATACTGTAGATTTTCACCTCTGATTTCTTTTCAATTGGAATTGTATTTATGGATATAGTAATAAAACATATACGGTTAACATTGTTTGGTATTCAGCAGTTATTATTAACTAGAGCTGCAAGACAAATACGATAAATTGTATCATATGATAGATGTTTTTATTTGTATAATTTATAATATAGGTCGGTAACTTCTTTCGCATTATAAAATATAGTGTCCAGAATGTATAATATTGAAATGTATGTTATTTATTAAAAAAAAGTAGATGAGAAAACAATATTTAACTTCACTATTTTATTTTGTCAATAATTAACTACGATGAAATGCATAGATAAAAAATTTATGTTAGATTTAGTATTTTAATATAACTGGCAACTAATGATAATCGGGCATGCAATCTGTGAAAAAAAATTTGTTTTGTGTTTTTTTCACTATTACCAAATTTCATTATTTTTTAGACTAGAAAATAAATAATTAAAATGAATTTTCGGCGCATCTTTTTATCTTTTGTTATCATTTGTTATGTGCTGTTAAAATATAATACATTTTGTAAGTTGATCATCTTTAAATTTTACTTGATAATGTAAAAATATAATAAATGTTTTATCTGATACACTTGGTACATCATAATATTAATTTATAAATTGTTGAACATAACATATAAATTAAGGTAATTCTCATTTTTGAACTTTGACTTTCCTCATGTAGAACTTTGTAATTTTGGTACTTCTAAGAGAAAGAAACATTTTTTATTTTTTTTTAAAATTTATGTGATTTTTTAAAATAAAATTGAGTGATTTTAACTGAAAATTGTAAAAATTATTCATCGAAATACATTAATTGCTTACTTCAAGAGTGCTCAGAATGTGTTTAGATAACTTGACATTCATTTAAGATAGCGTTAGCAGTATACGGTAAAGGTTTCGTATTAGGTCTTATTTAATGTAATAATTGTTATATAAATAAAGGAAGATGCTTAATAAAAATATTGAGACAATTGTGACTCCTTGTGAATGGTCGATTGGTAAAGTTTGAGTAAGTAATTGTTGTGATTTTATTTGATGCCATCGTAACATGTGAATTTGAACTGGAAATTGTCGCATAAACATAAGAAAATTTTCTCAATAAAATCAAGAATTACCTACAGAGATTTCCAGATTTCATATATACCTAAACCTCCGTTTGCGTCGTTAATTAATTTTCGTCAAAAGTGACAAGAGCTATGGCTGACACTATAAATTGTTACAAAGAAATCTATTTGGAAAAAAATCTTTGTCAATTCAGCAAACTTTGAACAGTTTTTTGATGAAATTACCACAACAACCAAATTAGCCAACAGAAATGACTATCGATATAGAATCTTTAAGTTCAGAATAAAAAAAGGTATGCTATTTTAAAAACTATACTTTCTGTGATATTTATTGAATTTTTGTTGTTTTAATTTATAATTTTTTATGTTGTTTTTTTTCTTTAAGTTTAAAATGAATTAAAGGATTTAAAAAATTATCAAATGTAAAAATTATAATGTTCATGAATTTAGCCAACTTTTGTTTTAATTTAATAATTTTTTAAGTTTTTTTATTTAATGTACTGTTTTAATTTATAATGAATTAAAGTTTTGTTGATTTTCATATAAAATTTGGTTTTTTCATGAAATTTACTACAGGATACCAATTAATGAAAAACTGGTATAAACACATACAATAAATGATTTCGATTTGCGTCGTCTTTCTACGGTCCAATTAACGACGTAAATGGAGGTTTAGGTTCTTGTTTTAATAAATTCAGTATAACAATTTTCACGTTAAATTATCTTCATGATCACTCAAAATTACATAAATTCGACTAAAAATATAATAGATAATAAAACTACCACAATAAATACTTACGAATTCTATTTAACTCATTACCACCCATTGTACTCACATGGGTACACTTGTTAAAGGCGTTATTTCATGTGTTTCTATAATGATTACCCTGGAAATGACCCATTTCAACAATATATGGCACTAGTAGTCTACGAAAAAATTCTCCATATTTTTTTGTTATAAATGTTCTAATTTGTCCAATATGTCATAATAAATAACGATTAGAAGAAATTTTTACGTGTAGTTTTCTTTTTGGCGTTAATGGGTTAATATGAGATCAAGAGATATAGAGGTAAAAAATTACTGTTTTTCAAAAATAATTGTGAATTATATTATTACTATTATTAATATAAATATTAAAATAAAGGAAATAAATTAAATTTGGTAAATTAATTTAATAATAAATAAAAATTAATTTAATATTAATTGAATTTGAAAATAAAAAAAACATTGGAATATGAGCAAATAAATTTTTACCTGAATTTTTTAAAATTGAATCTGCAATAGAATTTTGCAAATGAAAATCGGGCGATAACAAATTTAAAAGATGTTGAATAGACCACCGTAATTTTTCGTTATTTATTTTTAATGATAAATCTCCAATGTTGATTATGAGTTCCATATAACTTTTGTTTTTAGAAATACTGACTCCTGGAATATTTAATAAATTAATGACTTGAACGCTGTGTTAAAGGCTATGTAATAAAAATATTTCTATGGCACAATGGTATTTTAAAAAGTAAAATAGAAATAAGGTTAAAAAAACTTATCGATAATAAAATATTATAAAATTATAAATGAGTGAAAAACAAAATATAATACTATATTTCAATAAATTGCATAACTTATATAGGTTCAGAATTCAGATTTTGTAATTAAATATTGATTCGGTTTTATACATTGAGATTTGAAATTTTTCAAAAATCAATAAAATCGCGTAATTTAAAACAATTTTAGTTCTCTTTGAAACATTTTGATATATATTTATACAATAATAATCATATTAATTGAAATGACGTTAAATAATTAATTTCAATGTACAATTAAGAATTTCATAATTTAATTACTGTTACCATAGCTGTTAGGCAAAAAAAAATTAATTTTTTTTTAATATTTAAGATATCATAGTAGGTTTTAAATAAATTATTAGCAAAATTTGATAAATTATGTATCATTCGAAAGATAAAATTACATTTTTTATAAAATATCGAAATAAAAACGTCCTTCGGTCGATAAAAATTAATTGTAAGATGTTTAATTTCCTTTCGCTGTTTAATGACGAAGTAAGGGTTTCCAGATCTATAAATATTAACTAATTACGTGTAAACGGATAGATCCGGGAAATTTCAGTAAAATTTGAAATTCAAGGATCAACGTGAATTATTTCAAAGAATAGATTGTTTCTATTATTAGCTGCTAATACATCTTCTAAATTATTTTTTAAATCTGGTTCAAAAGTTAACGTCATAATTCCAAGTATTTATTTAATGAAATATTGTATAATTTCCAAACAAATTTTCAGTGTTGAATAAAATATTTTCAAAACCATTTATTGAAATTCAGATATTTAAAATATATTTATTTAAAAATGATTTACTAATAAAAAGCTTGTTTTATTTTTTAATTTTTTAATTTAAAAATTTCAATTTAAAAATGTTTTTAAAAGTTATTTTAAATAGTCAATTATTTATCATTTAAAATTATCTTAATAAATCATTGAAATATTTAATTCTCAGCTGAAAACACCTCACAGATCTATTTGGTTTCATAAATAATTATTCTCTTATTTACAATATATATTTACAATACACTATGTTCCAGTAATTACCGTGATAAATTAATATAATTGCACTTAATTTCAGTCATAGAAAGGTTTTGCGTAATGTTGAATGTAAAATTTGATAAAGTCAAACGACACAATTGTCGAATTTGTTACAACGAAAAATTATCTGAAATAAGAAAGACTCCTAAAGTTAATGTGTAGAATGAAAATGATTAAATTCAAAATTTGCATATTTAGCTGAAATATTTACTTTGATATCCTTCAGTAGTTTCTCAAATCACAACCTCTTAATAATGACTTTTTGATAATATAGTACTTCAAATACGTGGAGCACTATGTAGTAATTGTACTAAATCTATGATTGCAATTCTGCATTACTAAAACAATTGTCTAAATCAACATATGTCAAATTCTAAATAGAATAAATTAAAGTTTTGAAATTTGCTTAAATTTAGATAGTGGTTGGTCACATTAATAATATCAATTCCAAATAACAGCGGTATAAAATAAAAATATTTTTAAAAATAAATGATGTCATAAAGGAAATAAATTTTATAAATCATTTTTTAGAGCATATTTATATTTTAATGATCATTTTCATTATTGTAATGAGTCAAGATTGAATGAATTTCAGTTTCTTAATTACAATATATCTTATTGAAAAATTATTGCAAATATTACAAATTTAAATATTTAAAACTATATCACTTTCCTCAAAAATATTGATGTTATTGATTATTATTGTTATATCAAGTGAAACTTAATTATATGAGTTTTGATTCTATGATATTGATTAATGTCCATATTGAATTCCTTCGTGTATTATGTCCATCTTGAATCCCATCCCAATTAACTGACGCTGAACGTTTGTGCATTTGTCATGTTGATAATAAATCTTAATCCTAAAGAAATGATTGCTCAATGACACAAGATTGATTATTAATAGTTTGTATCTAAATTGCATCAAAGCAGAAATCATGGCAGATAGTAATAAATGAGAAGATGTTCACATTCCTCGAATTTATTTGGTGCCAGATGATAGTAGTATGTCATTAAAAATAAATCGTCGTCAATTTCCGGTAATATTAGTATTTGTTGTGACCATTAACAAGGCACAAAGTCAGTTTTTGATCATGTCGGTGTTTATGTATCAGAACCAGTTTTCGGAGATGGACAATTATATGTAGCTTTAACTCAAAATAATGATTTAATTTTAAACAATTTATTCAATCTTTTTTATTATTTCAAAATTTTTATTCACGAATTTCACATTGAAAAATAAAACCCCCGATATTTTAAATGGGTTATTTCTAACAATAAATTAAATTCTTCGATACCATTTATTTCAGTTTGATTATTCATTAAATTATCACATTGGGTCAATTTGATTTACTATAATTAATAACTAAGCCACTAGCGTATCATTATGTATATTTGCTTACCTATTAAATAACTATATGTTTATTATTAAAAACTTTTCCAAGAGTAATTCAATACAATTCATGCAAGAGTAATTCAATACAAAATATGATTGATTTTCAGACAATTAATCTAGGGAAAATTTAATCCAAACTCTTAATTACTAAATTAATGTTAAAATAACAAATTCTATTTTAAAATATAATTTTAATATATTATATTAAGAAAAATAATTTTATTATTTACCTGGCAAATTTTCTTCATTCTTCTCAGTGTCTGAAATAATTGTAATAAAAAAATAATGGAAATAATTATTTAGAAAAAATTTGTGAAATTTATGTGTGATTTTAATTTTTGTTCGTAGAAAAAATAAAGTATTAATAAAAATTATACATTTAAAAGTTCAGTTAAATATAGCTGTTAAAATCCGACAAATAATATAGAGGATGAATTATTATAAAATTAGAAACATGATTAAAATTTAGACAATTACCATTGTATATTCTTTACTAGCTAATTGTATTGATATTTGGTTGCATTGGGAAATATAATAATTTTTGTCAAAGTTTATTTTTGTTAATCAATATAGTACACAGCAAAATAATCAGCAGAAGTAGACTTTTGTAAATTTTGTGTTTTATAATACTCAAATTTTAAAAAATAAGATAAATTGTATAAACTCATACTCAAATGGACAGGAAAATAGTTAAAACATCCCACTCACATTAATTTTTTCTCAAAAAAAGTGTTTACTTTACGTGGTCGCTGCTGAATAAGCGATATATGCATATGAAAAACTTCCAATAATACTTGGTTTCCTTCCCGTTGAGAGTAGTCGAAATATTCTTGCCATAATAAGTATGAAGCCAAAAACAATTGGCAAGAATTTTTGCCAAGATGAGTGGAAATGGTTAATGTACGTTGACATTATTCTTGTTAGTCAAACATCGGTTTAGAATATTCACTACAAGATGAAACTTGTGAAAGACGGCTAATCTAATTTGATGAAGATATGTTGAAAGATACAGTTGAAACAGACCCACTCGTAACAGTAAAGACTTTGCCATCAAGTCAATTGCAATTAGTCAAAGGTTCACTGACATTGATAGGGAGGGCATCAATATTAGAAAAATTGGTACCATACGATTTACCACACAACATATAATTTAAACGTATTAATGCATTCTCTACTTTTTTGTCATGTTTCAAATGTACAATGGTCGGAGATGAAAAATGAATAAAATAGCATAAAATATTGTCAATAAATGTCCATTTTATAATGTTTAGTCAATTAATAAACATCAAGTTTGTATTTGGGAAAAACGGCTCATCCGCTGCATTCTGGTGGATTTTATACCTCGCAATAACCATTTGGTTTGATGTGAAATATGAAAATTTAAAGGCTAAAAAATAATCACTGGCCGATTTGTTTTAGGTCGAGACAAAAGAATTTAAAATTTGATTAAAAAAGGTGTGAAAACGATTGTAGGAAATTATGGGGAAATAGATTAATGATTTTGAGTTGATAAAAGAGCGATTTTTAGAATTATATCAAACTTAAATTAAAAATATTTTTAAAAAATCAAAACTAAATATTGCATTAGGAAATCATAATTCCTATTTTAATGATTTAAATTTATCGATATTATTGTGAAATTAAATACCAAATGATTCAGTATTCATCAAAATATTTAAAACCTTAGTGGCACTTACAAGGTATTTTAAAGAAAACCTTTACAAATTAATCGGTGGAATTGTTGTAGAATTTCCAATCGATTATTGATAAAAAAATTCTTTATTTGCAATATCAAAAATTCAGGGTTACATTTGATAAATTCTGTGGTTGGGTTTAAAATTTGTATTGATTTATTGTCAAATAACAACAATCAAAATGACCACATTTTAACAAAATTTCTCTATATCTCTTTCTTCTATCTCTCTCTCTTCTACCCCGCACTTCTATCTTTAATCACTTTTTAAACTCACTTCCATTTCTCACTTTTATCTCATTTTTTAACTCACTTTTATTTCTCAAATCTCTCACTTTTATCTCATCTTCTCTCTTTTATTTCTTTTCTATCTCTCTTTTATCTGTCTCCTTTCTATTCTTCCTTCTATCCTTGATCTATCTAAATTCATAACCAACGTACTGTGATAAGTAATTGTTGACATGGAATGAGGGAAATCTTTCAAAGAAAATTATACACGTATTATTTTTAAAGAAAAAATTCAGATTCTCCATTGAATGCTATAAAATTCTATGAAACATGTATATAAATTTATATCAATATTTGACATCAACCTTTCTCAACTCCTTTGAATTAGCCTCAAGAGAATCAAGTCCGAAAATATATCTATGTAGTCCTCATCTGTTTGACTCATTTTCAGCTGTCTATATCTTCTGGGTTTCGAGATATCGAAAATCTCTTTTTATCTATTTCTTTTATCTTTCTCTACCAACTCTCATTTTTATTTTTCATCTCTCACTTTCATCTCATTCTCTCTTTTTTACAGGTTTTATTTATAAAGATAATATTTCAGATTCTCTCCCGTGAGCCTCATATAGCTCATGAGCCTCACCAATATATATATATATATATATATATATATATATATATATATATATATATATATATATATATATATATATCAGCCCCCTGTATCTTTTGGATTTCGAGATATCTTATAACCGATTTAAATAGCATGGTAAGAGCAGTAGCAGTCTGGCAAGGTTAGCAATCGGTAGATAATGCATTTCAAATCAAATCAAAGTCCATTTAATATAAGTGTCCATTTTAATATTTGTATGAAAATTCTATCTAATATCCATTCTTTTAAAGAGTTAATTTTATTTTTTATTTAACAAAAAATTCCATTGCGGACCAATAATTATCAATACCAAATATACCATACTATCAATATAATTGTAATATTTTATTGCGATTCTGTGATAATAATATTTTATAAATAACTAATTTCAATTATTTATTATAAAATTATAAAATACCTATTTCTTCATATTTTTCTAGTTTATTGTAAGGCAGAGAATTGGAAAATATCGGTATCATCCTTGCATGAAGGACAGTGCTGTAAATGAATGACAAATCATCGTCTAAATTTCATTTTAAATATAAACCTATTTGTAATTTCCAGTTGTTCTAGCGTTTTGTAATTGTCTTTCTCGTCCATTATCATTTCGTTTCCTTTTGATAATTCCAACGAGCAATCTTCTCTTTGTAAATCTTGCCATTGAATTTCGATTTTCTTTCTAAGATTTAAAAACAGCTCATTGGAATGCACGTCGATTTCAGCATGATGAACAGAATTGTTCCGTCCGAAACATGAATTAAACATTACTGTTATTCTCCTCAAATGTCCATATGTCATTCTATAATACAATTTGGCTAATAAACATAAATTGAGAATATGCTGATGATACAGTCTATTGCGAGTTCTGTTTGAGAAACAAATATTTATTGAATTCTAAATTCATTTCTCGATTTTTTTAAGTTTTTTATTAATCTTCAAATAAATAGTTTTAATTAACACTTTCAACTCAGCAATAATAAACATTGTTAACTAAAAAGTGGTGTTAATTCTTTACATTGGTTTTAAAGCGAATTACTTGACGGGTTGCAAGTATCATAGAACGTTGTATACAAAAATGTCGGAGTGTCAGCTAACTATTTAAGTTTATTTGAACGAATATTTTTACAAACTCATACTTATGGTGCCCAAGTAGTACTACAGTCAACTAGAGCACACTATAAAAATTGAGAGTGTTATACAAATCGATTATGTAAAATTTATCAATTATATGAAAATTGAAAGGTTATATGATAACGTCCTTTTTAAGGACGAGGGGATTTTCCACGAATTCGGTAAAGTCAACCGATACTACTCTTATATTTGGTCTAATGAAAAATTATAATAAGGCAAAATATCAATGAGACTGTCTATAGCGGTTAAGGAAGAATATCCTCGAATTTCCGAAAAGGCTATTGAAGTTCTGCTCCCATTTTCAACCACGTACATATGTGAAGAAAGTTTTTCAACTCTAGTTTTAATAAAAATGATAAGCGGTCATGCTTAAAGGGCCTTGACCAAGAACTTCGAGTTGCTCTTTCAAATATTGAGCCCAATATAAAACTATTATGTTCCTTAAAACAAGCACAGGTATATCATTAGTGATTGTTCATATTAGTTATAGTTATAAATAAAAAATAGTTGTTAACGGCGATAATAAATTTATCAAATAAAAATACATACATTTTCTGTTTGTGCATGTCTTATCACGTAAATTTTTAAAAATTTTTGTTTGTGGTGTGCCGCGAAATTTTTTTAAGTCTTTAGGTGTGCCGCGGGTGAGAAAAGGTTGCGGAGCTCTGGTCTATACGTTGTCTGAGTGTGACTTGAGATGATTAAATACAGAATTTGGACATGGGCTAGTACAGTCTAACCTGATATATTTCAGCAGTTCTATTATTGTAATAAGTATCCGATAAAATTTCAACATTTGACAACAAATTTAGAATTTTTTACATTTAAAACATAAATATCAAACCGAATGAGCTTTTCAATGAAATAGATATGTAATTCTAGAATTGTAGTATTTCATTTTGGAGGGAAACGTTTGAATAACTTATCCAAAAAAGAACAATTGGAACTTTCAGCTGGTTCATGGTTGTAATTATTTAATGCAGTGTTTCTACCTGGGGAAAAAGAGAAAGAATCTACATTTAGTGGTGTTTTAGCAAACTCAAAAAGAGCCATATCGCGTTTAAAATAAAATAATATACGAAAATAAATAAAATCCAATACCTAGATTATGAAAAATATATAAATTCTGAAATACAATGTTTTAAAAATATAGAAAATTAAATTAAATCGATATTGATATTGATATAATAAATTCATGTAATAATTGATATGTGAATAATAATAATATTTGAATAATAATATTAATAATAATAATAATAATAATAATAATAATAATAATAATAATAATAATAATAATAATAATAATAATAATAATAATAATAATAATAATAATAATAATAATAATAATAATTGATTCGCATGAGAAAGAAGTTAATGAAAATACAAAAATGTAGGTTTAGTAATATATAAGTATTACTTATCTGAATTCGAATTCAGTCGCATTTCCTCAGATATGTATTATAATTACTATCAATATCGAGTAATGTAGTGACAGTCCTCATAGCTTACCCCTATAGTAACATACCGCGATGGAATACAATTTAAAAGGTTGTTGAAAATTGTTAGAAATGGAAGAATTTTTGGTGTAAAAGGATAAAAAGAAAAAAATCTTGTTATAATACAAATTACTGACTCATGTGGAAACCATTATATTCGACAATTGTTACTAGTTCCATCAAAATGCATCAGATTGTATGCGACGTAAATGACAAATACTGCCCAACAATAAAATATAACTTAAAAAGTAATACTTAACTGTTCGTCAAAAATATTTTACATTGGAAGACATCTTAAGTCGATTTTCAAGCATCCTTGAATTAAGTTTATTCAATATGCAATCAAGGGACTGTTTTAGGAAATTTCTAACTTAACAGTATTTACTTTCAGTTCATCAACGATGTCAATGAGTCTGAAGTGTACTTCTTGTTGTTCAAAAGAATCCGGAGTTACATACAACAGTCTCCCCCTTGTTTAAATCTGCTAATTCCTGTTACTATGATGATTCTAATGACTATACAATATGATAAAATTATATCAATATTGTTTTGATGAAAAATCCTATAACAATGTCAAAGGTTTGAAATATGAAATTAGGTTTCTTTCCATCTAATCATCAGACTTATTACAAATTTATTTATCGGTACAATTTCAATCATCTTAATGATAATCAAGTGCACAGATTGAAAAATAAAAAGATATATTAAGTGTTTCCCAATTTTAAAAGGTGCCTGAATCATATAATCAAGATTTTACTGAATATAATCCCTTAATTATGCTTTAAAAGGAAAATTCATTTTTGGTTTTCATTTTAATTGGTTAATTAGATTTTTTTTCTTTAAACAAAGATTATAACAATTAATTTAAAATAAAGTCAATTTGTAATATCATACCGGCATAATGCAGGATTTACGCGTTCCATAGTAAAACGATTATCGCATTCTCTGACAAATTCACATAATATTTGGATGATATTAGTTAACTTATTAACTGATTCTTCCATTTCTAATGAAACCTCATAATAGTTCTCTTGGCAATTATCTTCTGAAGTTGACACAGGAAGACACTTTGAAAGTAAACATTTCGCCTACAATTTAAATTTATATTTTGTAAAAATTAATCGTAGAAAGAAAATATTACAATAAATTGCAGGCTACAAGGTTTCATTGATATTTTTTTTATAAAGAAAAATCACAATGAGAAAATACTATTAAGATAGGCTTCAGACATATGTATTGACGATGGTAATAGATTTATATGAAAAACATTACTCGTAAATATCGACACATTACAGTAAAACCCCCTTATAAATTACACCCACTAAAAAGAACAACTCTCTCTTAAAGGTACAAAAAAATGAAAATGAGCCGCATTTGTATTTTTAACGGGTATTGACTCTTTGTACAAGATACATCGCTTTAAAGTACACAATTTTATTTGTATAATTTAAAAAAATATTAATTAACTCAATAGAAAGAATATCAATATATTTATATTTTTAAAAAATCTTTAAAATTCTATTTAGAGATTTATTTGTGAAATATATTTATAATATTATTAAAAGGTTAAATATTAAAAACAATTAAGTTATTTTATTATCAATAAAAATTACATATATATTACCATATATAAAAACCTTCAATTTTTATTGAATATGGTGTATCAAACTTTTTTTTGTTTTTCAATATTTTCAATGATGTAATTATAAGTACACCTACCTTTAAGGTAATTTTACAGACAATTTAATATTATCAACTAGCTGTTGTACCCGGCTTTACCCGAGTTTACATTTATTATAATAATCCATGGTTAATTATTATTTGTCTCGCGTCTGTGTGCGATTTTTTCTTTGTTTTGGTTGTGTGCGCACACAGACGCGTAAAGTTGAGAGGGTGGAAATTTTAATCTGATCTCGCGTCTGTGTGCGCTTTTCTTTTCTTTGTTTTTGGCTGTGTGCGCACACAGACGCGAGCAAGAGGTAGTTTTCAATTTTTTTTGAATTTAGTTGAGTGGTAATTTTGAGTTTTTAGGATTTATCGATTTCGAACGGATTTAAGGTTGAATTGAAGTTTGTTGAAGGAGTTCTCTTCGATTTTGGTTGGAATTTATGGAAAGTAACAAAGTTACAAATTATGAATCTAAATATAACGGGGAATTGATGGATCTCGATGATTTAATGGCAAGGTTGAATAGAACCCGCAGCAAAATGGAAATAGAAACTATTTGTAAAGACGATGTTATCAGATCTAGCAAATCGCTTAAAGTTCTGGATAATGGATTCTCTCTAATCACATTATCTCGAGACCGACAATTAGTTCAATCTGTACCTGGTGAATTGAATATGGATCAAACAAATTTGTTGAAATGTGCTCAAGATCAAAATGGCCGAATCGATATTGTTTTGTGTTCAGAAAGGAATAATATGAGATCAAATTTATGTGTAGCTACACAAAGACAGGTTCCAAATAAAATGATTGAGAAGAGTTCAGCTACGAGATTGTATAATATTACTGAAAGTACTGGAGGTGTTATGACTGCTATGATCCCTGATTATCGATCTCAAGTATGTCGTGCACAAATGGAAGCAGCTCGATGTAGATATGAACATGTATATGAAAATAAAATGATTATGTGTGATGATTATTATTCTGATTATTATGAATTCGCGAATGAACAATTCATTTAAATTAATTTTTTGTTTAATGATGTTATTACTTTCCAGTATTAATTTTATAACAGCTTCAATTCCATGTTTAATTCACATAAGAAAAGCTTTCAAATAAATTTCAATTTGTAAAATCGAAAAAGCACTCCAATTTAAATCGAAAAATAACTGGCAATATTTTTCCAATTGCAAACTGGTTCACTAATCAAATAAAATTCAAATTATCCATGTTTGAATTCTGCTTTGAAAGCTTTTGACTAAATTACATTACTTTCAACTGCAAGTAGCAAGCATATAATAAATTATTTATATGGTAAATTGCTGACTGGACAGACAAACAAACCGGCTTAGGGTACTCTGGGGGTGGTCACCTGGGGTTGAAACATAGCCTATGACCTGTCCCGAGTCAAATAAGGGTCACATGCAAAATTAATTCAGAATTCTATGGGTAACAAACAAACAAATTTTCATCTTTATATATTAGATAATGAATGATAATGATTCCTCATCCAACATTCTCCCTGGATTTGATGATTATCAATAATGTTATCAATAAATAGTGGTAAACCCAATTACATCCTAATAACAATTTTCAATTTTGTTTTAAACAAATTTCAATGCTGCTATTTTAACCAATTCCATTATATTTCATACTGCATAATAATTACATTCTTTTATAAACTCAAAAACAATATTGTTCATAACTTCAAATTATTTACTTTGCTTTGTGCTTGCTTTGTAATTCTTCCATCAAAAACTTTTGCTTATGTCCAAAATCCCAATTCCATTTTTGATTCTATAAAGAGAACTTTCGCAAATTTGATATCGCTCCAATATTATTTCAATTGACACCTTGCTTATTATTTCTTCGTAATCTTTTATTGTATCTTCTAACATTTTACTTTTCCTCTTTTATTTCTTATTAAGATTTATATTTCTTCTTAAAATAAATCCTATTTATTAATATATATTGGCTAAAAAATAATTTGAATGAAAAATTGTCTTATAAGAAATATCAAAAAATGATCAAAAAATATTTACATCTTAAAATAAATATATAAATAAACTGGACCCTAATTGATATAGATATTTCCAATTTTCAATTCTCTTTAAATCTATCTTTTATCAATAGATTATTTTTTCTGTGCAAGTAAATTAAAATTGGAAAATTTCATCATTACAAGACTGTATATGTATATTCTACTAGGAAATATAAATGTCGTAAACATCTTTCTATATCAATTCAGATTTATCATATTCGGAAAAGTTACTTTAGGTTATCGATAAAATTCATGTATAAATAATAAATTGAATAGGAATTTTAATTTTATCACAGTTAATATAATCACAATTGTTAATTACGTAATATTATGGGATAAAAATTAAGATTATTTAAAATTTATTTGTCAATTAATAATTTTGTGGGAAAACCATTTTGAAATAAGGCTCAGATTTTTAAAAAATATATTCTGTTTAATCAAGTATCAAAAAGTGACCTAGCAAATTCTGGTTTATTGATTTAATAGCATCAATTGATAGTTATAAATAGTGTGATGATAATAGAATACAATATATTACCGTATCGAAAGCACTGGACATTATTAAAATGCAATGTTGTATAAATTCTTCATTGATCGAATTTCTTTTCTCTATTAAATTAGAACTGAGATTGGTTGTGATTATTTTTAGAATATGAATGATTTTATTAAAAACTTCATCATCAACACAAAACATTGCGCATCTCCATAGATAATCTAAGCCAATTAAATCGGTTTTAATAACCAAATAATTATCGGAATCTATTTCACGAATAAATGCTTTTTTTTGATTAATTGTTCGAAAAAATTGTTCAAATAGTCTAATTAGTAATTATAGCAAAATCAATAAAAAAAATCCCAGTTAAATATTCAACTAACAATATCCCGCTTAGAGTCAAAAGTTTTGGATCGAGCCGTAGAAAATTTTCAAGAAAAAAGTTTTCCATCATATTTTCTTCGAATGGACTTTTTTCGAATTCCATAAGATTCGCTAACCACTTGAAACATTGATCTCTATCAGATGAAACATTGGAATTGTTGGAATCGTTTGGAACAACTAGACACATCCAAATATTGGTCAAAAGTGAGTTGCTTAATACTAAAAATCCGTCGAAAAGAAGAAATTTCAATAAATCTAGTCTTTCTTCAATTTGAGTTTCATGAGGAAATTTATCATCCAAATATGAGAAATTGTTTTCATTTAAATCATATTCTATAATAAATTCATAGATGAAACATTTAATTTTATTGATATCATAACATATAAAATGGTGATTTATTGCCTCCAATCAAATAATTTTGAGAAATATCATCTATCATTTTTCCATTTTTGATCAATGTTTTCCTTTAGAATATCATTTATTTACATTTAAGTTTTTGTATTAATTAGGAAATCATAAAAATTATTTATATTTTGAGTTCTCATTTGATGTTTTTATTTTTAAAAATTTAATTTATTTTCATTACCACTATAGACCAATGTTTTCCATTTAGGAAAAAATATTTATCTATAGTAAAATCTAACTGTGAGTTAAAAACTACAGTAATAACTTTTTGATAAAATAATTTAACCAAAACATTTCCCTTTATAACTATTATGGCGTAAATAGTAATAAATTAGGTAGCTTATCAAAATATTTTCGATCTCTTTTAATTTATCGTAATATTTTGCGAAAAATTATTTATCACCTTCAAAATCAATATTACCTTTAGATTGGGGAATTTCAATATATTTATCTATTGTTTATCAATTAGAACTTTCCCCCATTCATGAAATATGTTTACCCAATTAACATATTTTTCAAATTGCATATTTACTCAACTATATATATTTATTGGTTCATTGTCAAGTTTTTTTAATAAATAAAATGGTAAACAAATCAGTGATGAAATTGGAAAACAGAAGTTATTATAGTATATATATATGAAAATAATATCCAAATCAATTAAAGTTCCAAATTAAAGTTATGCATATTTATGCTAATTGATATTTTATTCAAGTACATTTTAAAGATTTTAAAACAAATTAAAAATTCAGTTTTCAAATTCTAAATTTCAAGTAGTTTTAAGACATTTGACATACCATTAATTAATAAAGTAATAAATACTAAGAAATTATAATTACAGTAAGGGCTTCTTATATGAAATCAAAGTGAATTATTTTTATAAGACCTATTAAGAAAATTTCCTTTTAGAAAAATTAAAAAAATAATTTACAGGACAAAAGACTGATAAATAATCAACAATGTTATTGAAACGTGGTAAACCCCATATTTTTAACAATTTTAACTCAGTTTATAACAAATTTCAATGCTACTATTTTAACCAATTCCATTAGAATTCATACTGAATAATAATTACATTCTTTTATAAACTCAAAAACAATATTGTTCATAACTTCAAATTATTTACTTTGCTTTGTGCTTGCTTTGTAATTCTTCCATCAAAAACTTTTGCTTATGTCCAAAATCCCAATTCCATTTTTGATTCTATAAAGAGAACTTTCGCAAATTTGATATCGCTCCAATATTATTTCAATTGACACCTTGTTTATTATTTTTTCGTAATCTTTTATTTTATCTTCTAACATTTTACTTTTCCTCTTTTACTTCTTATTAAGATTTATATTTCTTTTAAAATAAATCCTATTTATTAATATATATTGGCTAAAAATTAATTTGAATGAAAAATTGTCTTATAAGAAATATCAAAAAATGATTAAAAAATATTTACATCTTAAAATAAATATATAAATAAACTGGGCCCTAATTGATATAGATATTTCCAATTTTCAATCCTCTTTAAATCTATCTTTTATCAATAGATTTTGTCCTTTCTGTGCAAGTCACTTAAAATTTTATTTTTTTTATACAAACTCCTTTGTAAGAAATCACTTTACTTTATAAACATTTTTTTCCATACAATAAAATTTTTTTATCTGTTTCTGTAAATTTGAGTATTGAGCATTTTAATTTCTCTGATGCTTTTTTACTTCTCTTTTTTTTCAAATCCAGTTTCATGTTCTCTTTTAGGTATAAGACATCTTTTCATAAGGATATTTAATAGTCAAAAATTTATTAATGAAAAAAATTCACATAACAAGTATGTCAGGCCAAATACAACAAGCAAGCTGTTATATGAGGTGGTAAATCTTCGTGAGTGCTCTTTTTAAGGATGCTGACACTATCATCCAACCGCAGATAAAGTCAGGGTCATTAAAATTTTGTTTTGTTAAAATAAGTTTTACTAAAAAATCCAACTTTTTTTTATTCGCCTAATCAAATTACTAATCTTCAAAATTACTAATTATTTTCAAAAATATTTACAAAAAAATATATTAAAAATATAATCAAAAATATTATTAAAATCTTTTATTTGTTGTTCATCTTTAGCCTGTTTTGTTTTCTTTTAAAACTTCCCTTTATAACACAAACTTTCAGTGTTGCCTTTTACAAGTACTCAATAACTCATCGAATATCTATGTCACAAAAAACAATTTGATCTATAGTCATAAAGAAAATAAATGAAATATTTCAAATAATTATTTAGAATAAAGGTTTATTTAAAGAAAATCCTGAATAACACATTTAAAGAGGCTATGCGAGCTCAAAGTAAAAACTCTTGTGTGGACAATGATTTATCAACCGGATATTATTTAAAAATTAATTAATGAAAACAAAAAGAAAATGAACTCCTGAGAATTTATTAGAAAATGAAATTTTGAAAAAATAATAATACAGCAAAAAATGATGTTGGAGGAGTGCCAGTTTCGATTTAAGAGTTAGGGAAAAATTAACTTTATATGCCATATGAAAATCATAATTAATCAAACATGAAATTAATGAAGTTCTTAAAAATGCAGTTTTCCTCAAATTGTTAAAATTTTTCCAAATTTATTGATTTAAATAATTTTGTGGATATAGAAAAGTTGATTTCTTATTAATTATAAGAACATAAATAATTCAATTCAATTCAATTCAATTCAAATATTTATTTCACTAAATAAATATATCAATATATTGTAAATTAAAATCTAATTCAATATCATCACCAGTTTCAAATTCTTGTCGCCTATACTTGCATTATAACAATCACAAGTGTGGAATTGAGCAATATTAAAGCCATTTAGAACACATTTTGGTTTGATTTCATTCTTCCTGTTTTTGTAAAAATAAAATTCCACTAGTGCTCATTTGACGCATTTTGGATTTGAAAAATTTATTACAAGTCAAATTGATTGGTTGTAAAATTTTTGTCAACCCTCCTAGGATGGTTGTAACTTCGAATATTTTTCAACATTTTTTTTATTATCCAGGTGGGATCGATGAGTACCATAAATTGATAACAAATTATCTTATTACACTTTCTTCGATTTCCTAAGTTACAACTGTTCTTTGGTTTTGATTTCTTCCCTACTTTTTTCTACTTTTATGGATATGGTTTCTAAGAATATCAAATCTAACTGGAATTTGATTCATTGGCAGATTTTTGCAGCCAAAGAAGTAAAGTTTTTTCCCAGGTAACTATGAAGCGCGGTCATCAATAAAATTATATTATTATTTAAATATTATTAAAATTTTATATATAAATGTATCCTTTTAGCTAGGTTTTACAAGTCATGTGAGTGAAAATCCCATCGTCGTGTTCTTGAAATATTAACTTATATTGAAATGCAGACTTTCTTATAATTTGACACAAATAACATTAGCAATAATATTTAACCATGATTATATGTATAAGGATAGATTGAAAATAAAATAGAAATGATAGAAACTAAACCTACCTGATTTCCTGTAATTATCTACATATTCAATAAGATTATTTGTAACCAGATTCAAAATCTGGTGATCTTTCTCTAATTGTTGGATTATCATTGAGCGATTTATATTTTTAGTTGGATTGTAAACTACCTGCTAAATTGGGAAAATTATTCAAATATATTAAAAATTAATAATAAATTATATTATTGGACTAGAAAAGCTGTATTATTAATCATATTATTATTTACCAATTGAAAGTAAAAGGGTTTTATTTAATTGCAAAGAAATTAAGAATTTCTAAATCGACATTTCAATAGAATTTTCAAAGATTGACAGAGAAAATTTACATTAAATTCAAAACTTAAAGTAGGAAAAAAGACACTAAT
>CAUHTR010000011.1:10000-15000 GCA_959609185.1 Schmidtea polychroa | reverse complement strand
TAATGTCAGATGACCACTAAATTTGATAAATAGATTCAGTGCAATGAATTATATATATAAACCAATTTTAGCTCCTGTGATCAACAGAGGGAAGTTACACCACTTCAATCCTTTGTAAATGAAAGTTTAAATTTAAAGTTAGCTAAAGAAATTAAGCACGAAATGTCCTATAAACCAGTCATCAAGTTATCAAGAAACATGGAAATATCACTGGCATTTTTCGATTGAAAACCAATAAAACCAAAGACAAGATGTAATTAGGTTTAATTGATTAAATTGATTCAGGAGTAAACAACTTCTATTTTAGGTCGAAATATTTCATTTAATGAATAAAAACTGCATAAATTATTTAGCTATAGTTATTTATTTACATTTTTATAAATGATTCTGCTATCAACAAGTTATTTTAAAATATTTCTCATATTGTGGTGGGTATATTGATAATTAGGATCTATTCATTAACCTAAATGGTTTTTGTTTTTTTCAAAATTTCCATTATATCTTTCATTTCATAGTTGTCAAACTTTCTTTTGTAAAAGGTTTTTAAAAAGCATTATTTTGTTAATTTTCGGTGTTGTTTTGCAAAAAGTACAATAACAAATAAATGCCAAAGTTTTATTGAGCATTGTTAAGTGATTAATGTAATTGTTTTTAAGATTTAATTGAAAAATTGATCTAAAAACTTTTTATTTACAAATGTTTGAAGTTGTATAACTTCCCTCGGCGTGATCACGGCAGTTAAAAATTGATTTGTACATATAATTCACTACAATTCCAGATTGCTCCTAATGAGATTAGAATTCAGGTAAAAGGTGTTTTTAACTATATTAATCTCTTATTATTCAGTTTTTATATCATTTGAGTTTCGAGACATTTTTCGTTGGATAATGAGCTTCAAACATCGGAAATGACAATTATTGTATAACAAAATGAATTACATGAATATGAACCATGAATATGTAGTATGATAATAGAAACGCGTAGTTTTCTTTGATTTATGATAATTGTATGATGCATTTAAAAAATGAAGGATTATAGATTTTTATGCAGATTGGCAATATTCTGAATTTTAATTTTAGGTCAATTTCTAGCATATGTACTGTCTAGTTATATGTTAATAATCGTTACAAATGTTAATAATCGTTGCAAATGTTATAATTTCTTGNTATATATATATATATATATATATATATATATATATATATCCTAAATTGCGTTGCTTCTAAAAGTTTGTATGATTATATTTTGTTTCGCTAATTTAATGTGAATATGATTTCTCTAAATTGAAAAGCCTATTACAAATGTTTGTTCTGGTAACTAAACTTTACCCTAACACCACATAAAAAATGTATAATTTGTATAATTTGTAATTGCATTAATTCGTTGTATTACCTAGTTTTATTGTTTATATGGCATATTAAATTTATATATTTGATATATTTTTTGATCTTTTAAGGGTTTCATTATCACAATTAAATTAAAATTATAATTTATAATTGAAAAAATTGAAAAAAGTACCAAAATGTTTATAAATAAAAATTAATATTAATAAATAAATCGATTCTTAAATTAATATTGCATTATTCATTGTATAGATTTATAAATTATTATTATTATTATTATTATTATTATTATTATTATTATTATTATTATTATTATTATTATTATTATTATTATTATTATTATTATTATATAATATAATAATAGTATTAATTGTAAAATAAAATAAATTACACAAAATATAAACCTACTTGAAAGCAATCAAAAAGATGATGCAGTTGAGTTTGATTAAAATCATATGCTAATTTAGCAAGGAGATCATGAATATTTGTAACAATGGCTTCGTGTTTTCCAATTTGAGAATCCCAGAGTCTGTCAAGATCTTCATTTGTTAAACCATTAGATTTTACCATGAACCGAACTAATTTTTCAACTTTTTCCACATACTGAGGCTGGTGTAAATTTTCTTTAAGTACTATACTTAGCACCTTATTGATTTATATTAGGTATATGATTTAGAAAATTTAGAAAATCACTTCATTTGTTTTGATCCAACTAAGAATGTGTTCAAATCGTTCATCTGATGAATGGGGTTGATATATTGTGGAATACATTGACTTAATTAGTTTGTTTAATTCGTTTAAAGCATTCATTCGTCCATTAAACGATGCGTGCTGAATTAAATGTTATTATATTCCGACAACTTCATTGAAATTATTTTTATGGAAATAAATTAAAGTAATATTACAATTACAAATCCCTAATACTACTAAAAAATAAGTATTTTCAATATTTTAATATTTATAATATTAAAATGTGTTGAAAAGAATTAGGTTTAAATAATTTCGTTTGTTTTAATATTAGTAATAAAAATGTTTTTCAAATATTGTTTTAAATAAATATTTGCACTTTTAAAAGAAATTTCTTTAGACGTAACTGGTGGCCATTCCAAATCAATTAAGTTCATAAAAAATACACAGTAGAATGGGTTAACTGTCTACGAAAACTGGAACACTACTTCATCTTTAACACCAAAGGTTTTAATTTATATTCATTTTTTTCAAATGTTAAGGAAAGTAGGACTATTCGATTTATAATGTTCTCTGGATTTGAATGTTACAGACAAAACGTTATAATTGTAAATGTATAATTTGTAAAATGTATGAAGCCTTAATGTCATTTTAAAATTTTTAAATAGATGCAGGCTTTCAACAAAATATGTTAAATTGCACAAAATTATATATTTATATTTGTGATTACTTGAATCTTTCGATTTCTATTCATAACAATAATTTCAAACTATTTATCTATTATTAAAAGAATTTCGAATAAACTCTGGAGTTTTTATTAATGTATTTTCACATTTTGAACGATGCCAACATATTGGAATTATACATTTATAACATAAAATATACAATTATAAATTATTTTAAGAAAGCGCCACTCAAACATTCGTTTTGCGACATAATTCGACAGTTTTCTGACATCATGAGGTAGGATAGAAGAAATATATATATATATATATATATATATATATATATATATATATATATATATATATATATATATATATATATATATATATATATATATATATATATATATATATATATATATATATATATATATATATATATATATATATATATATATATTATAGATTCATTTCACGATCACACGAATTTTATTAAAAATAAAAAATATATTTTTTTAATTTTTAAAATTTTTTTATTAATTTGGTTTAAATGAAGTGCTTTTTTATCTGCTTTAACTTATGTGTTGATTATTTTGTTTATATTAAATGATAAATTTGAAGTTGAATAACTTCTCCGTCCTTAGGTATGTCATAAATTTATAATTACGTTTTTGCAAAAAAAAAATTTTAATTTTTAAAATTTTCTTGTTGTGTTTTTTATTAATTTGGTTTAAATGACGTGCTTTTATCTTGTTTAAGTAAATTGTTAATTATTTTGTTTAAATAGTAATTGTTTTTTTTTATTTTGTTTAACTAACGTATTGATTATTTTTTTTATATATTTATTTAAATGAAGTAATTAATAATTTTTATTTTTTGTTTAAATGATAATTTTAAAGTCACAAATAATTAAAATTTCAAAAAAAATTTAATTTTTAAAATTGACTTGTTTAAATAACGTATTTTTTGTTAATTTTGTTTAAATTAAGTGCTTTTTATCTAATTTAACTTATGTGTTGTGTAATTCATTTTTTATTTTAATTTTCGTTAAGACTCAAAAATAATTTGTCAATCAAAAAGTACTAAAAGATAAATTCCTGTGTTTTGTACATTGAATTGTTGTATCATACATTTCAGGTCAATTTCTACCATTTTAACAGTCCCTATTCAGGTTAGACTGTTTAAATCACATAATCTAAAAATAGATAATTTTACCTCGCATGTACCTTTGTGAGAATTCATATATAGAATGAGAGAACAATAAAAACAATTTTAAATTCTACTATACAAAAATTATTTACAACAGAAAATAATAAAGAATATATAAAATGTATATATATGACCAAAAATCAAAAAAAAAGAGAAAAAAAGAAGAGATTTGTCTGATTAAATAGTTAAACATACATGGCAATGATTTAATTATAAGAAAGCGACAATCAAACATTCTTTTCACGAGATATTTCGACAGTTTTCCCGTAATCATCAGGTAGGTTATAATAACTATATAAATTAAACTATATAAAAAAACTATATAAACTATATAACTATATAAATTAAACTATTATTAAACTATATAAATTAAGGATTTTTAAAGAAATTTATTAATAGTATTGTTTCAGCCGATTTTGGATGGGTTTTTTTGTATCGCGTCTGTGTGCGCACACAGACGCGAGTAATAGGTAATTCATATTTTATATGTTATATGTTATGTGAATTAAAAATTGATTTGAATTTAGAGATTGTGGTTTTTAGAAAGAATTGTTTTATTAAATCAATTTTATTTTGGTTTTCTGGAAGAATTTTTTATATGAAGTTTTTGAATTTTCGGCTTTAGTGAAATATGGAAGATAATGAATGTTTGACATATCGTATTTCAATAAGCAATATAGCGAAGGTAATATTTGAAAGTTGTAGACGTGCGTTTTGTATCTGTTGCGCGAAGAGATGTCTTTTCAGCAGTGAAACTTGTCCATGTGATCGTGGCTCAACAAAATCGTTGCAAATTATTAATGGAAGTAATGTAAATGTCATAGATAATCAAGATTTTTATGAATTTATTTATATTTCAAAATATCTAATTGACATTACTTCAATTTTTCAAAGTTTATCAAAACGATTGGAAATCAACGATTTAATTTCTGTAAATCATCAAATGACAGAAGAGGAACTCCAAGATATTTTTATGAAATTTCCCCAAAAATTTCAAAATATTCGTAAATTATCTGAAACCATTTATGACATTAGCGATAAAAAGATAAACTTGCTAACTTATGAATATGATATTCTATTTAATCGAGCTCTTAAA
>CAUHTR010000011.1:0-5000 GCA_959609185.1 Schmidtea polychroa | reverse complement strand
CCGCAAGTAGCGTATTTCTGGAATATGAAAAATAGCTAACTGGTGAATTATCAGATCTTAATTACATGTTCAGTTATTAAAGGCAAATCTGTTCCTTCTTGGTCACCAGAATTCGCTTCGATTTGTTCGGGATATTCATTGTATTTGCTATTAATTTTAAATAATTCATCTAATAGAGTCACCCTTAGAGTGCTTGGTTGTATGTAATTATTCAAGCAACACTGGTGATATCTAAATTAAATTTTGCCTTTAGACACAGTTAGGTTTAAACATTTTTCCATTACTTAACATCTGGATTGAATACAATAGAAAGAATATCTAGAATATATAGATTATCATCCATCATTTTCATGGCACATAACTGCATCATAATAATTGAGTTTCGATAAATGCTTTCCTGTAAAAATAATTTTTTTATTTAAATTTAAACCAATTTTAAATGTAAGGATTTAAATAAGGAATACTCATTACTAAAATATCCATTTTCCATCCTAACACAGCATCGTCAGTCATAATTTTTTCAAATGAGACTAAAAATCCATTTTTATAAAGATCTTTAAATTGCTCGAGTTCAGTGTCTTTTTCTAGAGTTATTAAATAATATTCCATTTCCTCATTAGTCATTAATATTTACTCTGATATGAATATTTTATGGCTGTTAATATCATATATTCCAAATCATCTTTCGGTAAAACCGGCACCACCCATCTGGGTTTATTTACCATTTCAATAAATCGTCTCATAACATCCATTGAAAAATGTAAATCATCCACAGTTTTAACATCCAATATTTCAATATCATCAATAACCTGTGCCGCAGTGCTGCTTTCAATTATTTCATTGGAATTATTATCTATATTATCTTCATCATTGTTAAGTAAAAGTCCAGTAACTTGGTTTTTTGGTTTTTTGGCATCTGATATAACCGTCATACTGAAAAATAATTTTAAAATAATTATTTATAAAATTTTAAAGATTAGTATTAACATTATTTGAAAACGAAGAGAATATTTAATAAAATATATAAAATCATAAATTTTCCAAATTAAAAATAATTTAATATAATTTAAACAATAAGATTTCAAAATTTCAAAGGATCTATACAATGAATTTAATTCATTTATTTGGTTATATACTTTTAGTCCTAAAATAATATAAATTTTTTAAAAGCTTTTCAAATTATATATTTTTTTTTCAAAGTATTTTGAAAAAATATATGATATTGATAATCTACTATTGTTTTGTTAATTGTTAAATATCTTTAAATAACATTATTGACCTAACACAAATAATCCTTGTATTTTCTTTTATCGAGACAGCAATGAATAGCACTAATACTATAATAATTGAAATGTATCCTAAACCAGTGCGAGAAAAATAAACGAATTATTAGAACACAAAAGTCGAATTAGTGAAATTGTCGATTTAATTTAACATAATTTAACATTTAACAATTTATCGTATCTCTAATGCAACTTACATAAATTATAACTCTTCTATGATTTACAATTTCAATTTTTAGGAAACTTGTTACTTCCGTGTTATCTTATCCCCAAAAATTAAATTATAAAATACAATTAAAATAACAATATAAAAAATGAGAGAATACATTATTGATGACGTTATTGAACATTATTGAATATGAATTTATTAAAGGTATCTGTGATTTATGTGATTATGGGATTATGTGAGTTTATGTGGGGCAAACGTGTTCTAAGCAACAGTGCTGATGTGTTCGACACTATTCTCAACGACATTGTGGTTTTCTGGCCACCTGGATGACCATTTACAAACTCTTTACAAACATTTGCTGAGTTTGTAACTGAGATTTAGAAAATAAATATAATAATTATATGTGTTCCTTTTTAATTTAATTTTTGGGGGTAAGATAACACGGAAGTACCGGAAACTTGATATAATACTGTCACCACTGCAATATTGGGTTAACGTAGTGACTTTATTCTCTTCACAACTGCTACACACTGAACCCAGATAACAAAAATGATAATCACTTGACACTCGTTGCTAGAGAATGTTGGTACAGTAGCGTATCTAGGGCCGGGCAAGCGGGGCTTTTGCCCCGGGCGCCACGATTTTAGGGGCGCCAAATTGATTTTTGAAACCTAAACTTTATTTAAAGATTTTCGATTTTGAAATTTAATCAACATTAAAATAACGAATTTTGATTATTTGAAATATATAAACAAAGTTCACCATAAAATTTAAATTTAATTTTAGTACTATTTAAATTAAATTTAAATTTTATGGTGAACTTTGTTTATATATTTCAAAGCCTTTCCAAAATACATGAAATTTGAGTTATATCCAGAACTCAATCGTAAGATTTATAGAATTATTTGTTAAGCTCAAAATTATTTGAAAAAACTTTCAAACTTTAGAATATCAAAGATGCCGAAACCGAAATTAAGTGGCGCACAAAATCGTAAAAAGGCCAGAATATTCCGAAATGAAGCTAAAAAGTCAAGTCAAATGTTGCAAAATTATTTAAAAAAGGAAAAGGTTGAAGAAAATGACCAGATAGAGGATATTAAAGAAGACAAACATATGCCTCAGTCAGATTATGAATTTTTTGATTTTGATGCCTCACAAAACAATGAATAGTCGGATTTTGATTATAAAATGACTGAATCCAACAATAGATCATGTCTTTCAACAATTTCAGAAAATATTGCGAATCTGCTTTTGTTCAATGATTTTGGATATTTGGAATTTCAAGAAAGTTTTCATTCATTCAGTCCAATAGTTTCACAAAAACTAAGAACTGAAGTCATTTTACGTGGCCCGAGTTTATTTCAAAATAATAAAGGAAGCTTTGCAGTGCATAATGGACGTTCAATTACATCATCATGGTTTAAGAAGAAGTTGGCAAACGGTATATATGTTAATCGATCTTGGTTAATTTATTCGCCTCATAAAGAAACACTTTTCTGCTTTTGTTGTTTGTTATTTTATAATGATTTTTGTAAAACTGCATTTTCTTCACCGGCTGGTTTTAGAGATTTTAAGCATTCAGAAAGAGTAAATGATCATGAAAATAATATTATACACCGTCAGAATTTTACAACATGGAAAGAAACTGAACGAAGATTGTCTCAAGGTGCTGGAATCGATATGGAAGTTCAAGCTCAAATATTGTTGGAAAAAGATCGATGGAGAGAAATTTTAAAAAGATTTCTTTCATGCATAAAATTCTTAGCATTTCATAATTTAGCATTACGTGGTTATAATGAAAATTTGTTGAATACAGAAGGCAATCCAGGTAATTTTCTGGGTCTCTTACAATTGATTGCGCAATATGATCCACTTTTGGCAAGTCACATGGAACATTCTCGTTTACATCCAGGAACAACATCTTATTTATCACCAGGCATACAAAATGAGTTTATTCACCTTTTAGCTTCAATAGTTCGAAATGTTTTGATTGAAAATATTAAAAAAAGCAAATACTTTGGCATGATATTTGATTCTACTCCAGATTTACAACATCGTGAACAATTTTCAGAAGTTATTCGTCACGTTGAAATAGATTTTGATAAAAAAACAGTGGAAATTAAGGAATCATTTCTGAGATTTATTGAGCTAGCTGAAAAAGATGCCGAAGCTCTTAAAAATACTATACTCAAATTATTACAAACTGATGGATTAGAACTCTCGGACTGTCGATCGCAATGTTATGATAATGCGGCAGTTATGGCTGGTCATGTTTCTGGATTGCAACAAAGAATTACCAATTTGAACCCTCGCGCAGTGTTTATTAACTGCGATAATCATAGTTTAAATCTTGCAGGATTACATTCTGTTCAAACTAATCCCATAATGCTAACTTTTTTTGGTGTAATTGAACAAATTTATTTATTTTTTTCAAGATCAACCAATCGTTGGCAAAAATTAACCGATGTCATTCCTTTGACTGTAAAACGTGAATCAACAACACGATGGAGTGCACGAGCAGAAGCTGTAAAAGCAATTTTTTTTGGAATCGATAATCTTGTGAAATTATTTGAAGATCTTTCTGATGATTTCAATCAAACATCTGACACAAGAAGCGAATCATACAATTTATTGCAAAATATATTGAATTTTAATTTTCTGGTTTTGATAAATTTTTGGCATCACGTTCTCGAGAAAATTGATCGTGTACAAAAACGAATGCAAGATCCAAAAATTAATTTTAAAGATGCCTCCGATGATTTACAAGGATTAAGCATACATATGCAGCAATTTCTTGAAGATCTATGCATTCAATCAATTGAAGCAGGTAAAAAAAAATGTTTTGAATGGGGCGTTGAAATAAAGAAAAGAGTGCGACGTATAAAAATTAGATTAGGTGAAAAAATGACTGATTCTGGTTTGACTGCTGAACAAGAGTTAGATCGTGTGTTGAAATGCTCAGTTGATAGATTAATTCAAGAATTAAAAACTCGATTTACTCGCCTTCATTCATTGAACGAAAATTTTGGATATTTCCTTGACACTGAAAATTTTCTAAATTGCCATGATCCTGCTAAATTAAAAGAAAAATGTTCAAATTTGGGAAAATTTTACAATTCAGATATTGATGAAAACGAACTATGCAATGAAGTTACTGACTGTAAAATGCTTCTTAATGCTCGAAAAGATGAAATTCCAAAATCACCTATAGATCTTTTAAAATTTTTAATATCTTATGGTGAAGATGTTTTCCCAAATTTAAGAATTTCATTGCAAATTCTTTTGACAATTGGTATTTCTGTTTCAACATGCGAGCGTTCCTTTAGCAAATTAAAATTAATTTTGTCATATCTTCGAGCAACAATGAGTGAAGAACGTTTAAATAATTTGGCATTATTAAGTATTGAGAAAAACACTGTGAACAAAATTAACTTTGATGATGTCATTGACAAGTTCGCAAGTGTTAAAGCACGAAAAATTTGTTTGTAAATTATTACAATAAATAAAGTTTAAAACTAACTTGTTGCAAAATTAAATTAATTTTTTTT